>CM046881.1:335441758-335766758 GCA_025667525.1 Glebionis coronaria | reverse complement strand
ACATTTTTTTATCTTAATTTTCAGGTGTAAATTGACAAGTGTCTTCGTTTCTAATTTTATAGTTCACATCAGCAGTTACATGGTTTAGGTTTTGAACTTCATAAGATTATGTTTTATGCTTGATTTCTTTTAGGCACCAAATCTCATGATTCAGATACAACACGTTTTGGTTCCTTTTGTAGAGTGCAAAGGAAGTTCCCTGATACAAGCAGTGGAAGCTAAGTGGCTGGTCGTTTGCTAGACTTTGATGCTATGTTTGCGCCAGATGATCTTACTACTTTGGAATCTTCCAATTCTGATTTTTAGGACCATAAAATTGCTAATGCCTCGGTCCTTATTGGCATTTTGTTTGTGTTCCACATCAGGTTTTTACACCACAACTCCTTGTGGCATGATTCTGAAGTTTGAATTCAAAATTTTATTCATTAAGTTTCTTAAATTTGCAAGAGTGTCATTGTCTATCACTTTTCAATTTTTTAATTTCTAAATCTATACTCAAACCAATGGGTAAACAAGTATAAGCTAGATCGAATGTGGTTTGAGTTTACCTATTATCCCATTCATTATAGGTTTATCGATTGAAATTTGGTTTGAGTTTACGTATTAAACAGAAGTGGCCTTGTGTGTAACAAGGATGGCCACGACGTTGGTTTCCATTACTACAGTGGAAATTAAATGCATGGACCAGTTGGCGGAGTCAGCTGAGCTAATCATGATCTTGTGGTTTCTGTTGTGTAGTCAACCATCAACATCCATAATCCAAGAAGTCTAATGACTCAAAATTTCAACAGGAAATTCTTCATTCATTTTAATGCATTCCTTTGTTGTACTATATAACAAATAAAGAGTAGTGAATGGATTATGGTGATGAAGAAAGCTAACCAAATCCTTTCATGTACCAAGTATCTGAAATATGGTAAATATAAACACTTGATACAAGGATAAAGAATTCATGTTTGCTTCGAAAAGATATCTTGGCGAATCAGTAAAGTTTAGTCTAAAAAACCAAATGCATTGGTGAGGAACTTTGGTCTCTCCTAGGTGATTAGATTTGTGATACACATGTAATTTAGTTGGGTCTCTTTGTAAGTACTCTACCAAATATTATCAGAAGGTGACATAAAATAACAAGGATAAAAACTAAAATCTTGGTGGTATTTGAGCCTATGATAAATCTTCATTGAGAAAAAATATATAGTTAGATCATAGATTGTGAGACAAGATTATAGTAATAACTAAGTAAGGCTTATTATAAATTTTAATGTTTTGGAGTGTTTTCAGATAGTGGAAGGCAAGTTCATGTAACTTGGCTCATTAGGATCGTTTAGTTTTTTGTAAAACTTTTTCATAGGATTCCAACTCATGTACATAATTCTACCATCCATAGCTCCTCAAAGCGAAGAGACATAAAACTTCAGACATCCATACCACGTTGTCTGTCATTTTTTATCAAAGTAATCGGTATCATCTAGAGTTGCATCTCGAAACATTTTGAATGACTTTCAACCCATCTAATCAGAGTCACGTGATATGGCATGGTATGAATGCGTTGGGGCTTTAAATTTAAGTACTACTTTAAATGAAATGTGTTATTTCCAAGTGATTAAATGAGGTGACTGTTGTTAATTTATTCTACATAACTTATAATTTTTGTAATGTGCTTTTATTATCTGGTTTTATGTATTTTTGTTTATTAAATTTAGGCAAACTAATATTACTTTTATATTTTCTATGTTAATGTGGCAGTTATTTGCCTTTGACTCCTTTCAAAAACTACTCAGTTTGCCCATTATCCAAGGTGCCTGCATGTACATTTTGACACCTATAGGGCCCTTTTCATTTTGACCCAAACGCCACTTTAAATTTTGTTACTTCACGTAGTAACAAACACGAGTTAATATGTCGTTTTAGCCAAACAACCCTTAAATAACAGGAATTGTTTGTATTATGTCAATATTTCTAGATATTCAATGCATTTGGGACAAATTTCATTTGTGTATGCATGACATGTAGTTACACTTAAATAAGAGGAAGAGTTGCAATGTGGAAAGGAGATATGGGAGCTTTTTTGTCAATTCCATATGTTACTTTCCTGTGGATATTAGGCGTTTGGACATGTTACTGATAACGTTTTAGTTTCCCTTAAAAATGTATCTGGACTCATTACCGCAACTAATTTGATAGTTGTGGTTCATGTTCTTGGCAGCTATCAGCTAATTCGAATCGACATATATGAGTAAAATAATTTAACGTATGCAGGTTGACCCAAATATCCCTTATGATAGTTTTTTTACTATCATTTCAGTGAAATTTTGTAGTACGTTGTTACAAACACCAGTAAATCTGTCACATGATGATGAAATATTAAATCTTTTTATTGATTTTTTTTACTTTTGGTATGTTGGAACCGCGTATGGCCTTTGAAACGCGGGTTGCAGATGCACGGAAAGGCTACTTGAAGAAGAGAAAGTAGACTCAATGGTTGCAAGTAAGATGGAGAATGATACTCATGATGATTCGAGCTCTAACAATGAGAAAGAAAGTCAATTTCATCAGAAGATACTGGTGTCTGGATTTCTGTTTTGGGCAATAGGCCTCCAAGTTACAAGAGACGCTACCCTTTTGGTGGATATTTAGGAGTATGTAAAGCAGTGACCTGCTCAAGTCTTTGAGACTTTGAGCTAAAGCTGTGAAGAAAGGTCAAATCTTTCAGGTTCACTTTTATAGAAAAAATGGACTATTGATACAAAACAACTTTAATTTTCTACTACTATGCTCTGCCTGTAAATTTGTTGTTATGTTCTTAATGGTTTTTCATAAGCCTAAAAATAGTTCATAGGTGATTGTTATACATTATAAAATTATAACTGGTTTAAGATCAAAGATTTTTTATAGGACTCTAAATATATTTTTTTAAACATTAACATAATTCAAACGGAGTTTTTATCGCCTTGGTCACTAACTTTGGAGCGAGATTACTTAGCATTGTAATATGAGTCTTAGAACTCTCCTGATAGATTAATTTCCATTACAGTTATTGGATGTTTTCTTGGTCTGTTAACTACATCCTATACTTATAGTTTAGGATTGAGTTTGAATATGTAGTGGCTATAAAAAAATAGTATCATCTATTAAAGTATCTAAGTACACATTATTCTCTTTGGTCACAATGGACATTAGAATTATAGTTATAGGTGGTGTTTGGGACTACCTATGCCAATGATCTACCAAGAACGCATCTGAGTCAAGGGAGTCCTAGAATTGGATTTAAACAGGTTTGATAACGTATCATAGGCTTATGTTTTGACTTTTACATGTATATAATAAGTTACTTACCACCTTTTTAATAGATATTTTTAGGGAATGCGTTACTTCTCTCCTTTTAAGCAACTTTGGACTCGAAATTATGCAGGGGGTTATGATTCGATTAGAGCACACAGATTCAAGATTTTTCTATTGAATCTTTACGCATGTTTTTTCCCCTCAGCAAATTTATATTACATGTGATGAGAGTGGCTGAAGATGTTTACACGGCATGGTCTAACATCACTGCTATAATTCAGTAAATAAATTTTACCTATCGTTTTCTCTTGGTATATGTTTCTGGAGAAGGGAGCCTAGAAAATGACAAAATGGGCCGGTAATGATTCAAACTGGACATGTATGGTATTGAGTCAAAATGGGTGTTGACTTAATTAGAATGATTATATTACTGAAATGATTATCAAATTCTGAGAAAAACTACATACAAGGACTTTCGCATTTTAAATACACTTTGAAAGACTAGGCTATTGACCCGTTTAGAGATAAAGTAAAATCGAAAGCGGTCCCATTTTATGAAATAGACTACAACATCACTCTTTAGGTGACTTTATGAGCAACTGGTACCTTTCCAAGGGTATACTTATTCTGTTGCGCCATGTACAAATCAAGCCACAAAAATATTAGTACCATCTCTGACTTTTGTTCATAGTTGGCCACGCAGTGTACGCTCCGTGTGAGACGGACGAAACACTTTCAGTGAAATCTTCCATGTTTACTTCGTGTGTTGACATGACACTTTCACTTCACGATTTCATATTCGGTTATTCATGTCCATCTAAGACGTAGTTGTATCACCAATATATATAGGCTTTGATTTTAGTTTGAAGACAAGATCTTTCATTTCTACAATGGATCATTATTCGTACCAGATTATATTCAGCGATGTTCAGATTCCTGAATACACTCAGCATGGGTTTTCCACCAAGAAAATCGGTGAAAATTTTCTTCTGCTTTACAAGCATGTGTTGTGGGCTACGATGATTTCCTACCTATCATTTATGACACGACTTATGATATTCTTATTCATTAATCAGTCTATTACTTTAGAATTTTCCCAAATATATTACCAGAAGGAACTACCAATCATACCACCATTCATAAATGTATTTCCATTCCAAGTATTATTGGTCTATCCGACCAACTACCAGACTCTAAACAATTTCTAAGATCGATTTACGATCAGGCTATCAACAGTTGTGATTGAAAGAGCAGGACACTTCTGTGACTGTTCTTCACACACGTTATGGTTATTATGAATTCATGTTTGTGTCTTTTAGTTCACGAATGCCAGTAGTAATTGTAGATTTGAGAAATCAAATTTTCATGAATTATGGACAAGTTCGTCATTTTGTTCATTGTTAACATTCTGACTTTTGTTAAGTCTAGAGAGGAACACGAATACTATCTTCACTCTATGTTACAAGATTAACAACAAGGAAAGTTCACACTGAAAATTTTCATGTACGTATTTTGTCGATTACAGTGGCACGCTGAATCGCATTGTTTCCACGGTAAATTTTTATCATGACTAAGCCTACGCATAAAGGAGAAAATCCTACACTAACTTATGTGTTCAAGAAAATTCTACGCTAAGAGAGGTCTAATTTTACCAAGAATCATAGCTTTCCAATTGCTATGTATCCAGGTCCTTCAAAGATGTATCATGATCTTAACCACATTTTGGTGGAGAAGCATGAAACAAGATGCAGTTATGTTCATATCTAAATGCTTAACTTATCAGCAGGTTAAGATAGAACGCCAACACGCTTGCAGTCATCTCAACCTTTAGAAATTTTTGGACCGTCATTCGACCAATTAACCAAGCCTGCACGTTACTTTCATCCAAAAGGATTATGCAGTAGCAGATTATCATATATCTTCCAGCCGATGATCGTACGATTACACGACACTCTTTCAGCCACCATATAAGATAAAGGTTCATGTTAGCGTTCATTATTTACGTCCACGCCCGTATGACTATTTCAGCTCGCGAGTCACGTCTCATGTTAGCGTTCACGACTTTATTAATGTTTATATCCATTTTTCATTTTATGATTGGCTTTCACTTCCACGTTCATGACATCGTTTACGTTCATGATCGTATCCTATCTCACGATTTACGTTTCGCTTTCGTTCTAGAAAGAATTGCAGAAAACTTGGGAGACCAGACTCAAGCTTAGTATGACCTTCCATCTTCAGACAGACGTTTCACGTCACATTTCATGTCACATTTGACGCCTCACCTCTTATCGTTTGGCGTTACCTCCTCAGTTATCTCATGTTAACGATATGTTCCCCATATCATGTTCACCCTACGTTCTCATATTACGTTCACGATATGTTGCAAGTATCACGTGCACCATATGTTTTCTCATTACATTCACCATATCTCCACGTATCACGTTCACTATTGTTCATGTATCACGTTCACAATTGTTCACGTACTACGTTTCAGCATGTCTCACACACCGTTGCTCAGACGTTACTAATGTCAGTTATTCCAGATTACTCCGTATCAGATCGTTTCATGTATTTTTACATGTTGTTTCTTAACCACTCGATTAGATTCATGAGGATACATCTTACAATGATAAATCAGAAACTTATCTGTATCGTCAAGACAGAGTCATGAAGACCAAGGTTATTTATCTTCGTCAAGACCTTTTGGAGGAACCGTTCTGAGAGGGAAGCCACTTGAAAACGGAGGAGTCCATCTGGATTCTTATCCTCTTTTCCTTCCATAAGTTCAGATATGTTCTTTTTTAGTCACTTCATTTTCCATGTTCTAGTCAAACACGTCATGTTCAATGTTCTCGACAGTCATGTCACGTTCATGTCCTCCCCAGGGTACCGTATCTCTAATTCGAGGACGAATTATTCTTTTAGAGGGGAAGAGTTGTAAAACCCGCTTTAAAATCCCTAGAACATTTATTACATAAACTACGTATAAATTAAAACTTTATTTCTAATTAATATACGACACGCGACACAAACTTTAACACGATTATCACGTATATTAATTAAACACGACAAGTAATTACGTATTTTAATATTACGTATAACAATTATAAAACACGAAATTTAAAAACACGACATTTAAGTACGACAAGAAATAATAATTCACAACACTTAAAAATACGAACGCGCTCGATAAATTAATTAAACACGAAATTGGAACAAGTGTTTTATGTGTTTATTTGTTTGGGCTATTTAGACAAGAGAAAACAAGAAAGAAATAGGCTCAAGGCCCATTGGGTAGTCCTAGGCCGACTAAACAAATATAACACGGGGGGAGTATATATACTTTGGACAAAATCATAAAACCCTAAAAACAGAAAAGAAACGATCGTCTCCTTCCCTCTGTTGTCTGTCGTCGACTTCTCAACACCAAAGAACAAGAAAAACGTGGGTTTTAATCTAGAAATTAAAGGTTTGTGTTCGTGTTCAAATCCCTAAACCATGACACACATACGATATCTCCTAAACCCTAATATTTCTTTTAGTATTTTTCTTTCCAACATGATCTGATGAACTGTATGAAAATCAAGGATTGAAAATATGTTAAATAAAAGTTATAAACATTGGAACCAATTTTGGCTTGTTTGGTTTTAGGTTGTCACGTAAACCGAGAGTCAAGGGGACTCTCGGTGTGGTTGCTGTCTCGGCCAGCTGCACCTGTACGAGGGTCGTGGCAGTTTTATATGGTCAGCCACAAACCACAGACCCCAAACAGTCATTAGACTCTCGGCGGGTAGTCTGTACGTAGCAGGGGTAACACAAGACCCGACAGTGGGAACCCTGGCAAGGCTAGGGGATAGAATGGGTACGTCGTGGCTTAGAGCCACTGCCGGTAGCAATAAAGCCATAGCCAGGGGCTGTGGCAGTTGGGGTGTTTGTTTTAGGGTTTAGGGGGCCATAAAGGGGTGTTTGGCTAAGTTTTGCTAAAACATGTCATGTATGTTTTTATTAATTATTTTATGTTAAATTTATACATGGTTAAATTAATTAATTAATAACCAAGACTTATGTTGTATTTTATTTAAATAAAGACCATACTAAAAT
This sequence comes from Glebionis coronaria, assembly GCA_025667525.1. Taxonomy (NCBI): domain Eukaryota; kingdom Viridiplantae; phylum Streptophyta; class Magnoliopsida; order Asterales; family Asteraceae; genus Glebionis; species Glebionis coronaria. Next base: position 335,759,372 of record CM046881.1, on the reverse strand, counting down.
ATATGTCCATCTTATTTAAATAAACTTTAAGATAAAATAATTATTAACATAATTATTCATGTACAGTTAATTAATTAAGAAAGCATATAATTAATTTATATTCGTTTTAACCAAAGTTTAATTACATTAATAACATGGTCTAATTTAGTTATATAATAAGTCATTTAAGGTAAAGTTTAATTATTAAAATCATGTAATATTATTAATTAATAATTACTTAGGATGTCATGTATTATTATTATTAATTAATAATTATAAGATAAGACTAAGTATTCACATATTATTAAACTTTACTATATAACTAATCATGACATATAATATGCTTATTAAGAACTATATGTTATATCATTTTATTTATTTAATAAGCCTATTATTAATTTATGGAAATATATTAGATATGGTAATATATTATTTATGGAAATATATTAAATATGGTAAGATATCGTTTATGGAAATATATTATATATGGTAAGATGCTATTTATGGTAACATACTAAATACGGAGACTTTCTATTTTTAGAAAGTTACTATATATGGAAACCTGCTATTTTGGGAAGTTACTATATATAGAAATCTGCTATTTTAGAAAGTTACGTATTATGATACAACAAGTACTTCAACACATAGAAACATGAATTACATCAATCAGAACACATGAAACATTAAGAAAATATAGGATTTAACATGAATCAGTAAAACAAGTCAGAACACTTAAAACAAGATAGGCTCAAGTAAACAAGTAATAACACGTTAAGTAAGCTAATAATCAGTTAAGTATAAGGTAATCAGACAGCTCATACACGTCCCTCTTTTTTATGTATCACTTATGGAGTCGGAGTAGGATTCTTCGTGTCTTCTTCGTTCACATTACTGGACATAAGGTACGGATATTCCGTTCTTCAGTAAGGGCATCTTTCTTCCTATATTAGGATTCCTCATTTGCAGCCATCTGTTTTCCCCAGTAGTTTAAGTGTCTTAAACACACCAGTATATGTATGATTATTTTAGATTGCCTGAGCTATATACGTGCATGCCAGTTTCACCTAGTTACGGGGGTTCCATAACCAGAGCAATGGAGGCAACGGTGTTATAACTCTTGTGCGGTGAGAGTGATTGCTCGTAACGTCCCTTTAGAGTTTTGGCCAGTATTATTATTATCATGTGGGGCGAATAGGTGCATCCTAGGACAAGTAGTATGATTTCATGGTAACTTTGGTGTGTGCCTTGCATCCGTTACAGGAGCTGATCCCTCCACTAATTTTATATATTAATAAGAGGCAGCCCCTCTAATTGCATGACGAGGTCTTCCCTCCAAGTATCCATGCACGTGGATATAACATGACCTATATGGGCTCTCGGCATATTTAAAATACAGATTTTCAAGATAAACTAAACATATGTCTTTTGAGAATTATAAATAAGTTTTATGAACTTAAACCAAGTTTTTCCAGGACATTCATTATTTCGCTACTATGCTATTTATTTCATTTCATTACTTGCTTATGTTTATGCTTTACATTTTATGTCATATATCCGCACACTGAGCGTATTGCTCAACCGTTTTCTCTTTTCATGTCCCCAAATGGCAGGTACCAAAGGTCAGACAGGAGCATGGAGAGGTTGTGCATAGAATGGGAGCTATTTTATGTTTATGTTCCTTCTGCATTACTTTTACTTTATGCTTTGTTTATAAGTTTATGTTTGGGAGTCGATGTTTGATTCCATGTTTTAGGACATTTACCTTGTATGCTTTGATGTCACGCCATAATTATCCTGTAACGGTCCATTTATCCAAATGGGGTGTTACATCCACTATATCTTAAACGAAAGGGGCGTATTGGACAGAACTTATATGAAAAGATACAATGGGTTTTATGGTCAGGGTACTAGGTAAAGACATTATTAAATCCGTTGATGGTTGACATTTTACCAAAAATTGTAGGGTTATCAGTACACCTTATTCTTTATGAATAAAGTATGTGCTATTCCAGAGTGTACGGCTAACTGGTAAAGAATAAATCAAATCCGTTGATAGCTGATGATTTGCTAAAAATCATGATGCCAATACAGATTGGTTTGTTGTAAACTGTTTTATTTCAGGTAAGAAGACACAAGCAATTCTATTGATTCATAGGTGCTTTATATGCAGAAGACTCCTATTTGATGATGACAAAAAGGGGAAGAAGACATATGAAATGACAAACATAGTTGCTGCAAAAAGAATGTTTACAAGACACAAGAATATCATATTTTGAAGACAAAGATGATAATCATGAAGATTTGAAGATTATCTTATCAGAAGAAGATCTGCATAAAGTGTTTGGCTACATTCAGTTGGATACAAGTACAAGATTACCAAGTTCAATCCAAGTTTAAAGAGAAGACTGAAGACATATATGTTAATACATTCAGTACACAGAGAAACAAGAAGAAAACAAGTTATCATTCTTGTTTAGGGGAGGATTATTGGGAATTATTTGTAAAGTATCAAGTACCGTTAGTATAAGTACAAGTACTGTTATTGTTGTCAAGTACCGTTAGTGTTAACGCGGTACATAGCAAGTAGTGTTAGTTATATTGTAAGTACTGCTATATTAATTAGGACGAATATATCTTTAGAAAAGATATGTCATAATTATAGTTAGAGTATATCTTATGTGATATACTTAATAGTTTAGAATATTGATAAGATATCGTGTGTGATATACTTATCATTATAGAATATTCTAAGGTTTCTAGGGTTCCTTACATTATAAAAGGAACATAGGTATAATGAGTTTATTGTACCTCATTAAAAGTCGATTAATAGAGAATCGAATAGTTAAAAGCAATTTTGTTCTTCTTTACTTTATAAGTTAGATTGGCTTATTTGGTTGTGTAAGAGTTCTCAAGTGCTCTAGTTTGATTACAAACTATTGTACAAATTCTTAACAAAATAGAGATCCATTCAAAGGGATCAACAATCTTCTTCGATATGTAGCAAAAAATCAAACCCAATTTGAGCAAACATTGATTTGATGTAAGCATAACCCGCAATGTCCTCTTCGACAACTCTACCCTCATGAAAGCAACGGTTTTGGAGTGAGCGAAAGGTATTGGCAAGGGTTGGTGAGGGACAAAAATGAGGAAGGTTTGGCATATAAATTTTAGTATTTTGGTGGTCTTTGTGGTATTCTGAAGGCATGATTAGTTACCTATTAAGAACAAACAACAAATATTTCCCAATCACTCATATGCTACATAATTACCAAAAACAAAACTCATGAGAAATGTGTTTGAACAAATGATTGTCAAACAAAGGATTAATCCTTAACATTTCCATGTTCACAATGAACGAAATTCATCATTGACAATAACATATTAACAATGTAAGATCAACCATGAATTTCGAACAATGGTTTTTGAAAAACAATTTTGGGTAAGCATTAACAATGCAATTATCAATTTGTTCATGGGTTCCTAACACATCCATCATTTAACCAAATATATTTAGAAAAATTTGGATTGTTCTACAAGTGGGTTTTAGTAAAATCTCAAAGAATTCGAACCTAAGAAATCATAGTAAAATAACTATGTCAACCCACATTCCTAGCAAGGTTCTAATTCAATATTAATTTTAAAAATCCCAATTATGAAAATAAGAACCCTAGAATAAATTAATTGAAATTGAATGAGATTACTTACAAATAATTGATGTTGGAAGAGGGATGAGTGAAACCACGACTTGGAATCAATTAATCTTGAGTGATTTGGTTTTTTGAAAGTTCAACAATAGAGTTTTGAGGAAACACGTCGCCTTCTATGGAGAAGAAAGGGAGGGTTGGTTTGAAATAGTGTTTTTAATTAAAACCTGATTACTTTACTCGTCTAGTGGGGCCGTGGTGCTTTATTGATATGGCACCGTGGGTTATAACCGTGACAAATAAGGATCCGCGCACAGTGGCGGGTTTTAATAAAGAAACATAAAGAATTTTTCAAAACCAAGTTTTTCTAAAATACTTAAAATATATCTTAAGCCATTTGGAAATCATTAGACCACTTCAATACTAGGTGATAATGCCAAGTGAATTATTACGAGTGAAATCGAGACCGAAAGAGATTGAAACAGAGAAACGACTACTCGTAGCAAAGAGGCAAAATAGAGAGAATCCAAGGGGAGTGAATCAAGACCAAGGTCAATGCTCAAGAACCAAGTGACAAACTTCAAGTAGCGGAAACGAAGAGCGTGTCATTTATAGGGGTTTAAGACGTGCCTTTCCGGCGAAAGCTTAAACGGCTTTGGTAATGAACTATATCAAGCATTTTTGTACAAAATTGATTAAGTACATTTTCAATAGTAGTCTTAATGCTATTTAAAACAATGAGCAAAATGTAGATTCACTTTCTCTCCCACATGATCGGAAAATTATCATTGCTAGGGATTATAATGACAACATCCTTGGAATATATCAATTCCAAATGTGTAATATCCTAACTACAACTTATGGAGTAGTTGGGTATCTCAAGGGATTAAACAATAATCCTAGAGATGAGCTCAATTGCACACATTACACATGATATAGGGCCTACTAACCGTATGGGTGCAAACCATGGATATCATGCTTGATACTTTAAGCTACTACTAACTCACTCTCCATCTCCTAAGTGAGTCAAGTATCCAAGCAATGAAGGTTTGAGAGGATATAAGAATAGAATCACAAACCACAAACAAATGTCAAGGAAAGGATGCCAAGGATAACCATATAGTCAAGTAATGATCAAAAGAATGATCAATAGGGCGTGTGGAATGACAAGAATGTACCTTAGCTACAAAGAGCACTCCAAGATTTCAAGGAGCTAATGCAAGGCCCAATCTTGACTAAAGTGAATACTAAGTCTTCAAGGACTAGTATCACTCTCATCCATCTGAGCATCATCATTCAATGATGTTGAGAATAAAAAAAGATGAGTCTTCTTCAAGTGTAATCAGCTCAATCCACAACCACTTAAGTGATTGATCTTCATGAGTACCTAACAAAGCAAGATGCAAAATAATAGATACATTTCAAGGGTAATACTAAAATGTATAAGTTCCACTAATCTAGATGAGATGCAATATTACTAATAAAAGGCCTATTTTCAATGAAAAATAGTTTTGACCAAAGAGAAACTTTAGTACAACGAAACCTTCTAATTTAAGGAAACAATGGATCGATCCAATTTTTAAAGTATAATATACTTCAAAGACCTTTTGTGACCATCGCTCTGATACCAATTGTAGAAACTAGAAGGGGGGGTTGAATAGTTTCTCTTCGGTTTATGTCCTAATTAAAATTCCTTTCAATTAGGTTTGTCTCAAAACTACCTTTTAATTGAAAGCTAGTTGCATAATGATTAGGTTCAATTCTAATGCATTAACAATGACAAGTAATAGATGTGAATGATATGATAGTAAGAATAAGTAAAGAGTAAGGAAAGAAGCAACTTAATAGGAAGACACCAATATTTATAGTGATTCGGCAACGAAGCTCTATCTTCGTTCCTACTCCACTCCTCGAGTACACCTTACTCGAGATTTCAACTATATCCACAAGCTCCCTTCATGGCGGAGAAAACGTTACAACGTCGCTTAAATTATTTTCCGACTCTAAGCTAAATGTCGAGACCTAATCTTAGCTAGGACTAATCTACACAACATCTCCCACTTCACCATTTAACGACACAAGGCTAGATGTCGAATTCTAATCGAAAGATAGAACCAATCTTCACAATGTTTCCTAATTCACCATTTAACGACACAAGGATAGATGTCGAGTTCTAATCGATAGGTAGAACCAATCTTCACAACGTTGCCTAATTCACCATTTAACGACACAAGGCTAGATGTCGAGTTCTAATCGAAAGGTAGAACCAATATTCACAACTCTTCACTTTGAATCTAAGTGAGAACTTCATTAGACACAACTGTATCACTTTAGTGTTTAGTGAGAACTCACAAGACACAACCACATCACTTTATAGTTAATTGAGGACTCACAAGACACAACCACATCACTTTATAGTTTAGTGAGAACTCACAACTCTTCACTTTGAAGCTAAGTGAGAACTCCACAAGACATAATTACATCACTTTAAAGTTTAGTGAGAACTCATAACTAATTCCTATTACAACTATCCAAGTATACACATGTAACTTGGATCTACACAACACAAATCCAAGTACAGACATATACGGGGATTTACACAAGATTAGATCCATGTATTCACAAATACATTAGATCTACACAAGACTCAAATAAAAGCAAATGATGAACATGAACAGATCTTTAGGAGAGGATCTTTAACACCCCCAAATTACATTGCGCAACGGAAATACACATTTGGGTGCTAAATACAAACATCGTTATACAAGACACTTTGAAAAATCTCAAAATGATACATTTGAAATATAAAAGGAAATAATTTAACCATTATCTAAAACGTTGGATCCCAAGTAAAACAATTTTAAAAATATCAGAGTAACATTTAGGTCCCCCAAAAATTTTATCAAATCAACAAACAATTTACCAAAGCACATTATCGTACATTATTATTTTTATGACAAAAGGGAAAGAAATCTGTTTTAGACCAATCACCACAAAAGCAACCTGATAGGTGTGAAAACACCCATCCTTTTTACCACTTAATTACAATAATAACCGAGCCAAAACGTGTATTTTATGTCATTTATGTCGGAATTATGCGTGGTTTGTGTTTTTATTGTGATTTAGGATGAAAAGGTGAAAAGTGGAGAAAACATGGGCATTCACAGGCTTTTATAGAAGAAAACGACAAAAGACGAAGTCAAGAGATCAAGAGTGCAAAAAGAACGGAAGTCCAAGGCCTATTCTGAAGATTTATCGAAGAAAAAGTCTAAAGACGGAAGTTTACTTAAATCCGAAGAACTCGAGTCTAATAAATAAATAAATTATAAGACGAGTTTAAATTAATCCCGAGACAAAGTCGAAAAAGTCAAAGAACTTAAAAGACGAAAAGACGTGAAGAAAGAAAGAAAGAAAAGAGGAAGACACCAACCACTCCCCTTTCCTATAAATACCCTTCATTTCACCACATGAAGGGGTGTTAGTCATTTAGGTTAGTTTTAATTTAGGAGTAGGAGTAGTTTAATTTTAGTGAGAGAAAGTGACAGTTTCTCTCACTAGAACTTTAATCTTTCATCTCTTATCTTTCTTGTTTTTAATCAAACCTTTACTTTTTAAGCTTAATCTTGTCTTAATCTTCATGTTATTAATCTTTCTTGTTAATCTCAATCTTGTTTTCATCATCTTTTTCATCAAGTTCTTATTTAAAGTTTTGATCTTTTAATCTTTTCGTGTCTTTAAGTTAATCTTTTTATGTTTTGATTTTAAAGTTTGTTTATTTAAAGTTTTGTCAAGTTGTTATTCAAGCTTTTTTTGATCCGATACATATTAGATTCGAGCTAGTTTTGAGTTCAAGCTTATTACCATAGCTTATTGGTATTGCTTATTTTTCGGATCTAGAACCCAATCGGAAAGGAAAACCCCTTTCCGATCTGTTATTCCGACCAGCATACCCTTTTTCCGATCACCCAATCGGAAAAGGGTTTTGCTCATTCCGATGTGCCTCTTTTTCCATTATTCCGATTAGTGTAAATTTGATTATTCCGATTTGGCATTTTCTCTGTATTCCGATTGGATTCGTTTGGTAACATTCCGATTTGGTTCAATCTTTTGACATTCCGATTATGCCCACTTTGCACATTCCGATTGCAGGGCAATTCCAACTTTCCAATCATCCGATCGGAATACATTCCGATTGGGACACCTTTTTAGGTGTATTCCGATTGGGTGGTTTTGGTTTGTTTTAATACTTTGTTCTAGTTAAAGTGTTAATTTTTCTCGTTTTATTTTTAGTTCATTTTAACTTTTTTTTGTATTATTTAATTGTCAACTTACTTTTCGTTAAGTTTTAATTTTACGTCATTTAATTTCACGTCATTTACTTTTAACGTTTTAAATTTTGTACCGTCACGTTTCAACTAGTTTTAGTATTAATTTCCCGTCCTTTATTATTAAGTCTTGCACATTTATTTTACCAAATCCAAAAATATTTGTTTCACCAAGAACAACTAATCTCACACAATTAACCGGAAATCAATTCGAGGAGATACCGAGAGAATATAGAACTTTTAACTAGTAAAATCTAGTCATTAAATGGCGCCGCTGCCGGATCTTTTCGTGAAGATTAACAGATTTTTGTGAGAGACGCGTTGGCTTTTGGGACCCGTTCACTTGTGAACGTTATTTTTCGTATCAAAAATTTTCAAAAATCCAAAAACATTGGAAAATCATAAAAGCATTTCTTTTTCTAAGTTTTGCACCAAAAATATTCTTCTTGCTTCTCTATCTTTCTTTATGGATTTTTATATCCATTGCGTCCGGTGTGGGAAACAATTATACGGGAACGACTCATGTCAATGGTGTATATGTGAGCGGTGCGGTAACGATATCGACAACACACAAAACGGATTTTGTCCCTTGTGCAACTCGACTAATTCATTCTTTTTGAACCCACCTCCTGTTCCCCCGTGCATCTATTGTGGAAGCGATTCTCATTGGCATGTTTCGTGCCCGGTTCAATACCCGTATGGTCACGGGCAAGAACCGGGGTACAATTATGACAATGATAATAGCTATCCACAGGATGCACCTGCTTTTTCTCCATACCCGGTTTGCAACAACTGTGGGGGTCCTCACGATACCTATTATTGTCAACCAATGAATTGTTATGAGCAAAATCCGTGTCCTCAGTTTTCTTCACCAATGGATTATTATGAACCAAACCCGGTTTATAATTATTCTCAACCGATGAACTACTATGAGCCACAACCATGCTATAATTCAGGTTTTCAACATTTTGAGCCCCCACAACACCCCATCGATCATCAACCCTCCTTCGAACAATTGAGCTCCAATGAACAATGGGACAATCTGATTAAGCAAAGTCAACAAATTCAAGAAGCTTTCACCAAGATCATCGAGAAATATCAAGAGGATCAACGACAGGAGCAAATATCGAATATCGAGACTTATACTCCTCCCCCGGTGTATCCATACTATTATGATGATGATGACGATGAGCCTACTATTTCTTGGAATGACCTTACTGCTCAATGTCCTAGTGCAATTGTCATCCCTCCTCTCAATATCCCAAACGTGTCTAAGGAGTGTGATACATTGAATGAGCTTAGTGATGTTGGTCTTGATAAAGTGTTTGATGATGAGGTTTGTGACATACCGACTGCTATGGAGCTTAAGGACGACGTTACTCTTACTGAAGAGGTCGATCCAAATGATGACGATTTTTCTCCAAGCTATGAGAATTTCACTTTTGAAATTTCTCAATCTCCACCGGGAGATGCGGGCGATGACGATTTATTCTCACCGGTTTACGAGAAGTTCACCGATGAACATGATCTTGTGGATAAGGTGGAAGACGTGCTTCTTCGAGATAGATTACAGAAAGTGCACCTTCTTATTGCTCAAATCGAAGCGTTGACTTCTTCTCATCTTTCCGAGTCTTTGCCTCCATCTATTCCTCCCGTTGAACATAATGACCCATTGCTGGAAGAAATCGACATTCACTCCATACCACCAGGTAATGATGACGTTGACATGGAGGGGGACATTATTTTTGATAATTTGCAGGAAGATATTGTCCCAAATCCCCCTCCCGAGCACCTTTCATCCACTCCGTTAGAGACCATCATGGAGGATGAGTGCTTTGACCCGGGAGGTAACATTGATTATGCTATGATTGATAACAATACGGCTTTGCCGCTTGCTCAGCATCCATTGTCTTTGGGCGAGGACAATGTGCTTACTTTACCCACCCCACCTCCCGTGGACCCTGATTTCACATACTATACGTATGTTGAAAAGACCTTTCTCCCTTTCAGGACTTATCCCCCCGCCTCCCTTTGTTGATGTCAACCGGGAACGAGGACAAGGTCTTTGATCCCGGTATCACATTCGAGGTTTCCCCATGGACCATTTAATTCGGGGACGAGTCAGGCTCGTGACTTGGTTAACAAAACAAGCGCTTTTTGGGAGGCAACCCAATTATTTATCTATTTTTACCATAAGTGTAGGGGGAGCCCCGTGGTGTTTCTTGCTTTCTTCTTTCTTATCATGTTCAGGGATTAGAGCTTCAAAGACACACTCTTGATGACTTCTGACGAACCTTGATTCCGTGTTCCCAATTTCTCGGTTCTATCCTAAACTCTTTTGATTCACTATTTTATATTTCTCAATATTAAAATAGGAATCTCTTTAGTTGTCTTTTCCTTAGCGAGATTTAAACAACGTGCACAATGTCCTAAGTGTAGGGGAGTTTACTCCCACATGCTTAAACATTGAGGACAATGTTTATATTAAGTGTAGGGGGGACTTCTATCGAAGTTAAGTGGCCTTTTCCTTGTATTTGTCCTCATTTTAACCGGAAAATTTGATTTTTCGACATTTTTCAAAATTTTTAATCTGTTTTGGCCTAGTTGTATAGTTGTTTTTACCTCTGTTTAGTTATTTTCTTTCCTTATTAGAATAAAATTTTAATAAAGTGGTTTTAATTTTCAAACGTTGTGAATCTTTTGACTCAACCCGAGTTTACTTATTTAAGTTTACTCTAGCTAGTATCCTTAACGTGTTTAAGTCAAGTTTTGCTAGGCTTTTATATTGGGAGCTATAAAACGCGAAAGTCTTAACTCTCACGGGTTAAGAACAAGAACTATTCGCAAGTTCCTATAATTGATCCTAGAGAGTCGTTTATCAAGGGAACTTTAAAATGCGATTTCTAAAACTTGAAAAAGTCTAAGAATTTGCAAGATCCTATAGATGACTCGAAAACCCAAAACTTTGATTTAATAGGCTAAGCATCCACGAGTCTCATTCTTTGAGATTTTAAACTGTGGAGAACGAGAGATGATAGAGTCAATTATAAGTTTGGTTTTCTTTCGTGAATTTATGTGAGTTAATTATAAGCCTATTCTCCCATCGCTTGCTAATAAATTTATCTGCAATAAATAAGGTTGTACGATTTAAAAGGTTACTTAGCTTCTAGGACCAGATCGTTTAAAAGTTGCTCGGTACGGATTAGAGTTCATAGCCAAGGCATAACTTACTGAAGCGGGACGCGAAGATTGGCAAGTCCGAAAAGGCCCTAACAAGGCATGAGGGCTACATTTTGTTGCTAAAGATCCAAAAGTGATGTGAAGAATCATTTATCGAAAATCAATATGAAGGATCGAGACACACGACGAAAAGCAAAGAACTCCCCAAAAGTCATGGAGAAGTCTATCCAAAAAGACCCTAGCAAGGTATGAGGATAAATAGATCCAAGTCCTAAAAGGAGGCGGATCGTTGTATATCAAAGTCCAAAATAAAGATTGGAGAAAAATGAAGAAGTCGCGGTCCAAAGATGAAGAATCTCTCAAAACTTCAAGTGAAGAAATTCCTATTATGAAGAGAAGGCCATTATTTCATGAACGTCTCTCAAAGATTTGAAGTATGAAGTCGCTGCCAAACATCGGTCCGAGAAAGGTCTCAAATCGTGAAGCGAGTTATGCCAAGATATGAACTTTATGAGGTCCCGAGAAGCAGTTTTAAAAGATTTGGTCCTTTAGCTAACTATTGATTAAATCGTTCACTTTACTTTCGGATTAAATAATTATCGAAATAAGTAAAAAATGCATCCTCGTGATCATTCAAGACAACAATAAAATATAAGAGATACACCTAGGAATAAGGGAGTCTAAGTGAGTAATTGGCCCACATGAGTTCGTGTTAGTTTGCTAACTTATAATAACAATGATCTCGTTTTTAAGCTTGGTTTGGAGAAAGTGAAAACTTGAGGATGATGATCATTCACGACATTTTTAAAACCCAAGGTATGTTTTTAATTTCTTTACTTTGAATGTTTATAATTTTCTATCTCTTTAATATAGGTCAAGGTAGGTTGATTGTGATGGAAAATGTAAAACATGCTTTGTAACTAATGCATTGCATGAGGACATTGCAATGGTTAAGTGTAGGGGATTTGATAGGTGTGAAAACACCCATCCTTTTTACCACTTAATTACAATAATAACCGAGCCAAAACGTGTATTTTATGTCATTTATGTCGGAATTATGCGTGGTTTGTGTTTTTATTGTGATTTAGGACGAAAAGGTGAAAAGTGGAGAAAACATGGGCATTCACAGGCTTTTATAGAAGAAAACGACAAAAGACGAAGTCAAGAGATCAAGAGTGCAAAAAGAACGGAAGTCCAAGGCCTATTCTGAAGATTTATCGAAGAACAAGTCTAAAGACGGAAGTTTACTTAAAGCCGAAGGACTCGAGTCTAATAAATAAATAAATTATAAGACGAGTTTAAATTAATCCCGAGACAAAGTCAAAAAAGTCGAAGAACTTAAAAGACAAAAAGACGTGAAGAAAGAAAGAAAGAAAAGAGGAAGACACCAACCACTCCCCTTTCCTATAAATACCCTTCATTTCACCACATGAAGGGGTGTTAGTCATTTAGGTTTGTTTTAGTTTAGGAGTAGGAGTAGTTTAATTTTAGTGAGAGAAAGTGACAGTTTCTCTCACTAGAACTTTAATCTTTCATCTCTTATCTTTCTTGTTTTTAATCAAACCTTTACTTTTTAAGCTTAATCTTGTCTTAATCTTCATGTTATTAATCTTTCTTGTTAATCTCAATCTTGTTTTCATCATCTTTTTCATCAAGTTCTTATTTAAAGTTTTGATCTTTTAATCTTTTCGTGTCTTTAAGTTAATCTTTTTATGTTTTGATTTTAAAGTTTGTTTATTTAAAGTTTTGTCAAGTTGTTATTCAAGCTTTTTTTGATCCGATCCATATTAGATTCGAGCTAGTTTTGAGTTCAAGCTTATTACCATAGCTTATTGGTATTGCTTATTTTTCGGATCTAGAACCCAATCGGAAAGGAAAACCCCTTTCCGATCTGTTATTCCGACCAGCATACCCTTTTTCCGATCACCCAATCGGAAAAGGGTTTTGCTCATTCCGATGTGCCTCTTTTTCCATTATTCCGATTAGTGTAAATTTGATTATTCCGATTTGGCATTTTCTCTATATTCCGATTGGATTCGTTTGGTAACATTCCGATTTGGTTCAATCTCTTGACATTCCGATTATGCCCACTTTGCACATTCCGATTGCAGGGCAATTCCAACTTTCCAATCATCCGATCGGAATACATTCCGATCGGGACACCTTTTTGGGTGTATTCCGATTGGGTGGTTTTGGTTTGTTTTAATACTTTGTTCTAGTTAAAGTGTTAATTTTTCTCGTTTTATTTTTAGTTCATTTTAACTTTGTTTTGTATTTTTATTTAATTGTCAACTTACTTTTCGTTAAGTTTTAATTTTACGTCATTTAATTTCACGTCATTTACTTTTAACGTTTTAAATTTTGTACCGTCACGTTTCAACTAGTTTTAGTTTTAATTTCCCGTCCTTTATTATTAAGTCTTGCACATTTATTTTACCAAATCCAAAAATATTTGTTTCACCAAGAACAACTAATCTCACACAATTAACCGGAAATCAATTCGAGGAGATACCGAGAGAATATAGAACTTTCAACTAGTAAAATCTAGTCATTACAACCTGCAATCCTTCTCCAGCAAGATCCGTAATTCATTAACTTCGATCACCTAAAATACATGCTTAAAATCATCAACACAACGGTTGAGCGAGTCTATAGGTTTTCCAAATCATCATTTGAACACAAGAGAAAAATCAATCAAGATCATTTAATAGAATTGCTACGTATACAATCTATTAATCAGGCAATCTGGCATATAGCAATAGCTATAGAATTGTATTAAGCTCATGACACCGACCCCTTAACTTAGTCACCCTCGCCTAAAGTCGGCATGACTAGATGAATTTAGGTGCCCCTACTAGGGTATCAGTTGCAAGTATACCACATTCTCATTCTCGTAAAATTATCCTTCCCAGAGGTTACTCAGTGTAAAGCCCTGGTCTTAGATAGGGTCGTCAACCCAATAGTACTATCATTAGAATAAGCGGTTATTCCTAACTCACAACATCAAGTCAGAAGATAGTTAACGGCTCATGAATTTAGGGACGTTTGCAACTTAGGTACTTATACAATTCAAGGCAACAACAGGCAACATTCGGGTCCAAACAATCAATCATGACTTGTGTTCATTTTACTTTCAAATAGCATGTATCCCCCTCACGGGTTTTAAAATCATTCAAAACAATTTCAAAAGTGAGGCTATAGACTCACTTTGAGTAATAGCAGTAGCCAGACGATCTTCGACGATAGTTGATGCCCGATAAACACGAAAACCGCAACCTATCAAATAAGGCGCGTTCATCAATAATAAACTCGAGTAAAATCCATACTTAGTAACATCAAACTCATAAACTCACAACCGAACCAAAATGAAAACAATGCAAGTGACCTATTACTTCCTTCTATATGTTTACTTTATTAGTTAATTCTTTCGATAAAAATCTACCGGTACACACCAAATGTACGAGCTTATTTACCCCACTTAAACACGTCAAATACTTATGATAATAATAAGAGATATAACTTACTATATATAGAAAGACCTGTTAAAATCCCATCAAAATTTTTTACTTTTAAAGTTCCCTGCCCGACACATCTTTGAACTACAAAAACCGGATAGTTTTACGTCACCGACTCATACAACCATTTTGACCATTATAAACAATCCCGTTTACAAATCCGACACTTGGGTTTGAAATTGACTCACAACCCTAAGTTTAGAACCAAACATCAGTCCTTGACCATTTTCACAACTCACTCTATAGTCCTCGAGATTCGATCCAAATATCGACAACAACTTCGGATTGTGTCGATACTCGTCTCCCGATACACGAATAATCAAATCATCATAACTTCTCGCTCGTTTGGAGCTAGGAGCTCTACTTTATACCAAATCGAAGCTAAAAGAATTATCTAAAACACTATCCTATTAGTTTAGTCATTTTCAAAAAGTAAGTTTTCCAAAATTGGCCTTGAACCTACTAATCTAAATTACCTCTTTAAACATCATGTTAAATCAAATTTTTAAACCATTTTAATCAATCTCATATGCCTAAAATCATCCTAATATCATCACAAACAACTTAACAAACCTATAACACACTTGAATGATCAATAAAAAATTTACCCACTCAAAATAATAAACATGCAATACTTAAAAATCAAATATCTATATCTATACTAATTATAAAGGAGGGATCCTAAATGTTGAAACTTGAAAAATCTCCTTTGTAGCTTCTCATGTAAGTTTCGTTATATATAATTATTACAGACAATCGATTTTTAACCCTATGATTTTGATACAAATGGAAAGTATTGAGATTATTGAAATTGATACTCGAAATTGTTGAAACTGATATTCAAGAATGGAAAGTATTGAAAGTGATACTAAAAAATAAAAGGTATTCATCGATAATATGCACATGAGCTGTACATATAAATTAGGGGGATCGAGTAACCCATGAAATTCCATTGAAGAACATATTTATCCATAAAAATCTCACTATCATAAAATCACACCGGATTCATTAGCTCAAAAGAAACACACAAAAATCTAATCTTGCATTCAAGATATATAAAATTCTGATCCGGTCATGATGAACAACAAACGAGTGAACAACCATGATTGAAAATTGCTATTGCGCAAAGTTTAAGTTGCAGTTTGTTGTTCGATTTTTATGTACATAATAATTTTTTGTTGGGTTTTTCTTTATTGATGATTTTTGGGTTCGGTAAGTTGTTTTCTTTGATTGAGAATTTGGGTATGTAGGTTATACATAATATGCTTAGTAGTTTTCTTTTCTTTCTTTGTTTTCATTTTATAACAGATTCTTAACATTTATCTTGGATTTCTGATGCGAGGATGGTATATTTTTGTTCTTCATGATTGAAGTTATGTTTGTTAAAGTTTACTAATTTTACATTTATGTTTAACTTTGATGATTTTGTTGAATTTTTCTTGAAGGTAGGTTATACATAATATGCTTAGTAGTTTTCTTTTCTTTCTTTGGCCGGATATGAAACTAAGGATGGTGGACCGGTGCGTGCAATAGTATTGCAAAAGAAAAACTTGAAATTGTGCGTCAGCCTAAATCAAATTTGTGAGTTTTTGAATTCTATTTATAGTTTTTGAGATGTTTATATTCATATTAGTATATGATTACGTGTTTTGGTTTCCATTATGAGCTTGAATGGTGAAATATAAACTTCATTTTACTATGGTTTACAGATGTTCGTTAATTATCGTTATTGAGCTGATGAAATATACGCTAAAGAAAACAGGAGCTGAAACAAACAACCCTTAATCTTATTGGTTTTTGGTGGTTCGTAGGAGGTCTTAAAAGTTATCCGAGTCACCAAAGCAGCTATAACGGATGGGAAAACATGAGCTACCATAGGGGATGAAGTGGAATGTGCAAAATGTATCAAGTTTACTTTTTTTCCAATCTTTTTAACATATTTAATTATGCTCTTACTACATTATGGTTGCAATATTTGTTTTTTATAATGATGTTGTAGGTCTGCTAAGTTGCAACATAAGTAATAAATCACGCATGCCTTCCTCTTTCTCTTAGTATTTTGTGTCATTATTTTTTGTAGGTCAAAAGTGTAGTAGGTGATAACTTGAGCAAATTTGTTTATGTTTTTCATCACCATGTATAATTGTAGGTGTAAGTTTTCTAAATCATATTGAAATATTCAAATCGTATTCCTATTATGTGTGATGAGATGGCATTTATACATGATCTCATCGTTCTTTTCGGGCTTTAAATGCATTAAAATGTCATAAAATACCATATATATGCTTGTGTTTGTTTACTTGTGTATTTTAGGTATGGATATCGTGAAAAAGACAAAAGATCACAAGATACAAGGAAAAACGGACACGAGAAATGAAGCCGTACAAAGAACCGGGCCCTAATCATGGAATTTTCATCAAATACCCTTGAAGACTTGAAAACAAACAAGATTGATCATCATTTATTGAAGAAATGACACTTAAAACCCTTGTATATTGATAATTACAAGTTTGGTCCCTTAAGTTTGTCAAAATTACAAAAAGGTCCTTCAACTTTGAAGAAATGGCAAGAATAGTCCCTCAACAATTTCAAAATGACAATTATAGTCCCTCATGAAGTTTAAGAGACATTGAAGACCTTTGAAGATCAAGATTGTCCAAGTTCAGTCCTTGAATTATCCAAAAATGTCAAAAATAACCCTTTGATAACCTTTTTCCCAAGTTGGTGCCAAAAGTGTAAAATCTTGAAAGTTATTAACAAGGCAGAAATCGTTTTAGGGCATAAAGACTTTAAATGGCAAAAATAACAAAAGCCAAGGACCCAAAGTGACAAGTGAAACTTTTAAATCCAAAAAAGGGCGCCTAACAACTAAGTTTCCCCTAAAATCGGATCTAAGAGTTTACTGTGCATCATTCTTACCACCCAGATTTCACCTTCATTTATCCTGGGTAAATTTTCAATTAAACTCACACACACTTAATTCACACATGCCAAAACCAAACCCACTCCTAAAAACCTTCATCCCACCAACGTGTACCAAATCCCCAATTCCCCAATCCACCAATCATATCATTCCTTTGTCCCCAAGGCACATGACGTGTCCAATATCAACCACCAAGATGAAATGCTTCCTCACAACGCAAATATGAACGGCCAAGATCAAAAAAGGACAATTCACACTCAAAACCGTTCAAGGGCATATTTGGGATTTTCTTATGATTAGGGTTTATGTTTTAAGCTCCTAGAATGTTCATTAGAGTACTATAAAAGGAGGCATCAACCTGTGATGACCCCTTTGTTCCAGTTTCAAGCTTTAAACTTGTAATTCCTTTTTAATAAATAAAAGTTTGGTTTTTGATTCAATCAATTATAATTCCTTTTTATTTTTAAAAGTTGTGTGTTGTTAAGCTTGATTCTGAGTTCCATGTTATATTTGGTTAAGTAATATTGAGGTTTCAAGTTACTTCAAAGTTTCTGAAAATCAAAGGATTTTTGAGAGAAATCTGTCCAAGGTTTTGTGGTGTTAAGAGTTTCATGTTTTTGGTGTTAGGGTATAATAGAAAACGTGTTTTCTAAGTTTTAAAAGTTTTGGAAAAGGTTTTAAGAAGGTTGAGAAAAATCAGTAATATATCATATTACTTGTTTGTTCTTTCTTTTGTTTTGATTTTGAGCAGGTGTTGATATATTATTGATCCAAGGATCTGCACCAGCCCGGGCTGGTAGGGAGGTGGTTAAGCAACCACTAGGACCCTTGGATGTAAGGGTCCTAAGGTAAAACTACTTTACCTCCTTAAAATTTCAGAAAAGTGTGCTTTATTGATCTTGTATGATTCTGTGCTAAAAGGTGTTTTAGGTGTTTGATTTGAGTTTGATTTGAGTTTTTGTGCATGTTAGATGATATTTAGATCAGTTTGAAAAGCTTTGGAATTGTTTTGATTTGAAAAAGTAGCTTAAAGAATTTTAAAGAGGTGTTTGGCAACAGTTTTTAGCAGGGCAATTTGATTTGGTTTATATTTGAAAACGTGCTAAAGTGTTAAAAAAGGTTTGAGTTAGGTGTTAGCTAGTTATTAATGTGATTTGGAGCAGTTTGGTAGCAAGTTTGTAGAGTTTTTAAGGAATAAGGAGTTTGAAACCTGCATATCACTAATCTGTCTAAATTTCTTGAGATTTATGTGCTTCATCTTTAAAATCTGCTAAGTGATAGCTTATTTTAAGTTTTGAATCTGCTTAAGTGTTAGTTGGAGTGTGTGTGTGCTTAATATTAGGCTTCATAGTTAACTAGAGTGCATTTGATAAGCATATAAAGCCACCAGACCTTGCTCATCATCACAGAGACTTGCTTTAGGCTTTTGTGTGATTTACTTGTGATCTTTGGCTTGTTATTTGCTTGTCTTAGCTTAGTTACTGACTCCTTGTGCTCCAAAGAGCACAAGGGTGCCTATTTGTTCCCAAATCAATCATCAAGTAAGCACTTGCCAAGCTCCTCTTGGCTCAAAAAGTGCACAAGTGTGCACATCACTTGTTCATCAGTGTTTAAGTAACTGTCACGTTTTTTTTATCTTGGAATTGGCATAATTTTGATTAAAAAGTGAAGTGGAATTGGATTAAGCTTGTTACAAAGGTCTATGATTGGTTTGGTAAAGGTTAAAAGCAAAAAAATAAAAAAGTGATAAAAAGGGGTTTAGCAGATTCGAACCCCCGTCTCCACTCCCACATACCAAACACTTAACCATTGCGCCCTTGGGTCTTTTACTGACCAAGGGTGCAAGGTTAATTAACTTAACCTGTTTCTCATTGGTATTATTTTCAATAAGCCGTAGGTTTTAAGCTGATTTTAAGCTTATTCATTAAGCTGATTTGGTTTGTCATATTTTTCTTAGGAACTTTATAGTGTTTAAGATTTTTTAAAATTGGTTTCACATTTTTCCCATTATTAGTTTAATTTTTATAATTTATTTAATAGACGTTTTTTAATAAATCATTAAAAAATACCAAAAAGACTTTTAATTTTCAGGAAAAATAGTTTTTAGGTTTTATTTAATATATTTGAGGTTTACATCTTGTTTTGGTTTCAAAAACTTTAATTTTTAATTTTATAATATTTTAAGGTTTTTAATAAACTTTAAAGATTTTTATAAAATTATTAAAAAAGGTTTAGGAGCTAAAATTTGTGTTTTTCTCTTAGTTATATTATTTAGGATTTTTAGAAATTTTTTATTTTAAATTTTAGAAACTTTTTATTTTTAGCAATATTTTAATATTATTTTAATATTAATTTTTCAAAATTTTATTTTTCTTTCTTTTTCTTTTTTCCTAGGTTCTTTGTCATTAATTAGGACTATTTCCATTTTTAGAATATTTTTATAACTTTTAGATTTATTTTTATAATTATTTTAAGTTTAAATAGGTTTTAATCATTTTTAATCATTTTTAGGGTTTTAAAAATAGTTTTAATAGGGTTTAATTTTTAGAAAATTACTTTTTAGTCTTCTAATAATATAAGTTAAGTGATTATTCAATAAAATCATATTTTAGACTTTTGAATTAGTTAAATTTAATTTTAGGGCTTTAATTAGCATTTAAAATTAATTATTTAATTAATAAAAGGTTTTAAAATATCTTTGTTGGATTTTTATCTTTATTTATATTATTATTGACTTGTTTTAGTCTTTTTAATCTTTTCTTGATATTTTGTTTTTGGTTTTAATAATTTTTGATTTTTGTGGTTTTTCTACGGCTTTACGTTTTCATTGTAATTTAATTTTAACGTAACCGTCTTTCATCCTCTCATCCCCATTCTCTTAATATTAATCTCAAATAAATACAAATTAGAACACACACATATACCTCCTTGGGAAACGAACTTTCTCTCTCATTTTATTTGATTGTGGGTCATTTGTGCACGGTTTTCCTAAACCGTCGTACTTAATTCTTTCCGCTATTTTACGCTCTTTGTTTTCCTAAACAAGAGTTGTATTTTACTACAATCATTTTTGGCGCCGCTGCCGGGGAGGTGTGTCGTGTTTTAATTTGGAAACTTTTGTTTTTGATATTATCCATAAATAGTATTTGTGTTAAGTGGAACTCCCTTAACACGTATTATCGGTTTTCTTGGTTTTTCTTTGTGAATATTATTAATATATTGTATTAAGTATCACAATCAAAATACAATATCTCCAAAAGTGTGAAAACACAACCTTAATTGGGATTTGATCTCCTAATTATTGTATTCGAATCTCAAACAAAAAGAAAAGGCAAAAATAGATAAATACTTTCGTGAAGCTCGATTTTGAAAAATACAAACTATAAGGTGGGTATAAGGCGGGTATTATAAAATATACCCTAAGGAAAAAGGCTCTTAAGTGCTTCGCGCCGCCTCGTTTCCCCGCTTGCTTGTGAGTATTTTGAGATTGAAAGCTAATCGAGGGTTTTGCCGCCCAAAGTATTAATACGTATACTATATTTGCTTGGTTTTCTTTGTGATTAAACCCTCGTGAACAATTTGGTTTTCACCAAAGTTCTAAAGTCATTCGAAGGCGTTCACTCCACGTGATCGTTTTCATTCCTTTGAGGCTTCTTTAATCAAGAGTTTGATTCGAGGAGAGATTTTGTAGATTGTTGTCTACGAAGATACACCAAAATCAAAAAAAAAATTAAATATCATCAAAAACACAAAAAAATTGAAAATCCACAAAACAACCAAAAAGAATCTTCTTTGCTCACCTCCCATTCTTCGTGAAGTTTATGATCACTCGTAATCAAGCAAAACGAGCTCGTAAACGTCTTCAAAAGCAAGCAAATCAAGAATCGTTGATTGTTGAAGAACCTCCAATTGTTGAACCTATTGTAGAACAAGAAGTCGTAATGGCTAATCGTACTATGATGGAGTTGCTACAAGCACCCACCGAGGGTTTTGGAGAGGCAATTGTTATTCCCGCCATCCTTGCGGAGAATTTCGAGATTAAGACGGGTTTAATGTCGATGCTACAAGCAAACAAATTTCGAGGTCACGAGAAAGACAACCCGCACTACCATATTAGGAATTTCAACCGTCTCACCGCCACTAGCAAATTCAAAGATGTTCCACATGACGCCATTAAGATGATGTTGTTTCCATATTCGTTGGATGGACCCGCAAAAATTTGGCTCGAGAAAGAACCGCCAAATTCGATTTTGACATGGGCCGATCTCGTTTCTAAGTTTGTGAACAAGTTTTTTCCACCATCGAAAACAACACACTTAAAGAATGAGATTTCACGATTTGTGCAACGTAACAATGAAAGTTTTTCAATGGCATGGGAACGATTTAAGGAGATGTTACATGAATGTCCTCACCATGATTTTTCGGAATTGCATCAAATTGATACATTTTATAATGGGCTTAATGATCATGAACGAGATTATTTGAACGCCGCCGCGGGTGGTAATTTTTTGTGCAAGACGACAAATGAGGCTTTACAAATCATTGAAAATCGATCTAAGGTTTATAGCCCTCGTAACACACCGAGTGTTGCCAATATGGGTTCGTCATCTTCGTCACAATCGTCTCGTAGCATTAACGCCTCACATGATGAAGCTAATGAGGAAAATCGGTTTTTTGATAGATTTGCTAATCTAATGTCCCATTGGAAGGCTCAAGAAGCTTCCAATTCCGCTTCGGTTAAAGCGGTTGCTAAGAGTTGTTTATCTTGTGGAGGAGCTCATGATCTTTCCGAGTGCATTACCGCGGATGGTAACACTTCGAGTGCTTATGTAGCAACGGGAACTTACAACCAAAACGGCCAAGGTTCCCGCCAAAATCAAGCTCCACCAAATCAAAATGCTAATAATTATCGAAACAACAACCAAGGTAATTACCAAGGCAACACACGCAATTACAACAAAGGGAATTATCAAAGTGGGAATGGACAAATCTCTAATCAAAACCAAAACCGTGATTTTCAAAACACTACACAAGGTTTTCAAAATGCTCACACGAAAAATTTGCAAGGAGAATTTTTGGATTATGCAAAAGCAAATGATGCTAAATTTGATAATATGCAACGTGAGATGATTAGCTTAAGGTCCGAGTTGAAAAACGAGCTTAAAAATGAACTTGCTAATGAACTTAAAACTCATGCAAATAAAATGGAAGGAAATGTCCAACGTCTTCAACAAAACCAACAAAAGATGGAATTAGGACAACATGAGATTAAGCAAGAGTTATTGAAAGCGGATGCTAGGCAATCAAAATTTGAGGACCGAATGGCTAAGATGTTTGAAGCTATCATGTGTAAGCCCTCTTCTTCGGGTGGTCTTCCTAGTGATACCATTGCAAACCCGAAGGGAGAAATGAAGGTTATTACTACACGAAGTGGTAAAACTTTCAAGGAACCAATCTCTCGACCAAGTACTTCTACGGAGAAGGAAATCGAGAAAGAACCCGAGGTGATGGTCGAAAAGGAGCACATTACAATCCCACGAAGTACCGCTCAAACCACACCTACGGTTACACCAATACCAATTATGGAACCCGAGATTCCAAGGCCGTTGCCTAATGACCAACCCACACCACCTTTACCTTACCCTTCGAGACGTAACAAAGAGAAAGCACAAGAAAGGAACAATTATCAATTTGAGCTATTTATGAAAATGTTTCGTGATTTGCATTTTAACATAAGTTTTGCCGATGCTTTAATCATGATGCCTCGATTCGCCGCAAACTTCAAAAGTATGCTTAACAACAAAGAGAAGTTACAACAATCGTCTAGTTGTTCATCGGTTTTTCTAAGCCGCATACCACAAAAAGTCGGTGATCCCGGTAAATTTTTGATTCCGTGTGCTATTCAAGATATGGAGGAATGCTACGCCTTGGCCGATCTTGGCGCTAGTATTAATTTAATGCCTCTCGAGATTTTCAAATCGCTTTCACTTCCGGCTCTTACTCCTTCGAACATGTCCATCGAGATGGCCGATCATTCTACGATCATGGCATGTGGAGTAGCCGAGGATGTTTTTGTTAAAGTCAGAAAGTTTTACTATCCCGTTGACTTTATCGTTGTAGACATTCCCATCGATCGAAAAGTTCCTCTCATTTTGGGTCGTTCATTTTTGGATACATCACGAGCACTTATCGATGTTCATGCTCGAAAAATCACCCTTCGTTTCAATGAAGAAGAACTTGTCATCAATGCAACACAAAACTCCAATCTTTCTCATGTCTATTCTATTGCAACTTTAAACCATGGTGACTCGACCAATGTCATTTGCAAAGAATTTTCACCAAGAGTTTTAGGGAATGTCTCCAAAAACAATTTACCATTTCCTCCGCCGGTGGAGGTTATGAGTGCAAAGCCTACAAAGAAGAAACCATCAATACTTGAATCGAAAAATCCTTCGCCACATTCATTCTTGAAAAGTATTGATAAGTTGCCGGTTTCTACGGAAGATCTTTCGGATGATGAATATGTTGGCCCCGATGGGGAGGTTTTCTTCGTCGATAAACGTTTTGAGAACTTGCCACCACCAAAACCAAAACGGTTTCAAAATGTGAGAATTTTTAGTGTAACTAACATCGTCTTAGAAACACCAAATGTTTTCAACATAATCAACAAGGGTTTTCATAAGGAGAGTTTAAAAGATAAAAAAGGAAATGATCTTAAAAGTGATTTAATTGATTTTTCTACAAATCTAACTCCGTCATCACCGCGTGATTTGAGTACTACAAACTCGTCTACTCCTTTTGACGATGTTTTGTGTGGTTCTAGTATGGGGGAAGCCCCTTATGTTCCCTCATCCTTGTCCACCGAGGACGAGATATTCGATCCCGGAATTTCATGTAAAGGGAAATCTCGGTCTTCCACCGATGCAATAAATGGAAACTATATCTATTTGCTTGATGCGAGTCTACCTCGAGTAGCTCAAACGTTTGTCTTACCAATTGTCTCACCCTTCTACTTCTCTTCTATTTTCTTCAAACTCTTTGAGTTTATGGCACATGTTGGAGTGGTGTTAATTTGTTTTTCCAATAAAAACGAGAACGCCATCTTCGACCCCGGTATTTTGCATCATCTAAGGACTTAGTCCTTTTTACCGGTTGCTTTTTGGGCCTTGTTTATCATATAAGCCCCATCAAAAATTGACCATACCATGATATCCCTAAATGTTCACATTTTGAGGGGATCGAGTCGAGCTCATGACTCGGTAATCAAAAACGAGGTGCCTCGTGGGGGAGATCCCATGCTTATCTTTAGGATTTTATGTTCACTAATAAGGGGACTTGTACCCTTCCAACTCGTTGTCTCGTGGTTGTTTGTGATTGTGTTATCTAGATCATCATCATCATCTACGATTGAAGACTCTCGTGTTCGTTTACGTGAGCCTCCATCGTTCGTTTGAAGAAGTTTTTCACGATTCCATGACATATCCTTTATTGTTCTAACAATTATCTTTTAGCATAATTAATAAACGGCTTTAGATATATTGTTGATCACCCTTTCCATGCTAGATCCTAAGCATTCGATTCTTCGTCTCTAGTATGGGGGTGCTCCACCTTTAGACTCGAAACATTGAGGACAATGTTTACTTTTAGTATGGGGGGGTGAATAGGTACTTGCTTTGCTACGCCCTCACGTTTTCCAATTTTCAATGTTTTGTTTTGCTAATAAGGCTAAAAATGGCCAAATTTTAAAATTTTTCTTAGTTTTTATAAGTGTTTTTAAGACACGAATGTATATTTTCCGATGGGTAGAATAAGAGTTAATTTTTGACTTGATGGGCATTTGGAGCCATTTACATTCCTTAACCCGCTCAATTCAAGTTTTGCTAGACTTTTATATAGGGAGCTTTAAAACGCGAAAGTCTTAATTCATTCGGGTTAAGAACAAGAACTTTTCGCAAGTTCCTATAATTGATTCTAGAAAGTCACTTATCAAGGGAACTTTAAAACGCATTCTCTAAACTTGAAAAAGTCCAAGAAAGTGCAAGATCCTATAGGTGGCTTGAAAACCCAAAACTTTGATTTGATATAGTCTTAATGAAAGCTAATCCAAATTTGGCTTAATTTTGACTTGCATGGCTAAGTATTCACGAGTCTCTTTAATTAGAGGTCTTTATATAGTGAAGAACGAGAAATGATAGAGTTAGACAAGTGATCATGCTAAACGTAGAACATGAATATGTTCTTTCAAAAACTCATATGTTTTTAATTGTGGCTTTTTCTTCCCATAAGATCAATGCATTAGGAATAAATCATAATTGCAATAAGTAAGGTCGTACGATTTGAAAAGGTTACTTAGCCTCTAGCGCAAGATCGTTTAAAAGTTGCTCGGGGTTGAATAGAGTTCATAGCCAAGGCATAACTTATTGAAGCGGGACGCGAAGATTGGCGATCATCCAAAAAGGCCCTAACAAGGCATGAGGAGCTCTATTTTTGCTAAAGATCCAAAGATGATGTGAAGTATCATTATTCCAAAATCAATATGAAGGATCGAGACACACGACGAGAAGCTATTACTCCCCTAAAGAATGGAGAAAGTCTATCCAAAAAGACCCTAACAAGGTATGAGGATAAATATATCCAAGTCCGAAAAGGAGGCGGATCGTTGTATATCAAAATCCAAAGTAAAGATTGAAGAAAAATGATGAAGTCGTGGTCCTATATGAAGAATCTCTCAAAAACGTCAAGTGAAGAAATTCCAAATATATGAAGAGAAGACCATAATTTCGAGAACGTCTTCCCAAGATTTGAAGTATGAAGTACATGCCAAATATCGGTCCGAGAAAGGTCTCAAATCGTGAAACGAGTTATGCCAAGATATGAACTTAAGGAGATACACGAGAAGCCGTTTTAAAAGATTTTGTCCTTCGGCTAACTATTGATCAAATCGTGCTACTTTGCTTTCGGACTAATAACTACTCAAATAAGTCAATATGAATCACTTGTGATCCATGACAAATAGATAAAAAATGCTAGTAACCCATTTCCTTTTATAATAACTAGGATTGCGGGGAGAAAAAGTATTACACAATTTGAACGTATGAGTAGTGTTAGCATTGTGACTTGTACCAACAATGATCTTGTTTTTGCACTTAGCATGGAATGTATGACAATCAAGGATGACGAAGTTTACTCTAAGGGACATTGACTTGTTTCTATTCTTTGACCCTAAAAGTCACATTTTGGTGATGAAAATCATACATTATGTCTTTACACATCATCGTAGTATGTTGCAAGTCTTTTACTCTTCAATAAAGGTTAATAAAATTGAACTTTGGTGATGCTTAGATACTTTATTCTAGCATTGCGTGAGGGCACGGCAATGGCTTAGTATGGGGGAGTGATGAGATGGCATTTATACATGATCTCATCGTTCTTTTCGGGCTTTAAATGCATTAAAATGTCATAAAATACCATATATATGCTTGTGTTTGTTTACTTGTGTATTTTAGGTATGGATATCGTGAAAAAGACAAAAGATCACAAGATACAAGGAAAAACGGACACGAGAAATGAAGCCGTACAAAGAACCGGGCCCTAATCATGGAATTTTCATCAAATACCCTTGAAGACTTGAAAACAAACAAGATTGATCATCATTTATTGAAGAAATGACACTTAAAACCCTTGTATATTGATAATTACAAGTTTGGTCCCTTAAGTTTGTCAAAATTACAAAAAGGTCCTTCAACTTTGAAGAAATGGCAAGAATAGTCCCTCAACAATTTCAAAATGACAATTATAGTCCCTCATGAAGTTTAAGAGACATTGAAGACCTTTGAAGATCAAGATTGTCCAAGTTCAGTCCTTGAATTATCCAAAAATGTCAAAAATAACCCTTTGATAACCTTTTTCCCAAGTTGGTGCCAAAAGTGTAAAATCTTGAAAGTTATTAACAAGGCAGAAATCGTTTTAGGGCATAAAGACTTTAAATGGCAAAAATAACAAAAGCCAAGGACCCAAAGTGACAAGTGAAACTTTTAAATCCAAAAAAGGGCGCCTAACAACTAAGTTTCCCCTAAAATCGGATCTAAGAGTTTACTGTGCATCATTCTTACCACCCAGATTTCACCTTCATTTATCATGGGTAAATTTTCAATTAAACTCACACACACTTAATTCACACATGCCAAAACCAAACCCACTCCTAAAAACCTTCATCCCACCAACGTGTACCAAATCCCCAATTCCCCAATCCACCAATCATATCATTCCTTTGTCCCCAAGGCACATGACGTGTCCAATATCAACCACCAAGATGAAATGCTTCCTCACAACGCAAATATGAACGGCCAAGATCAAAAAAGGACAATTCACACTCAAAACCGTTCAAGGGCATATTTGGGATTTTCTTATGATTAGGGTTTATGTTTTAAGCTCCTAGAATGTTCATTAGAGTACTATAAAAGGAGGCATCAACCTGTGATGACCCCTTTGTTCCAGTTTCAAGCTTTAAACTTGTAATTCCTTTTTAATAAATAAAAGTTTGGTTTTTGATTCAATCAATTATAATTCCTTTTTATTTTTAAAAGTTGTGTGTTGTTAAGCTTGATTCTGAGTTCCATGTTATATTTGGTTAAGTAATATTGAGGTTTCAAGTTACTTCAAAGTTTCTGAAAATCAAAGGATTTTTGAGAGAAATCTGTCCAAGGTTTTGTGGTGTTAAGAGTTTCATGTTTTTGGTGTTAGGGTATAATAGAAAACGTGTTTTCTAAGTTTTAAAAGTTTTGGAAAAGGTTTTAAGAAGGTTGAGAAAAATCAGTAATATATCATATTACTTGTTTGTTCTTTCTTTTGTTTTGATTTTGAGCAGGTGTTGATATATTATTGATCCAAGGATCTGCACCAGCCCGGGCTGGTAGGGAGGTGGTTAAGCAACCACTAGGACCCTTGGATGTAAGGGTCCTAAGGTAAAACTACTTTACCTCCTTAAAATTTCAGAAAAGTGTGCTTTATTGATCTTGTATGATTCTGTGCTAAAAGGTGTTTTAGGTGTTTGATTTGAGTTTGATTTGAGTTTTTGTGCATGTTAGATGATATTTAGATCAGTTTGAAAAGCTTTGGAATTGTTTTGATTTGAAAAAGTAGCTTAAAGAATTTTAAAGAGGTGTTTGGCAACAGTTTTTAGCAGGGCAATTTGATTTGGTTTATATTTGAAAACGTGCTAAAGTGTTAAAAAAGGTTTGAGTTAGGTGTTAGCTAGTTATTAATGTGATTTGGAGCAGTTTGGTAGCAAGTTTGTAGAGTTTTTAAGGAATAAGGAGTTTGAAACCTGCATATCACTAATCTGTCTAAATTTCTTGAGATTTATGTGCTTCATCTTTAAAATCTGCTAAGTGATAGCTTATTTTAAGTTTTGAATCTGCTTAAGTGTTAGTTGGAGTGTGTGTGTGCTTAATCTTAGGCTTCATAGTTAACTAGAGTGCATTTGATAAGCATATAAAGCCACCAGACCTTGCTCATCATCACAGAGACTTGCTTTAGGCTTTTGTGTGATTTACTTGTGATCTTTGGCTTGTTATTTGCTTGTCTTAGCTTAGTTACTGACTCCTTGTGCTCCAAAGAGCACAAGGGTGCCTATTTGTTCCCAAATCAATCATCAAGTAAGCACTTGCCAAGCTCCTCTTGGCTCAAAAAGTGCACAAGTGTGCACATCACTTGTTCATCAGTGTTTAAGTAACTGTCACGTTTTTTTTTATCTTGGAATTGGCATAATTTTGATTAAAAAGTGAAGTGGAATTGGATTAAGCTTGTTACAAAGGTCTGTGATTGGTTTGGTAAAGGTTAAAAGCAAAAAAATAAAAAAGTGATAAAAAGGGGTTTAGCAGATTCGAACCCCCGTCTCCACTCCCACACACCAAACACTTAACCATTGCGCCCTTGGGTCTTTTACTGACCAAGGGTGCAAGGTTAATTAACTTAACCTGTTTCTCATTGGTATTATTTTCAATAAGCCGTAGGTTTTAAGCTGATTTTAAGCTTATTCATTAAGCTGATTTGGTTTGTCATATTTTTCTTAGGAACTTTATAGTGTTTAAGATTTTTTAAAATTGGTTTCACATTTTTCCCATTATTAGTTTAATTTTTATAATTTATTTAATAGACGTTTTTTAATAAATCATTAAAAAATACCAAAAAGACTTTTAATTTTCAGGAAAAATAGTTTTTAGGTTTTATTTAATATATTTGAGGTTTACATCTTGTTTTGGTTTCAAAAACTTTAATTTTTAATTTTATAATATTTTAAGGTTTTTAATAAACTTTAAAGATTTTTATAAAATTATTAAAAAAGGTTTAGGAGCTAAAATTTGTGTTTTTCTCTTAGTTATATTATTTAGGATTTTTAGAAATTTTTTATTTTAAATTTTAGAAACTTTTTATTTTTAGCAATATTTTAATATTATTTTAATATTAATTTTTCAAAATTTTATTTTTCTTTCTTTTTCATTTTTCCTAGGTTCTTTGTCATTAATTAGGACTATTTCCATTTTTAGAATATTTTTATAACTTTTAGATTTATTTTTATAATTATTTTAAGTTTAAATAGGTTTTAATCATTTTTAATCATTTTTAGGGTTTTAAAAATAGTTTTAATAGGGTTTAATTTTTAGAAAATTACTTTTTAGTCTTCTAATAATATAAGTTAAGTGATTATTCAATAAAATCATATTTTAGACTTTTGAATTAGTTAAATTTAATTTTAGGGCTTTAATTAGCATTTAAAATTAATTATTTAATTAATAAAAGGTTTTAAAATATCTTTGTTGGATTTTTATCTTTATTTATATTATTATTGACTTGTTTTAGTCTTTTTAATCTTTTCTTGATATTTTGTTTTTGGTTTTAATAATTTTTAATTTTTGTGGTTTTTCTACGGCTTTACGTTTTCGTTGTAATTTAATTTTAACGTAACCGTCTTTCATCCTCTCATCCCCATTCTCTTAATATTAATCTCAAATAAATACAAATTAGAACACACATATACCTCCTTGGGAAACGAACTTTCTCTCTCATTTTATTTGATTGTGGGTCATTTGTGCACGGTTTTCCTAAACCGTCGTACTTAATTCTTTCCGCTATTTTACGCTCTTTGTTTTCCTAAACAAGAGTTGTATTTTACTACAATCAATGTGCATGGTTGTGACTGAACCACTTGAAAATACATCCCATGATCTTGGATAGAAAGGGAATACCCTAGCAAAAGGCATATTTTGTTTCATAAAATAGAGTTTACTTACATGTTATTTGCATTTAAACTACAGCTTATTAGGATCTGTGTGTAATAAGTGAAGGTCTGATGGTCAGTATGTGATTTGGTGGGGCCTTCATAGGTTCTTTTTATTGGTTGTATTGTTTGACTTGGCATAGGTAATAATGTACATATAAGAATGAAAATGTATATAAGCATGTGATAGGTGTGAAAACACCCATCCTTTTTACCACTTAATTGAATAATAACCGAGCCAAAACGTGTATTTTATGTCATTTATGTCGGAATTACGCGTGGTTTGTGTTTTTGTTGTGATTTAGGACGAAAAGGTGAAAAGTGGAGAAAACACGGCATTCACGGGCTTTTATCGAAGAAAAAGACGAAAGATGAAGTCGAAAGATCAAAAGTGGAGAAAGAACGGAAGTCCAAGACCAATTCTGAAGATTTATCGAAGAAAAAGTCAAAGACGGAAGTTTACTAAAAAGCCGAAGAACTCGAGTCTTATTTATGAAGAAAATACAAGACGAGTTTGAAGAAATCCCAAGAAAAGTCCAAGTATTAAGAAGACTAACAAAAGATTAAAGAGATCAAGGACCTAAGTGTGCAATTAAGAGAAAGAAGAAAGAGGGAGGAAGCTTCCTAAGCTCCTCCCTAATCTCCCTATAAATAGCAACCAACCTCATTTGTTGAGAGTTGTTGGTGGCTTGACAAACCACTCTTCCACCATTTTCATTTTCTTGTCATTTCATGTCTTTCACCTTAATTAAATGTTATGCACTTTTAATTATTTAATTTTCAAGTAAGTTTTCATCATTTGTTTTTTAATCTTTAATCTTTACTTTTCTTGTCTTAATCTCTCATCTTCCTTTCTTGATTCTAATTTACTTTTGGTGCGATTTACATATGATCCGTGTTGTTCATTCATGTTTTCGCGCCTAAAAAAGTTCATCTTTTTATGTTTTGATTCTAAAAGTTTGTTGATTTTAAGTTTTGTTAAGTTATATTTTTGCTTATTCGATTTATTTCACTTGAGAATCGTCCTAGTTTTGGTTTGAGCTTATTTCCATAGCTTATTTCCTTTGCCTTTATTTTCGGATCAAAGAACCAATCGGAAAGGGTTTTAAAACCCTTTTCCGACCATAGCTTTCCGACCAAGTCACCCCACTTTCCGATTGAGTCCAATCGGAAAGGGGTTTCCATTTTCCGATTGGTGCCAGCAAATATTCCGATCAGCCCAGTTTTACTCATTCCGATTGTACTTGTTTCTCTATATTCCGATCATGCCTTTTGCATATTCCGATTTGGTGGATTTTAAACATTCCGATTGGACCCATAAGCATTATTCCGATTGGGACTTTTCCCAATATTCCGATCGGAATGATTTGCCTCGTTTTAATATTTTGCTTTAGTTAAAGGGTTAATGTTTCTCGTCTTATTTTCTTTAAGTCATTTTAATTTCGCTTGGTGTTTTTTATTTAACTCTCGATATACTTTTTCGCTAAGTTTTACTTTTACGTCATTCAAGTTCTCGTCATTTACTTTTTACGTTTTTAATATGCACCGTTTACGTTTCAATTAGTTTTAGTTTTAATTACTCGTCCTTTATTTTTAAGTCTTGCACGTTTATTTTTCCAAATCCAAAAATATTTGTTTCACCAAGAACAACTAATCTCACACAATTAACCGGAAATCAATTCGATTAGACACCGAGAAAACGAACTTTCAACTAGTAAAAAATCCAGTATTAAATGGCGCCGCTGCCGGCTCTTTTCGTGAGGATCGAAAGATTTTTGTGAGAGAAGCGTTGGCTTTTGGGATCCGTTCACTTGTGAACGTTATTTTTCGTTTCAAAAATTGTCAAAAATCCAAAAACATTTTAAAAATCATAAAAAGCATTTTTTTTCAAAGTTTTGCACCAAAAATATTCTTCTTGCTTATCTATCTTTCTTTATGGATTTTTATATCCATTGCGTCCGGTGTGGGAAGCAATTATCTGGGAACAACTCTTGCCAATGGTGTACATGTGAGCGGTGCGGCAACGATATCGACAACACACAATTCGGATTTTGTCCTTTGTGCAACTCGATTAATTCGTCCTGTTTGAACCCACCTCCTGTTCCCACGTGCAGCTATTGTGGAAGCGATTCTCATTGGCATATTTCGTGTCCGGTTCCATATCCGTTTGATCACGGGCAAGAACCGGGGTACAATTATGACTATGATAATAGCTATCCACAAGACGCACCCAGTCTTTCTCCTCAACCGTTCTGCAACAACTGTGGGGGTCCTCATGATACCTATTATTGTCAACCAACGAATTATTATGAGCAAAATCCGTGTCCTCAGTTTTCTTCACCAATGGATTATTATGAACCAAACCCGGTTTCTAATTCTTCTCAACCGATGAACTACTATGAGCCACAACCATGCTATAATTCAGGTTTTCAACACTTTGAGCCCCCACATCACACCCTCAATCATCAATCCAATGAGCAAACTAGTCTTGATCAACAACTCACTTCTTTAAATGGCATTCTAGAAAGTCTAGCTCAACTCCGAGCTGACTTGCATCAGGAAAGGCAACCGTTGCTTGATGTGGACGAAACCTTGAAAACCACCGACACCTTTTTGAGCCAATTTAGTCGTTTTCCCTTCTTTTCTACACCAAAATGTTTAATTAAAGCGTGGGATAGAATTGGTGAAATTGAACATACTCGGGGCGATGAACAACAAAAGTTGTTGCATGAGCTTCTTAAAGATGTGGAGGTTATCAAGGAAGAGTTAGCCGACTACGTCACTCCTAACTGGACTCGTCCCATCTATTATGATGATGATGACGACGATTATGTCTACACTTTCAACCAATCTTCTGAAGTTGCTGCTCCTACTGTCGATGTTCCGACTGCATCTAAGGATCTAGATTCATTGAATGAGCTTAGTGATGTTGGTCTCGACAAAGTATTGGATGATGAGGTTTGTGACTTACCTGCTATGGAGCCTGAGGACGACGTTGCTCTTACGGAAGAGGTCGATCCTACTGATGACGATTCTTCTCTCTGCTATGAGACTTTCACTTTTGAAATTTCTCAATCTCCACCGGGAGATGCAGACGATGACGATTTATTCTCTCCGGTTTACGAGAAGTTCACCGATGAACATGATCTTGTGGATAAGGTGGACGACGTGCTTCTTCGCGATAGATTACGGAAAGTTCATCTTCTTATTGCTTAAATCGAAGAGTTGACTTCTCCTTCTCTTTCCAAGTCTTTACCTCCATCTATTCCTCCCGTTGAAGATAATGACCCATTGCTGGAAGAAATCGACATCCACTCCATCCCTCCAGGTATTGATGATTCTGACACGGAGGGGGACATTATTTTTGATAATTTGCTGCAGGAAGATATTGTCCCAAGTCCCCCTCTCGAGCATCTTTCATCCTCCTCTTTAGCCACTATTGCGGAGGATGAGTGCTTTGACCCGGGAGGTGACATTGATTATGTTATGATTGATAACAATACGGCTTTGCCGTTTGCTCAGCATCCATTGTCTTTGGGGGAGGACAATGTGCTTTCTTTACCAACCCCACCTCCCGTGGATCTTGATTTCACATACTTTATGTATGTTGAAAGAACCTTTCTCCCATACAAGACTTATCCCCCCGCCTCTCCTTTGTTGATGTCAAACGGGAACGAGGACAACGTCTTTGATCCCGGTATCACATTCGAGGCTTCCCCATGGACCATTTAATTCGGGGACGAGTCAGGCTCGTGACTCGGTTAATATAAACAAGCGCTTTTTGGGAGGCAACCCAATTTTCTATCTTTACCTGTTTTCATCATAAGTGTAGGGGGGAGCCCCGTGGTGTTTCTTGTTCTCTTTCTTATCATGTGCAGGGATTAGAGCTTCAAAGACACACTCTTGATGACTTTTGACGAACCGTGATTCCGTGTTCCCTTCTTCCCGGTTCTATCCTAAACTCTTTTCGATTCACTATTATATATTTCTCAATATTAAAATAGGAATCTCTTTAGTTGTCTTTTCCTTAGCGAGATTTAAACAACGTGCACAATGTCCTAAGTGTAGGGGAGTTTACTCCCACATGCTTAAACATTGAGGACAATGTTTATATTAAGTGTAGGGGGGACTTCTATCGAAGTTAAGTGGTCTTTTCCTTGTATTTGTCCTCATTTTAACCGAAAATCAATTTTTCGACATTTTTCAAAATTTTTGATCTATTTTGGCCTATTAGTTTTTCCCTTTTGTATAGTTATTTTCTTTCCTTATTAGAATAAATGTTTAATAAGTGGCTTTAATTTTTAAACGTTGTGAATCTTTTGACTCAATCCGAGTTTACTCTAGCTAGTATCCTTAACGTGTTTAAGTCAAGTTTTGCTAGGCTTTTATATAGAGAGCTATAAAACGCGAAAGTCTTAATTCTCACGGGTTAAGAACAAGAACTTTTCGCAAGCTCCTATAATTGATCCTAAAGAGTCGTTTATCAAGGGAACTTTAAAATGCGATTTCTAAACTTGAAAAAGTCTAAGAATTTGCAAGATCCTATAGGCGACTCGAAAACCCAAAACTTTGATTTAATAGGCTAAGCATCCACAAGTCTCATTCCTTGAGGTTTTAAATTGTGGAGAACGAGAGATGATAGAGTCAATTATAAGTTTGGTATTCTTTCGGGAATTTATGTGAGTTAATTATAAGCCTATTCTCCCTTCGCTTGTTAATAAATTTATCTATAATAAATAAGGTTGTACGATTTAAAAGGTTACTTAGCTTCTAGCCCCAGATCGTTTAAAAGTTGCTCGGTATGGATTAGAGTTCATAGCCAAGGCATAACTTATTGAAGCGGGATGCGAAGATTGGCGAGTCCGAAAAGGCCCTAACAAGGCATGAGGGCTATATTTTGTTGCTAAAAATCCAAAAGTGATGTGAAGAATCATTTATCGAAAATCTATATGAAGGATCAAGACACACGACGAAAAACAAGAACTCCCCAAAAGTCATGGAGAAGTCTATCCAAAAAGACCCTAACAAGGTATGAGGATAAATAGATCCAAGTCCTAAAAGGAGGCGGATCGTTGTATATCAAAGTCCAAAATAGAGATTGAAGAAAAATGAAGAAGTCGTGGTCCAAATATGAAGAATCTCTCAAAATTTCAAGTGAAGAAATTCCAATTATGAAGAGAAGACCATAATTTCATGAACGTCTCTCAAGATTTGAAGTATGAAGTCGCTGCCAAATATCGGTCCGAGAAAGGTCTCAAATCGTGAAGCGAGTTATGCCAAGATATGAACTTTATGAGGTCCCGAGAAGCAGTTTTAAAAGATTTGGTCCTTTAGCTAACTATTGATTAAATCGTGCACTTTATTTTCGGCCTAAATAACTATCAAAATAAGTCAAACAATGCATCCTAGTGATCATTCAAGACAAAAATAAAATATAAGAGATACACCTAGGAATAAGGGAGTCTAAGTGAATAATTGGCCCACATGAGTTCGTGTTAGTTTGCTAACTTATAATAACAATGATCTCGTTTTTAAGATTGGTTTGGAGAAAGTGAAAACTTGAGGATGATGATCATTCACGACATTATCAAAACCCAAGGTATGTTTTAGATTTCTTTACTTTGTATGTTTATAATTTTCTATCTCTTTAATAAAGGCCAACGTGGATTGATTGTGATGAAAAATGTAAAAGTGCTTTGTGACTAATGCATTGCATGAGGACATTGCAATGGTTAAGTGTAGGGGATTTGATAGGTGTGAAAACACCCATCCTTTTTACCACTTAATTGCAATAATAACCGAGCCAAAACGTGTATTTTATGTCATTTATGTCGGAATTATGCGTGGTTTGTGTTTTTGTTGTGAGTTAGGACGAAAAGGTGAAAAGTGGAGAAAACACGGCATTCACGGGCTTTTATCGAAGAAAAAGACGAAAGATGAAGTCGAAAGATCAAAAGTGGAGAAAGAACGGAAGTCCAAGACCAATTCTGAAGATTTATCGAAGAAAAAGTCAAAGACGGAAGTTTACTAAAAAGCCGAAGAACTCGAGTCTTATTTATGAAGAAAATACAAGACGAGTTTGAAGAAATCCCAAGCAAAGTCTAACTATTAAGAAGACTAACAAAAGATTAAAGAGATCAAGGACCTAAGTATGCAATTAAGAGAAAGAAGAAAGAGGGAGGAAGCTTCCTAAGCTCCTCCCTAATCTCCCTATAAATAGCAACCAACCTCATTTGTTGAGAGTTGTTGGTGGCTTGACAAACCACTCTTCCACCATTTTCATTTTCTTGTCATTTCATGTCTTTCACCTTAATTAAATGTTATGCACTTTTAATTATTTAATTTTCAAGTAAGTTTTCATCATTTGTTTTTTAATCTTTAATCTTTACTTTTCTTGTCTTAATCTCTCATCTTCCTTTCTTGATTCTAATTTACTTTTGGTGCGATTTACATATGATCCGTGTTGTTCATTCATGTTTTCGCGCCTAAAAAAGTTCATCTTTTTATGTTTTGATTCTAAAAGTTTGTTGATTTTAAGTTTTGTTAAGTTATATTTTTGCTTATTCGATTTATTTCACTTGAGAATCGTCCTAGTTTTGGTTTGAGCTTATTTCCATAGCTTATTTCCTTTGCCTTTATTTTCGGATCAAAGAACCAATCGGAAAGGGTTTTAAAACCCTTTTCCGACCATAGCTTTCCGACCAAGTCACCCCACTTTCTGATTGAGTCCAATCGGAAAGGGGTTTCCATTTTCCGATTGGTGCCAGCAAATATTCCGATCAGCCCAGTTTTACTCATTCCGATTGTACTTGTTTATCTATATTCCGATCATGCCTTTTGCATTTTCCGATTTGGTAGATTTTAAACATTCCGATTGGACCCACAAGCATTATTCCGATTGGGACTTTTCCCAATATTCCGATCGGAATGATTTGCCTCGTTTTAATATTTTGCTTTAGTTAAAGGGTTAATGTTTCTCGTCTTATTTTCTTTAAGTCATTTTAATTTCGCTTGGTGTTTTTTATTTAACTCTCGATTTACTTTTTCGCTAAGTTTTACTTTTACGTCATTCAAGTTCTCGTCATTTACTTTTTACGTTTTTAATATGCACCGTTTACGTTTCAATTAGTTTTAGTTTTAATTACTCGTCCTTTATTTTTAAGTCTTGCACGTTTATTTTTCCAAATCCAAAAATATTTGTTTCACCAAGAACAACTAATCTCACACAATTAACCGGAAATCAATTCGATTAGACACCGAGAAAACGAACTTTCAACTAGTAAAAAATCCAGTATTAGCATGTTAAATCGATGCTCCTTGTAGGTAATAATGTATATATAAGAATGAAAATGTTTGACTTGGCACATATGCTATTATAAAACTGTTTGATTGTTTCTTAGCAAATATTCGACCGTGATTATAGTATTGGTGAGTTATATCAGATAAGTTTTACTAACAGAAGAGAGCAAAGCATGTAAAAGTATGACTTTTTATATTCATACATACACGAGGAACCCCGTTTCTAAGAAAATATGCAATACCATATTATCTTACCTTTAAATTTATGTATAGATATTAATGAATTCTTTTTAGCGCAACGGCCAGTGATATGGATGCTAATTGGGACGGTCATTGTAGGAATCAAGTTGGGTATTGGTCCTCCAGTCGCTTCTCTCTATATCACTGAGCCAAGTAACACTACTTCTTAAGTTCTTGTTCAGATATGAGTGTGCCTAAAGGTATGGCAGGTCGAAAAGCGGGTCAAAATGGGTGGAAAGAATTAACCTGGAACACTTCGGCAAAATGGGTAGAATGTAATTATCATATACAGATTCTTTTGCATGTTGAAAATATATTTTATGTATGCATATAGTTGTGCTTCATTACAAATAGGTAAATTCTTTCATAAATTTATTGTTTAAGTTAT
The DNA here is from genome assembly GCA_025667525.1 of Glebionis coronaria. NCBI lineage: Eukaryota > Viridiplantae > Streptophyta > Magnoliopsida > Asterales > Asteraceae > Glebionis > Glebionis coronaria. The sequence continues at coordinate 335,720,600 of CM046881.1, read as the reverse complement.
TTCTTTTACAAATGCACTTCCCGATCAATGTGATTTTGATTTTGCGCTTTAAACGAACGAGGTACTCCTATATTAATTAAATGAAGTGTTCTGTTTCTAACTAGAACACATCTAGTCCATGTTGTAAATTGAATGAGGGTCTTCAGTATGGTGCCCATCTTTTAATTAGCTGGAACAATTACGGCTTAGAAGTTCAAGCCTTATGGCATCTTCATATCTATTATACGCTATGATGGGTACTTATGGATTTAAACTAGATTCATGTATATATCTTTTACCATACCTATTATACGCTCTGGTAAATGGCATATTAAAGGCTTAAAGCTTAAATAAAATGCAATGTTTAGCTGATGGATATGTCAAGGCATGACATAAAAACACGTTGGTCTTCTTTGTGATTTATAGGGAACTTAAGGTATCATCCTAATGGAGGCGTATAGTGACAACAAAGACATCATAAGTAGCAAAACAGTTCGGTAAAAAAGCTATCACGGAGTTCAAAAACTATTCTTTGTACAATTGTACTTTTAAATACATATGGAGGAAATATTAAACAGCCAACCATTATTTTGATTCCTAAAATGCATTACTTGAAGCGATGCGAATGCTAAACCTAACTATCGAAGTGGACTAATAAGTTCACCAGTTATATTTTTGACATTCTAATTCTTTAAATTATTGTTTCCTCCAGCCAGCTGTATTAATAAACAAAGGCCTTGTAAGCGACTTATATGGCAATATTTGTGGGTTTTATTAACAAAATCAATGGTTTGTACCATGATTAATAACTTATATGTATTCCTTCAACTTATGAATGTATTTATGCCATTACGCTCTAAACGTTGTAAAATTGAATACGTATATGTAGCTAAAAAATTTCGTTATTACACCTCAAATTTTGTGTATCAAGAAGTCTTACAAGATGAGGAACGCGCGTTGTTATTATATTGTTTGATACATGTTTACTTAATATTTTTTCTGGCGTTGAATAATCGCATGTTACAACTCTTTTCAATACATTTTTATTTTACCACAATAAATTGCATCTTTAATTATATGTCATTAGACAGTTTATGCCGCTATGCGCGGGTATTTGTCTAGTAATAATAATAACAACAACTATATAACAAGAAAATGGATCAAACCTCCATGGATCATCATCAAAATTTGAAAGTTCTTGCATGTGTATAAAAATTACACCAAAATGATCACCATCAAATTTCCTAGATGGGATATGTTTTAGTTTCTCTTGATTCAAGGTTAAAAATCAAGAATCAAAGGGTTTTGGTGGTGAGGAGTGGACGTCAACATCAAAGAAAGAAAGAGAGAGATGAGTTTTTGATGAAATGAATTTTAAATATTAACATGTGTTAGTGGAAAAATCTTATATAGTGGTGGTGGAGGGTAATTTTTGCCAATTTGTGATAGTTTTGGTCTAAAATGCAATTAAATAGTTTACAAGGTAGAAAATATAAATTGTCAATTTTGAAAATATTTACGAGGCTCGGGTTTCGTAAAAATATTTTTCAAAAGTTAAAACGCACTCAAAATATGATAATAATATGATCCTGGTTCGACTTAATACACAATTAAAATAAAAACTGTCAAAATTATAAACATCGAGACAACAAATAATAAAACATAAAATCTCGGGCATCCGTCGATATCGTGATCACTAATAATCCTCGCTATTAGTAAAAAGGTTAAAATAAGACTTCTAACGTCGGTTTTAATTAAAACCATCAACCGTCATATCATTCAAACTCATCAAAAATTTCAATAATTATCCGTAAAATAATATTAAATAATGACCACGGGTTCGGGTTGTCACATCCTACCCTCCTAAAAGAGAGCGACGTCCCGGCGCTCGACCCCTCTTATACTCACATTCCATACTTCTAGAACAAATGAGAACTCTTTTCCTTAAAGAAATCCTCATGATTCCTTCAAAAATTCAGATCCATTCCCATAATTCTTGTATCCTCACAACATAATTCTTATTATGTTTCGACCTCATAAGAACTCTTCACAGTTCTTTCTATGAAAAGCAACTTATCTTCAAATTTAATTCTTTCCATGTTGTTCCCGGACAAATTTCACCCTTCATAACGACACCTTAAGCATAACCACGTTTCCCAACTTCAAACTTCATTGATTTCCTTCTATAGCCAACATAACTCTTCTGACAACTCCTTGTTACTATAAACGATCCTTAACTTATACAATCTTATCAATATTTGCCAACATCAGTTCTAGTTCAGTCATTTCATTCCACCCACATTTCTGTAATGTATAGAAAACCTAACTTACGTCCGTAATTCACGATCTTTACCCTTCACAAATTAAAGTTCTTATGGATCTTAAAATAGTACAGCCTCCTTACTAGCATGACAACCATTTTCGTATAAGAATTCCAACAATTCCTAAATCAATCACACATAAACAAGTATATCGTCCAATGTTCGAACCGTCCTTTCACTCTATCCATCAGTCCCTGTATAACACACAGTACTCAACTCAACTTTTGCCTTTACCCAAACCAAAATGTATTGATTACTTGACTTGTGAGATTCCTTCATCACTAAGTCTCACTCTCTCAACTTAGGTATGTTAGGAGTGCTCAATATACCATGTCTAACTTGGCTTTACAACAAAATCCTTTCCATAAGTTTGACAAAATGTTGAAATCACTTACCTTGACATTTCTCAAATCAGACCATCAGCTTAAACTTTCAAGATCCTTTCTATCAAGTCCACACTTCTTGTCATTACCAAAACTCAAACATTAGAAGCTTTTTCATTTTTCTTCCTAATAAGTACATCAGCTACCACATTCGCCTTTCCCGGATGGTAGCGAATCTTGTAGTCATAATCACTCACAGTCATAACCATCAACATACTCAAGTACTCAAAACATATATAACTGGTAATCCTCTACTCATCTCCTTTATCTTCACAAGAAATTAATTATGAAGCACTCTCATGATCCTTAATTAATACACGCTTGATTCCATACAAGTAATATTTCTACCATATCAAAGCAAACACCACAACTACATAACCCTTATGAGACGCATCACAACAACTACAAACTATAAATACTTCAGATCCTTCCAATAATGACAACATCGGCGCATAACACAACCTACCCTTCAGTGTTCAGAATACAGCTTCCCCATCTGATAAGGATCAGATCTCGAAACTTACAATTTATATGTATAAGTGGGACTCACACATCCAATTCTTCTTAGTCAGCTTTAATCAATGGTTTAACGATTAGTGAAAACCTTTCGATAAATCTCCGATTATTCCCAGCTTAGACCAAGGAATTAACAGATTTCCGTCGGCGTCGTTGGTACCGACCAAATCCTTAGTCGTTACAATCTTGGCAAGATCTTCACGAATACCTTTGTTGTCAATCAAGTGCCTTAGAAAGCACGAATATTTCAACCAACATTCAGACATAGGAAACTTTACATACAGTTTCTCTTTTTCCAACCATCCCAAAAATTATCCTCATATGCTACTTATGTTCCTCCTTTCCTCTTGGAATAAAATAGAATATCTTCAATAGATATAATGAATAACTCATCCTAGCACGTCTAGCACACATGATTCACCAGGTCCATGAATACGGCAGACGCGTTCGTCAATTCCAAACACATCACTTGAAACTTAAAGTACCCACATCAAGCACGAAGAACAACTATAGGAACATCTTCTTCCCTAACTCTCAGTTAGTGATAACCAGAACTCAAAGCGATCTTTGAGTACAGACTGGATCCAGACCAGTTGCAAGGATCAAACAAATCATCAATCCTCGGTAATGGATACCGATTTTTGGCTGTCAATTTGTTAAGCTCTCGATAATCAATACACATCCGAAACAATCCATCCTTCTTGACAAACAACACAGACGATCATCACTGTAACAAAACTTAATCTAATACATCCCTTATCCATCACTTCTCGCAGTTGACCGGATAACTCATTCCACTCTGACGGTGCCAAATGATAAGGCTTACAAATACTACTCAACAAAACGCAGAAGCACTACACCTATTGCTTACAACACTCAATCGAAATGAATTACTCTTCACAAGACGGCATCAACTCTGCAAAACTTCAGGAAAAACTCAGAATACTCTCGAATTATTAACAGATCTCCCAACTTCTCCTCAACCACCCGATCACTAATCACCTGAGCCAGAAATACATCATATCCCTCTTCTACATACTTCCTCATCTCCAAACAAGATACTTCTCAAACGGAAAGTTCACTCATCACCTCTCACAGTCAACACTCAGCTTATTAGCAAAATCTAAATCAGCAGCTATCAATTTATAGTGAAGATTAGTCCAATCTCAAGCATCAACACTACGCACCACTAACCAATTCGTACCAATAATCTTCATCCAAAGATCCCAACTCTTTGAGCATCAAGTCGATACTAAACACCTACTTTCCTAAATTCAAGGAACACACTTTTAGTATAGAACTAACACTAGCAACCTTTCCATCGCTGAACTCCACATCATAGTTAATTGTCAATCTTACTAGTTCTCCATTGAAAAAACAACTGTATATTTACATTTCTACAGTTTCTATCTGATTTGAAATCAAACAACATACTAATATAAAGAACATCAAATAAGAATATACCCTTTACCACGTTCGAACCTTAAGGTTTGTCAGCATCATTCAAACGTAAGCTGGAGCGGCAGCATTCCTATCTTGCCAATTTCCTTTCCTTGGACAATTCCCTTGCTTGTGTACTTTCTCGCCACGACTAAATCATATCACAACTCCAAGGGTACTAATTCTAGTAACTAATTCTCTTGTCCTACACTTAGCAGCTTTATGACCAGATTTTCCTAACTCTAGTCGCAATTGTGGAAAATTACCTATGTGGTATAGAGTACAACAAACACACTTGAGATTTATCTTGTTACTTCCAGCCATAGTGGCAGCACGAATCCCATCATTCCTTCTATGGTTTAAATACTGATTTCGGTTCTGTCTTTGGTTATTATTATTACTGTAATCCCCATGATTCTAACCTCGATTCTGGTTGGACTGAGCAGATTCCCACTTTCTCTTATTGTTTTCAACAATGCTATCTTTCCTATCTTGTACTTTCACGTCCATTAAATCATGCGTCATCTGAACAGCTTCATCGAAAGATTTAGGTTTTGAAGAATTAGTCTCATCCTTGATATTACTAGACAATCCTCTAATATACTGCTTCCTTGCGTTACAGTCATTCACAAAAGTATAAGGACATACCAAATATAGCTCAGAAAATTTCCCAGTAAGCAGTAATAACATCGTCCCTTAGCACTAATTATCTCATTCGGATTCCAACTGTCCTAGTTCCTACTTAGGACAAAACCTAGCAGTCAATAGTCCTTTCATCACGGTCTATGTCTTACCATTAGCCACAACCAATCCTAAAGTATTCACTTGGTTGTTCCACCATCTTAGTATACCATCCTAAAATGTAGCAGCAGCAAATTTCACCTTATTAGTTTCTGAACACCCAATAATCTCAAAAGTACTATCTTTCTTATCAATCCACCTATGAAATTCTAATGCACCACTAATACCACAAAACTGCGTAGAACCACACTTCCAAAAACTAACATAAGTACATTCTCTTGAACTTGCAGAACAGCAACAACACTATCATCTTGATCAGCAGCATCATCATTATTCTCAGCAGCATCATCATTATTCTCATCATCATCATCATTATTCTCAGCATCATCAACTCCAGCACCATTATCTCAAACACAACTAACTCCAACATCTTGATTCCTTGCAGCACGATCAGCTGTATGTGCTCTAGCAATAACTTGTTCGATCATAGTGTTCACAGTAGCAGTTGTTAGCTTTGGCGACATATTTCAAGACACTTAGTCATGTGGTTATCCACTAATGACAGAAATATGCTTCCCCTACTTCTTCATCCATCATCACAGAAGAAAGAAACATGATAAGTATACATATCAAGATAAAAGAAGCATTCTTTATCAGGACATCTCATGGATACTACATGCACGAACAACATGACTACAATGGTTCATGAACCAAAACTCAAAAGAGTTAGTAAAGGCACATCATAGATCATGAGGGTAATTCAGATTGCGTTGAAGATTCAATAGGATAGTGGCAATGTCTGTCACTAAAATAATCTACCGAACAAACTTAAAAGATAATAAGTTCCATCACAATGCTATGACACAAGGTTTAAATAAGTTCAATCACAAAAAGAAATTAAGATACAAAGAAATCCATTGCCCGATTAATTCCTTAGACACCAGCTCCTCATCCTCCTTATCATTGTTGTCAGCTTCATCACACTCGTCTATTTCCCCTTTTCGCACTTCAAAATCAAATCTCTATCACGATGGTAGCTCACTCTCAAAATTCAAATACTCACACATACACGGCAGAATAATCACAAGGTAAATCTCAGCACGACTTTCAACATTCCTAAACTTCTAAGCTTGACTCAGAATTGATCTCGCATGAGACTCATACTCACTCATCCTTTCAAAACATACCTACTTCTCTTTAAACCTTTCAATTCAAGTACACAAATTCATCACAATCGACCCAAGACTAGCAATCTCATCCATCTTCCAAGTCCTAACAAACTCAATTCTCCACATACCAAATTCAACCTTTAAAACAACTTTTCTTTCACATCAACCTCCTAATCACACCAATTTCAACCACATATCTATCATACATCAGCTAATCAAACTTCCTCATACCCGATACAGGTCGCAAGAAATCAGTTGTAAAATCGTTCATCATCTGGTCTACTGTGCTAGACCCTTGGTAGTATATAAGGTCATTATTTAAAATTATATACATATTCAATACCTAAAGATAATTACGATAAGAAGTACTCAACGTACTTTCACCAACATCAATACGTCAACAAATATCATCATAGTATTTACTTAATAAATACTCTAAAAATCATTTCAATTTTAAGGGATACATCTAACTATAAAACAATACAAAACAAATAATCTTACTGGAGCCTTGCGGAGAAGTTGCGTGCTTTTGTAAAATATTTTCCACACCAAAGTTATAGTTTAGGACATTTTTCAAAATCGACCTAATTCGCTATAACTAAAAAGCTCTGATTACCAATCTTTAACACCCCCAAATTACATTGCCCCAGCGGAAATACACATTTGGGTGCTAAATACAACCATCGTTATACAAGACACTTTGAAAAATCTCAAAATGATACATTTGAAATATAAAAGGAAATAATTTAACCATTGTCTAAAACTTTTGATCCCAAGTAAAAAAATTTAAAAAATATCAGAGTAACATTTAGGTACCCCAAAATTTTTATCAAATCAACAAACAATTTACCAAAGCACATGACCATACATTATTATTTTTATAACAAAAGGGAAAGAAATCTGTTTTAGACCAATCACGACAAAAGCAACCCGCAATCCGTCTCCAACAAGCTCCGCAATTCATTAACTTCAATCACCTGAAATACATGCTTAAAATCATCAACACAACGGTTGAGCGAGTCTATAGGTTTTCCAAATAATCATTTGAACACAAGAGAAAAATCAATCAAGATCATTTAATAGAATTGCTACGTATACAATCTATTATTCAGGCAATCTGACATATAGCAATAGCTATAGAATTGTATTAAGCTCATGACACCGACCCCTTAACTTAGTCACCCACGCTAAAGCCAGCATGACTAGATGAATTCCAGTGTCCCTACTGGGGTATCAGTTGCAAGTATACCACATTCTCATTCTCGTAAAATTGTCCTTCCCAGAGGCTACTCAGCGTAAAGCCATGGTATCGGATAGGGTCGTCAGCCCAATAGTACTATCATTAGAATAAGCGGATATTCCCAACTCACAACATCAAGTCAGAAGATAGTTAACGGCTCACGAATTTAGGGACTTTTGCAACTTAGGTACTTATACAATTCAAGGCAACAACAGGCAACATTCGAGTCCAAACAATCAATCATGACTTGTGTTCATTTTACTTTTAAATAGCATGTATCCCCCTCACGGGTTTTAAAATCATTCAAAAAAATTACAAAACCGAGGCTATAGAGTCACTTTGAGTAATAGCAGTAGCAAGATGATCTTTGACGATAGTTGATGCCCGATAAACAGGAAAACCGTAACCTATCAAATAAGGCGTGTTCATCAATAATAAACTCGAGTAAAATCCATACTTATAACATCAAACTCAAAATCATAAACTCACAACCAACCCAAAATGAAAACAATGCAAGTGACCCATTACTTCCTTCTATATGTTTACTTTATTAGTTAATTCTTTCGATAAAAATCTGCCGGTACACACCAAATTTACGAGCTCATTTACCCCACTTAAACACGTCAAATACTTATGATAATAATCAGAGATATCACTTACTATATATAGAAAGACCTGTTAAAAGCCCATCAAAAGTTTTTACCTTTAAAGTTCCCTGCCCGACACATCTTTGAACTACAAAAACTGGACAGTTTTACGTCACCGACTCATACAACCATTTTGACCATTATAAACAATCCCGTTTACAAATCCGACACTTGGGTTTGAAAATAGACTCACAACCCTAAGTTTAGAACCAAACATCAGTCCTTGACCATTTTCACAACTCACTATATAGTCCCCGAGATTCGATCCAAATATCGACAACAACTTCGGATTGTGTCTCGTTTCCCGATACACGAATAATCAAATCATCATAACTTCTCGCTCGTTTGGAGCTAGAAGCTCTAATTTATACCAAATCGAAGCTAAAAGAATTCTATACAACACTATCCTATTAGTTTATTCATTTTTAAACAGTAAGTTTTCCAAAATTGGCCTTGAACCTACTGATCTAAATTACCTCTTTAGAAATCATGTTAAATCAAATTTTCAACCCATTTTAATCAATCTCATATGCCTAAAATCATTCTAATATCATCGCAAACAACTTACTAACCCATAACATACTTGAATGATCAATAAAAAATTTACCCACTCAGAATAATAAACATGCAATACTTAAAAATCAAATATAATAATAATAACAACAACTATATAAAAAGAAAATGGATCAAACCTTCATGGATCATCATCAAAATTTGTAAGTTCTTGTATGAGTGTAAAAATTACACCAAAATAATCAACATCAAATTTCCTAGATGGGATATGTTTTAGTTTCTCATGATTCAAGGTTAAAAATCAAGAATCAAAGTGTTTTGGTGGTGAGGAGTGGACGGCAACATCAAAGAAAGAAAGAGAGAGATGAGTTTTTAATGAATTTTTAATATTAACATGTGTTAGTGGAAAAATCTTATATAGTGGTGGTGGAGGGTAATTTTTGCCAATTTGTGATAGTTTTGGTCCAAAATGTAATTAAATAGTTTACAAGGTATAAAATGTAAATTATCAATTTTGAAAATATTTACGAGGCTCGGGTTTCGTAAAAATACTTTTCAAAAGTTATAACGCACTCAAAATATGATAATAATATGATCATGGTTCGACTTACTACGCAATTAAAATAAAAACGTCAAAATTATAAACATCGAGACAACAAATAATAAAACATAAAATCTCGGGCATCCGTCGATATCGTGATCACTAATAATCCTCGCTGTTAGTAAAAAGGTAAAAATAAGACTTCCAACGTCGGTTTTAAATAAAACCATCAACCGTCATATCATTCAAACTCATCAAAAATTTCAAAAATTATTCGTAAAATAATATTAAATAATATTAAATAATGACCACGGGTTCAGGTTGTCACAGGATCTTCATCAAGGCTTCATCTTTAGACACATCACAAGTGTGTGAGTGATCTTCTCATTGGACAAGGTAAAGAAAGAGATCAAGGGGATAATCATAAGCAAACATACTTAACACATTAAGTGATCATTTACAAATGATTAGGAATTAGAAAAGAGAAAGACGACAAAAAGAGTGTCCAAAAAGGATTGTGGAAAATGCAGGTTTGATGCACTATTTATAGGAGACAAATGCCAACGGCTCTCTGAGCGCGGTGCCTTAAATATGCCTGTGGTCCCTTATCGCTAAGAATCCGCATAGCCCTTTAAGGGACCGTGCTCATAGACTCCGCTCCCTTTTGTCTTTTAGTAGGGAAGTAATATCAGAGGTAAATTTTTACCTTCAAAGGATATTCCTATGGCATTTGGAATATGCCATATTCAAATTTCCATTTTCCATTTTAATAAAACATTTTCTTAAAATGGAAGTTTATTAAAAAATCTTTTTTCACATTTGACAAAATGTAAGTTTAGGATTAATCACTTTTATGATCACTAATCATGATTAAAATATGTTAGTGCAATACTTAAATGATTATTACCTTGATGATAGTCTTTATCAAATAATTCGTCTTATTATTGTATTTGACGATAAATGTCTTTTTTAATTTGTCATGATCTAAATCAAGAAAGATTAGTTAACACTAATAATCTTTTTAGGCATTGCTTTGCATTAACAAAGAGAATGTGAAGAAAGTAGACAAGGCAAAGAATTGAATGAAAACAAAAGTTTTCAAGGAAAGTTTAGCCAAAATTGGTAAAGAAAGAATCTTAAAAAAGACTCTGGTCAAAGAAGAAAGACAAAAAACGAGCCAAATTTTAGGCTTGTTGTCCGTAGTTCTTTAAAAAAACCCGAGGTTCCTTAAATATAAGGAGCCGTGCGACTTTTAAGGAGCCACATACATTGTACTTGAAAGTTCAATTTTACAAAGTTCTGAGAAAAAAATAAGACTTTTAAAATTTTACAAATCTTGGATTTTTACCTCTTTTAGCACTAGATTATGCTTTGGTTGCACAAAAGGCAACACACTCACAAAGAGTGTCTTGAAAAAGGGTAAAAATAATATTTAGATAACATTTTGATCTAACTTTATTCAAGGTTTAGAGGTTGTGATAGATTAAGGTTCAATTTTAAAGTGTGAGCACATAGGTTGAAACACACAAAGACTAAATCCATAAAGCATCCTCATGAAAAACTTATCAAGGAAAAGGGAATACAAGAAATGAAATAAGAACTAACTATTACAAAGTTAGCTAAGCTAGTTCTTGATATGGTAGACTTCCTTGGCTTGATTTTATTTTAAGAGCATTTTTTTTAGAAAATCATCATTCATCTCCTAGGTGGAGGCATGGAGAACAAAGTAAGCAAGAAATCTTGCAACCTCCTATGAAGCCCAAACATCTGCATTCTTTTGAATGATGTAATTGTTATAGAGGCAACATGGACAATTTGAAACATGAGCTTCTAGAAAACCAAATAAGTATGGATCACCCATGAAGCAGTAAATAGGAACACCCAACAGTGGAGTGTTTGAGGGAGGAGGAGGAGGAGGCATGGTGTCCAATGGTGAGATGGGTGAATTTGGTGGAGTGAAAGGAGAGGTAACCAAGGGTTCAACAATATCATTCACAAAGGGAATGCTTTAAAGAGGCTGAGGGTTCACATCCAAGAGAGGACTAGGAGTGAAGGGTGAGGATAACTCATTCATCCTAGATTAGAATGAAGAGGAGATAGAACCATGTGAATGCTTAGTACCATGAGTTGAACTAGTCTTGCATGGTGAGGTGATGAAGAAATAAGAATAGGAGATATCTCATTCTTGGGTGTATGAAAAGAAGAAGAGCCAAGTTTGGGAAACTTGATCTTAATCTAGAGGTTTCTTTTGGATGAGGATGGTTTGAAAGAGTTTGATGATCTAGTAGACACCATGGTTGTGTGACAAGGTTTAGAAAGAAGGCTTAGAGGATGAAGAAGATAATCAACCAAGGGAGGTTTAAGAAGGAGAGGGGATGATCCAAACTAGTAATGGGTTAAAATTCATTTTGATGAACATTGAAATTAGGTAGGCTAATTTGGGAAAAAGGTGGTTTTTAGCAAAAATTTCATCAATGTTTACAAAGATTTAGAGAAAACAGTGTAAATCAAAGATTCTATCGAATCCAGAGCCTGCGTTTCCTTAAATAAGGCTGTCGTTCGTTATCACTAAGGAACCACCCATATTTAAAAAACCGTGGGCAATGGTTTCAAAATAGTGGACTTCCAGCAACATTTAACAGCCTAGGTTTTAGACAAGGATTTATCAAGCGAAAATAGACTATTAACCGAAATCTAGAAAGCTAAACTAACACATGAATTGAACAAAGTCATGCACATCGAAAGATCGATAGCATGAACGAATTAGGATTAAAATATCTAGTAATCCAAATACAAAGTATTAGTTAGATAACACCAAATCCTAAATGCAAGAAACATAAATAAGTCCGAGTTACACACGTGGTAACAACCATGAGTAATACTTCAACTCACTTTCTTTCATGAACATCTCTCCATTGTCTTGATCCTTCCCTTAGGTTCTCTAGAAGACAATGCTTAAGATAGAATTGATAGTCGAAATGAATTTCTAGAGATGACAGTTGAGAGATAGTGAATGAAAAAGTGTCATTTGAGTTGATAGGAGAGACATCAAAGGTATGAGAATTCTCTTAATGAATATTTCCATCTTCATTTGAAGCATACTTAGGCTCAAGTGAAAGGTTCCCTTCAACGGGAATCATAACACGATAAACGAAGAAAAACGATGATGCATTTAAAGGTGAAAAGTCAAGGAGAGATTTTCTAAAAAGGAGATGGAGAATCATAGCTAAAGGAAGACTTGAACGAGACTCAAGGAGAACAAATTTAATTCTTATAGCTATGAAAAAGTCAAGGTTGTATGGGGTGGAGGTTGCAACACAATACAACATATGTGCAAGACAAGCAGGTACATAGTTGCGATTACCATCGAGACACATTGCATTTTCCTTAATGATTTTGGCCCAAGGAATAATAAAATCATTAAGATCGCTAGTGAGTAATTCCCAAGGAGTGAGAGCATGAATTTCTCCTTCAAGTTTACCAAGAATGGGATGTTCATGAGGTCTGGCAATGGCATACGAAATGGCTGAAGGAGAAGGTAGATGGGTCACATAATGCACATCAATAGTGGCTGATTCTAAAGAGTGGATACTCCATGCATCGATGAACCTACATTGACGGTTGTATGGAACAATGAGAATTTTTCCAAATTCTTTAAGAGTGTATACAAAGGTTTTCCCCTTAATGGAAAATCTTATCGATAAACCATTATTGATGCACATTAATGTGAATGAGCTAAAGAATTTCATAAGAAAAGAAGAAAAGATTGGCTCATCAATATCAAGCAAACAATCAAAACCAATGGATTTTAACATGAATCGAATGAAGTCAATTCTAAGGAAGTTAGAAGGAACAATGCGTCCTTCATGAAAACTACGAGATTCTAGAGACCGAAAAGTATTTTTAGGGAACAAGATTGACACGAGGAAGAAAGAGTAGGCATGTATTCTCTAGTATATCATGATCTTTATGAGTTTCCAAGTTCATGATTAAGTACCTAAACATAAAACAAATATTTTTTCAATCACTCTTATGTTACATAGTGTAAAACCCGTATTTAAAAATCAGAACATTTAAATACGCAGTTTAATTTAAATAAACTATATAAATATTAATTATTAGACAGAGATAGAAACGCAGAAATTAAATACGCAATCCCAGTTTATTTAAGTACTATAAATAATTATTCAGAAATAATTATTAGGTTTCAGAAATATTACTTATACATTATTTACGATAAAGGGAAGAGTAGTTATCAATTTAATAGAAACACGGGAAATAAATTACGAGGTTACGTGAATAAACGTTAACAGTAAATTACGCGTACCATTTAAACACAACGCGACTTAATAAAAGTTTACAAGAGTTTTAAGGGGTTGTTTAGACAACTAGAAAAATAGTGGGACTTGGGCTCAAGGCCCAAGTGGGTTTTTTGAGTCGTGTATAGTTAAAGAGACGGGGGGGAAGTAGTAACATTTTTTACTACACAAAACCCACATGAAACCCTAAAACCAATACAAGCCGCCAGTTCTTTTTTTTTCTTTCTTCCTCCTCTGCCGTGAGTCTTCAACACCACAAACAAGGAAAACGATTGTCCTTTAATCCTGAAGATCAAGGTTGGTTCGTGTGTAAAACCCTTATAGCATGTAAGAAACTCGAAATCTTTTTGTACTTCCTTTTGATTTCGTGATTGGGTTAAAACCCTAATTTATATAATTATAAAACTTAATAAACAAGAGATTAAAAGAGGGGTTTTCGTTTGGTTGTGGCTGTGTTCGTAAGGCACCCAAACCGAGACTCATAGGAGTCTCGGTGGTAAAACAGTCACCAGCCGCAACCCTAGAATATGGGTGTCGGCTGGATTTTTGGTCAGGCAGGGGAAACACAAACCCCAACCGGGGTGTACTCCATGCAGGCAGTGGGAACCCCGCAGGGGTGCGTGTACAAGCAGGGGGAACCGAGACCTTTAGGGTCTCGGTGGGATGTTATAACCAGTAGGGGGAAACGAACCACTGGCGGGGGTATCAACACCACTGTCGGTGGGATTTGGGCAGAAAAGGGGTGTTTGGCAATCCATTTTAGAACAGGCTAAGGGTGTGTTTGGCAGTCAGATTTGTAAAAACAATTAGAGGGCTGTTTGGCTCGGCTTATTTTAATACATAACACGAGTCTTCCATTTTAAATTAATAAGGCACGGATTCGATTTTCGATGCGTTTTAAATGAAGAATACAAGAGTACGTGTTGTTACTCTACGGGATTATTTTTCTTTACATTACTTATTAATTCTACAAGGTAAATAAAATTTAATAAAACCCGACTTATTATTACGAGTGCATTATATCTTTATTTAATTAAATCACATTATATTTAATTAAATGCCTTTAACCTATAGTTTATTTAAATGACTCGTAATAATTAATAAACTATACATTATATCATTATGACTTAGAATATTAATCAGTAAACACTTAAGCTTATTTATTAGCCTATTTAGCCAGTTTATAACTATTTTGGTAACTATCTATTTTTGGAAACTTTCTATTTTTGGAAACTTTCTATTTTTGGAAAGTTACTTAATATTGCTCAGTAAGCATAATAGTACATGAAATACCTGAGATACTAAATCAGATTTATCAGAATATAAGATAAACACAGATTTAAGCTTAAAACAGTAATCAGACGACTTATTTTCCGTCTATTACTTGTAGTATCCATGAAGTCAGAGTCGATCGTTCAGCTTTCATTCTTGTTTCATTACTGGACACGAGGTACGGATTTCCGTCCTTTCAGTAAGGATTTCCTTTCTATGCATGATTAGGATTCCCCGTCTTCAGCCAAATGTTTTTTTCCCAGTATATGTTTAAGTTTATCAGAAATCATATTAATAACTAAATAAATTGTCTGAGCATTATATACAAGCACGACCAGTTTATGTACTAGTTACGGAGGTACCGTAACCACGGCACTAGAGGCACCGGTGTCGTGACTCACATGCAGGAGAGTGACATCCTGCATCGTCCCACTCAGCTCAGCTTGGCCATTTTATCAGTATTATTAGTGGGGCGTATGGATGCATCCTAGGCTTATATGTGTTACAAGTTATCAGGGTGAATGTGGTGTGTGCTCTACATCCTTCACATTGGAGCTGATCCCTCCACCCAGCACAGTTATTTAGAGGTCACCCCTCTATAGCATGATGAGGTCACCCCTCCAGTTATTCATGCACGGTTGTTACAGCACGTGACCTATATAAGCTCTGGCAAATAAAATACAGTAAATGCACGTTTTCAGAATTAATAGTTATATTTCAGTATCAGTATATATGAACCAGGTTGTTCAGATTTTTATGCAGAGTTCTACCACATGTTACATATCAGTCTTACAGCTTCAGTATTTATCATCTACTTCATTTCAGTAATTCCTTATCATGCTTCATATCCGTTCACTGAGCGTTATGCTCAGCCGTAGTTCCTTTCATGTTCTAACGGCAGGTACATCAGGATGCTTTTAGGATTCCAAGAGCGTGTGCATTTGGATGGAAGCTACCCAGGCTTCTTACTTTATGCATTTCTTATATTATTCTGCTTATTTGGACATTGTTTAGTCCTTTCATTCAGTATTTTATTTTTCATGTTTTGGGCTTATGTTTGGATTGTCGATGTTTGATTCCGGTATTTCCGTTATGGTCAGTTAATGTTTTAGGACATTTACCTTATGCTTTGATGACACGCCATAAATACACGTAACGGTCCACTTATCCAAGTGGGGTGTTACACATAGTGACTAAAAGTCAAAATTGTGAGAATATGTTTAATCAATTTCTTGACAAAAAGGGTTAATCCTTATCATTCCCATGTTCATAAAGTACCCAATTCATCATTGATTAGAACATATGAGCTATGTAAAATCAATCATGAACTTGAACATTGGTTTACATTTTTAGGTAAGCATTAACAATGCAATTACCAATTTGTTCATGGGTTCATATCAATTCAATCATTTAACCAAAATTACTTAGTCAAAATTTGGATTGTTCTACAAGTGGGTTTTAGTGAAATTGCAATGAATTCGAACCTAAGGAATCATAGTAATATAACTATGTCAACCCACATTCCTAGCAAGGTTCTTATTCAATATTAATTTTAAAAATCCCTAGTTATGAAAATAAGAACCCTAGAACAAATTAGTTGAAACTGAATGAATGTTCTTACAATTAATTGATGTTGGAAGAGGCATGAGTGAAACCCACAACTTGGAATCAATTAATCTTGAGTGATTGAAGCTTTTGAAGAATCAACAATGGTGGAAAAGGGAAAACCCTTCGTCTCTATGAAGAAGAAAGGGTGGGTTTGTTTTGAAATAATGATTTTTAATGAAAACTAAATATTTTAGTCACTCAGTGGGGCCACAGTTCTTTATCGATAAAGAACCATGGTTTGAACCGTGACAATTAAAGAACCGGAAACAGTGGAAGGTTTTTAACAAAGAAAATCAAAGAAATTTTAAAAACCAAGTTTTTCTAAAATACTTAAAATATATCTTAAGCCTTTTGAAAATCATTGGACCACTTCAATACTAGGTGATAATGCCTTAATGAAGGACTACGAGTTAAATCGAAACCGAAAAAGACCGAATAGGACCGAAACGGAAAAACGACTACTAGTAGCAAAGAAGAAACAAAGAGAGAAACCAAGGGGAGTGAATCCAGACCAAGTTTAATGCTCAAGAGACAAGTGACAATCTTCAAGATGTAGAAACAAAGAGCTTGTGTCATTTATAGTGGTTTAAGATGTGCCTTTCCAGCGAAAGTCTAAACGGCTTTGGTAATGAACCATACCAAGCAATTTTGATAAATAGTGTAAGATCACTTTCAAGGATAGTATTAAGCTATTTTAAAATGTGAGCAAAGTATAGATTCACTTTCTCTCCCACATGATCAGACAATTATTATTTCTAGGGTTTATAATAACAATATCCTTGGAATATTTCAATTCCAAATATGTAATATCCTAACTACATCTTATGGAGTAGTTTGGTATCTCAATGGATTAATCAATCATCCTAGAGATGAGCTTAATTTCACATATTACACATGTATTGGGCCTAATAACCGTATGGGTGCGAACCATGGAAATTATGCTTTATACTTTAAGCTACTACTAACTCACTCTACATCTCCGAAGTGAGCCAAGTATCCAAGCAATAAAGGTTTGAGAGGGTACAAGAAAAGAATCACATACCACAAACAAATGTCAAGGCAAGTATGCCAAGAACAAGCACATAGTCAAGTAATGATCAAAAGAATGATCAGTAGGGCGTGTGGAAGGACGAAAACGTACCTTAGCCGCAAAATGCATTCCAAGTCTTCAAGGAACCAATGCAATGCCCAAAAATGACTAAAGTGACTACTATGTATTTAAGGACTAGTGAAAGTGGGATTTTGCTAGGTTAAAAATTCATTGAATTGGTCTAATCGAATTGATCTCCGGTTGAATGTGTGACTCAGTCGTCTTTGGTGGATAAAAAAAATATTGTCGTTGAGTATCTATTTTAAAATAAAAAGTTTGAAAAGTAAATGACAAGATAATAAAAGCGATAAACTAAATAAAACTTAAATAAAAGACGTAAACGAATTAAAGATAAAAGCTTGACAAAAAGTAAATGACGAACAAAATAAATGACGAAAAATTAAAGTAAACTAAAGATGCAAACTTTAAAGTAAAAGGCAAAGTAAATTAAGCGATAAATGATTAAGAAGTAAATGACGAAAAATTAAAGCGTAAAGATAAATGACGAGAGGTTGAAACTTGACAAAAAGTAAATTTGAGAACTTTCAAATTAAACTAAGACAAAACTAGTTTAAAAATAACACTAAGTAAAAATGCGGGAAAAGTTAAATTTGAAGCTAAAAATAAAAACAGGAAATAAAAGCTGAAAAATGCAATCCGATCGCACTCTGGATCGCACTCCCGATCGCACTCTGGATCGCACTCCCGATCGCACTCCCGATCGCACTCCCGATTGCATTCCTGATCGCACTCCCAGATCGCACTCCCAGATCGCACTCCCGATCGTACTCTCGATCGCACTCCCGATCGCACTCCCGATCACACTCCCGATCGCACTCCCGGATCGCACTCCCGATCACACTCAGTGATCGCACTCAGTGATCGCACTCAGTGATCGTACTCAGTGATCGTACTCAGTGATCGTACTCAGTGATCGCACTCAGTGATCGCACTCAGTGATCTTACTCAGTGATCTTACTCAATGATCTTACATAGTGATCTTAATGAGTGATCTTACTCAATGATCTTAATGAGTGATCGTAGTTTGGATCGCAAGTAGAAACCCCCGGGGTTGATGCGATCACGAAACTAGATCGGAACAAGTAAACCCTTAAGAAAATTACGATGGTATACAAAAGGCAAATAAGCAAAACCAAATAAGCACTTTAATAATAAGAAATTACCAAAAACTTAATTAAAACAATAAAAAGAAAAGCTAAATAAGCTCAAATTTAAAAACTTTCAAAACACTAAGTAAAGAAAATTTATAAAATAAACTTTAAAAAGATTAAACTTTTGAAAACACTTAAAAGAAAATAAGCTAAACAAGAAATAAGCAGAGGATTATATATGATTTAGAAAAACTTATGCGACGATCCCTATGGTGCTATGGTGGGACGACAAGGGTTAAGGCTAGGGTTGCTTGGGATGTGGTTTGTACACCTCAACCTGAGGGTGGGCTTGGTATTCGAAGTCTTGAGGAGTTTAATATTTCCCTTATGGTTACGCATGTTTGGAGTATTTTAACGTCTAAAAATTCTCTTTGGGTGCAATGGATCCAATCTTATAAGCTCAAAGGGAGGAGTTTCTGGGACGTGCCATGTCTTGGGAATATGAGTTCGTGTTGGCAGAAGTTGTTGCAGATTCGGCCCTCTATTTGTGCCTTTGTTTGGAGTAAGGTTAATAATGGTGCTACAACGTCTGCATGGTTTGATAAATGGCATGATATATGCCCGTTACAGAATTTCATTACCCTTAGAGAAATTCATCGCGCTGGTTTTAATTTATATTCTAAGGTTAGTGATCTTATTCTTGATGGTATCTGGTGTTGGCCTGATGACTGGTCAATCAAATTTCCGCAGCTGGTTAATGTCCCTATCCCTATGCTTATGTAACACCCCACTTGGATAAGTGGACTGTTACGTATATTTATGGCGTATCATCAAAGCATAAGGTAAATGTCCTAAAACATTAAATGACGATAACGGAAATACCGGAATCAAACATCGGTAATCCAACCTAAGCTCAAAACATGAAAAGTAAATACTGAAGGAAAAGGACTAAACAATGTCCAAAAGCAGAATAATGTAAGAAATGCATAATGTAAGAAGTCTGGATAGCTTCCATCCAAATGCACATGCTCTCAGAATCCTAAGAGTGTCCTGGTGTACCTGCCGTTAGAACATGAAAGGAACTACGGCCGAGCATAACGCTCAGTGAACGGATATAAAGCATGATAAGAATTTACTGAATGAAACAGGCGATAGAATACTGAAGCTGTAAGACTGATATGTAACATGTGGTAGAACTCTGCATAAAATCTGAGAAACCTGGTTCATATATACTGATACAGAAATATAACTATTAATTCTAAAAACATGCATTTACTGTATTTTATTTGCCAGAGCTTATATAGGTCACGTGCTGTAACAACCGTGCATGAATAACTAGAGGGGTGACCTCTAAATATTGTGCTGGGTGGAGGGATCAGCTCCAATGTGAAGTATGTAGAACACACACCACATTCACCCTGATAACTTGTAACACATATAAGCCTAGGATGCATCCATACGCCCCACTAAAACATACATATAAAAATGGCCAAACTGAACATGAGTGGGACGATGCAGGATATCACTCTCCTGCATGTGAGTCACGACACCGGTGCCTCTAGTGCCGTAGTTACGGTACCTCCGTAACTAGTACATAAGCTGGTCGTGCTTGTATATAACGCTCAGGCAATTCTATTTAGTTATTAACATGATTACTGATAAATTTAAACATGTACTGGGGAAAAACATTTGGCTGAGGATGGGAAATCCTAATCATGCATATAAAGGAAGTCCTTACTGAAAGGACGGAAAATCCGTACCTCGTGTCCAGAAATGAAATAAGAATGAAAGCTGAAAGATCTACTCCGACTTCACGGATACTACAAAAATAATGGACGGAAATAAGTCGTCTGATTACTATTTACTGTTACTGATTTTATCTGTTCTTAGTTTGATTTATTTTATTCTTTATTTCTGTTTATGTATAATCTGGTAAATCTTATAGTCCAATGTATCTCTGACTGTTTTTTTAAATGATTACTGAATATCATATATCTTGTATTCTTGATCAGTGTATATTATACGGTATTCTGATTATGGTAATATACTGTAATCTGGTATTAAAATATTACTATAAATAGTAACTTGCCATAAATAGAACTACTAAAATCTGGAAGGTTTTCAAATTTAGTTTTTTTTTTCTAAAATTTTAAATCATTAAAACAATTCACATGTTTAAAGTAAATAAAAAGGATTAATTTTTTTTATGTTACTAATTAAGTAATAACACAAACATTTAATTAAATTTATTTAATACAACTTATTTATAAAAAGATTTAGTTAAATAAAGTAAATCCTTGTATTATAATATATTCCCACTGCTTTTGTTATGTTCCCACTGCCTTCATTATATTCCTACTGTTATATATAATTCCCACCGTTTTTAATTACTTCCCACTGTTTCCTATATAAGTTCCCACTGTTTCTTATAAAGTTTCCACTGCCAGTGTTTTCTGTCCCCACTACTTAAACCAAACACACCCTTACAGTAATTTAATCCCAAACACCCCTGTACAAACCAAACAAACCCCCTGCTGGGTTCTTGGCTCGCTGCGTCTGATCAACAACGTCTCCACCGAGACCCTAAGGTCTCGGCTGGGTATTAGACCCTCAACAAATCGACCCCTTTTTTATTGATGTTCATGGCTGGCGAGAAAGAACCACCACCGAGAGTCATAAGACTCTCGGTCTGCGTGTACCCCGACCAAACACAACAATAACCCATCTTAAAATGGTCACACACGTTTTATGAATTTAACAAACATGATTTCTTGATTGTAATCCAAATTAAGAAAGAAAGAGAAGGATGGCATGGTTTACTGTTTACAAGAATCAAGGTGTAATACCTGATGAACACCACCGAATTAACTTTTGAAAAACACCAAACCGATTTCT
Organism: Glebionis coronaria; assembly: GCA_025667525.1. NCBI lineage: Eukaryota > Viridiplantae > Streptophyta > Magnoliopsida > Asterales > Asteraceae > Glebionis > Glebionis coronaria. Next base: position 335,698,814 of record CM046881.1, on the reverse strand, counting down.
GCCTTGTCTTTGTTTAGGCCGGCGGCACCTCACTCATAAAACCCTATTTCCTATTTTCTTTTCCCCTTTTTTTTGTGTCTGATTATCACCCAGGGGTTTTACCCTATTTCTTTTCTTTCTCCAAAAGGGCTGGGCTACAAGCCCATTTTCTTTTCTTCTTTTGTTTTAAAACATGCGGCCTAACAACATACACACACTTTTTGTCATTTTTTTTTGAGCGTACGTGTTCGTGATTAAATCTCGATCTTATTTTAGTTTCTTGGAACGTAAATATCTTTTCCGTAATAATTATTTTCCCTAATAGTTATATATATAGTTTATAATAACGTCGAGACTGCGTATTTAATATACGTAACCTTTTAAAATACGGGTTTTACAATTCTTCCCCTCTAAAAGAATAATTCGTCCCCGAATTAACGATACGACTGTACTGGTTTTACAATTCTTCCCCTCTAAAAAGGATGAATTCGTCCCCGAATTAAATGTAATAAGCTGATGAAGTTATAAGAACTGAAAGAACACGTAAACTAAGAAGACAAATAAGCTGAAGGATAATTTGTGTTCTAATTAAGACATAATGTTGTTGATAGGTTTAAACCTGACAAGACTTAAATGATCATGTAACGTGACATGGCTGAAGAGAACATGGAACATGACATGACTGAAAGGACTTAACTGAATTTATTGAAGAAAATAAATGAGAGGTCCGGATGGACTCCTCCGTTTCGAGTGGCTTCCCGCTCGAGACGATTTCCTTCAACGGTCTAAACATAATTAACAAAATCTTGGTCCTGATGATGCTGAATAGTTTCTGGTTTCATACTTAAGATGGATTTTTTGAATCTGATAGTATGTAATGAGCTGTAGCATGTAGTATACATGAAACGGTACGTATAATTATCCTGAAAAGATAACATTTATATCTCTGAGCAAGCTGTTGAGAATATGTATAGGGATGAACTACGTGAAAAAATTGTGGAAATTCTACGTGAGCAATTGTGAATGTGGTTCGCGATCATAAAAGGAGCGTTGTACATGGAATATATCGTGAATGTGATACGTGAAACACACTGTGGACGTGATACTAGAACATATCATGAACGTATGCTGTCTGAGGAAGGAATACCAAAGGATACGGTCTGAGATGTGAAACGTCTGCCTGGTTATGGAATAGCTGTGCTAAAGCTTGATTCTGGTTTCTCAAGCTTTCTATAACCGTATTCGGAAATAAACTGTGAAATGTGTATCGCGAAATGGCACACGAACTTGAACGTGAACAATGTTATGAACGCTAACGTGAGCTTAAATCATGTGATAGTACAAAGCATGAACTGAAACAGCATCATACTGCGAATGAGGCGTATACGTGAAAGTGAAAATAAACGTAAACGTAAACATACACTTGATCGTGAACATGAATTCTGTCTGATATGATGGTCGATGGAAAGCCTTGAATTCGTACGAATTACTACTGAATTTCAAAATTTTCTGCTACTGCGTGATCCCTTCGGATGAAAGAAACGCGCAGGCTGATTACATGGTTGATGATAACTTAGATAGTATCATACTTTCCTCTGAGCTTGTGGTAGCTGATAATAATTTCGTGGACTTTCGTCTCATTTCTGTTCAGAAATTCCTAAGGGTTGTAGTAACTCACTAACATGACGGCGTTCTATCTTGAACCTGCAGTAGGTCAGGCATCTAGATATGAACATAGCTGCATCAATGTGTAATACAGTTTCTATCAAAATTCTGCCCAGGCTTATGGGACATTCCGGTGTGAATCTGGTTGATTAGTCATAGCAGAATTTATGCGTTAGCCTAGGCTTTAGTGATGACTGTCAGCAATTTGTGCGTTAGCAGTCAATTGATCTCTAGAAAATTTGTACTGCGTTCACAGTCGTCAGTCGGGACCATCAGGTGATGGCCTTCACCTTCGCAGGATTGTCTGAAATTTCTTTCTGCTGAAAATAGGGTGGCTTAGAAAAGTCACCTTGTTCAACTGGAATTCACATCTGAAAAGTTGCGTATATAATTTTCTCCTATTTGAAAATCTGCATGGCTGTGAGAAGATGATTCCCCCGTTCTTCTTTAGGATTTAGTAGATCAGAATGTGATCAATGAATATACTGACAATTTTGCATGAGAGTCATGAAAGAAATTATTCATAATTTCATAATCTAACTGGAGCGTTAGGGAGCACAGAAGTATAAAATCAAAAAAAATTTAGAAAGACTGTAATATGTGCAACAGCAGTCTGGAAACGTCATGTTCTTTCTCTCACCACTGATGGTAGCATGATCGGAAATTTGTTCTGGAAAATGTCTAAGACGTCATAGCAGGTCAGGTAAACCTGCTATTCGTGGAATGAGCATCGATTAAAAATGGTGACCTTGTCAAAATATCGGTGGTCGATACATGATCTCATGTTACCGGTCTTCTTCCTGCTAGACAGAAACAACACACTTCCTGGTGGTGCGCCCGGGCGAATAAAGTGTCATTCCGGTAATTCTTGCAGCAACTACTGCAACCCTTTTAACTTAGATGCAACTCTGGACTAAGGAGTTTTGGAAACAGGCTCTATTCTTGAGACGAGCTCGATGTTAAATTATGTCTCGTAGTTAGGAAGGAATTTCTGGAATGACATCTGGAAATTTTTGTATAATCTGTTGATCATGGATTCGAGGAATTTTAGAAGTGAATTATATAACTGGCAGCTAATATTCTTCGTAGCTATGGACTGATAAGTCACGCGCTTGTAAGGCAGAAATAATTTATACTGATTTTTCTGACAGAAAGTATAATGAATATATTTGGGATTTAGTAAGACGGATCTTGTCGTTAACTGAAAGGAATCACCTTAATAAACATGGGTGGTACTGTGGAGTCTTTTCTGGCTGAGAGACAGGTAACTACCTGATTCAAAATAATGCTGGCATAGGAACATATGAAATAAACATGGCGATTTTTTCCCACTGAATGTTTCGTCTGTAACCTCACCGAATGAATACTGCGTGTCTCGCCTGAATAATACTCCAGTGGTGGTAGCTGAATTTTTAATGGTCTGATTTATGCATGGCATGATAAAATGGGTAAACTCCTTTGGAGGATACACTGAATTTCTGAGGGCATGGTTTAGTAAACATACGGAGTTATGAGTTATGACTCGTACTTTGAGAAGATATTCGTATGACGTGTACCATGACTGGTGTCATGATGTGTGTCTTCCGAAATGATACCTGAGACCCATGTCTTGACTGGTGTTTTGATATAGGTTCTAGTGAGTGAATCTGGACAAGGCTGAAAATTTTGGTAACTACTAGGATTGGGGAACCGGTTAGACTACTGACCTCTGTATTTCTGGTCACGTCCGTTCCGGGGTTCCGACGGTTACTGACTGATAAATTATAAGCACGGTGGTTGTCACTACTGTTTTTTTTTGGTCAATTTATGACGGTCAATATCATGACCGTGATTCTTGTAACTATTTTGCTGAGTAGTCGGCTGGTTTACGGCTCCCACTCTTTTGAATGAACGGTTAGCTGAGTAACGTGTGACAGCTAACTGAGGAAGTAATGCATGGACTAGAATGGTAGTGTCCGATGGTTGAAATTTATTCTTGATAGGAATTTCAAATTTATAGTTTTCGTCCTTGTTCAGCAGAGTCTTCATAGTATAAACGGCATCAGCATCTTGAGAAATCTCCAAAGTATCAGCAACATCAGCAATTGTGAGGTCTTCAAAGTGTTCGCAGCATCAGCATCTGGTAAAATCTTTAACTCACGAGCAGCATCAGCACCTGGTAGAATATCGACAAGTGGAAATGCCTAGAGCATATCTGAGACATTGTACGTGGAGTACACGTGAAATACTGTACATGGAGTATAACTGAGACACTGTATATAGGGTACATATGGAATACTGTACATGTAGCTGGTGGAAATTTTATGAAATGATCGATACTGGTATCGCTTGTCCGACATGAACAAAGAAATAAATTGATTAAAGGGTAGTAAACTGAACTGAAATGAGTAACCTGATAGCCTGGTAATTCCTACGTAGACTTAATGCTGGTTTTTTTTTTTTTTTTTCCAGGGTTCAAGGATATGATTAAGCTGAGTTTTACCAATGGTCAGCATGATGACATGACTGGTGAGGACCAAACATGCTTTATCACGAAAACAGGATTTTACTGTAATCCTTCTGTATCTTAGCATGAAACATTATCGTTCTGTTGAAAACATAATCCTTGTAAGGAAACATGAAACTAAATCATCATGTAGATGACATCAACGTGAGGGTATGAAAATTTGACTGTTACAAGGAACATAAAAAGTCAAATCAACTGAGGTGTAATATCAACTGATGTGGACGGCTATGGTCCAATCCACAGAATTCAAAGAAGAAAACATGAGACTAAGTATGGGCTATTCTGGTTCGATCCATACTGGTCAAAATTTTCTGAGAACTGTCAGGTATAGAAATTTATAATCTTGGACTAAATATGGATGGCTGCAGTTCAATCCATACTTGTCAAAATTTATGAAATGTCCTGATATGACAAAGGTGAACAACTGTGGATCGGTTCACAAAACATCATTTGACTGAAAGCATGAAATTTGACTTGAGAAATGGTGAGCGTTTATGGCTGATTCACCAAGTGATATTTGACTGAAAACATGAATCTGTCATGAGTAAGGGTAACCGCCTATGGTCGGTTTACCAATACAAAATCTGAACGGCAAGGGTGAACGCCTATGGTCAGCTCACCAAAACGAAAATTCGCTAAAAAGCACATGCGACTAAATATGGTAGTTATGTACCAACCTTTTTCTTAGTCAAAACTTTAAGGAAACTGACTGATAAATGAAGAAAACTGACTGAATAATCCATGAGAAACATGAAAGATAACAACGCCAAAATCTGGGAAGTTTCTGGTGACTACCCACTAGTCACAGGTCAAGTTTTAGAGCCTACAGGTCGAACCTATAGCTCTGATACCATAATTGTAACACCCCACTTGGATAAGTGGACCGTTACGTATATTTATGGCGTGTCATCAAAGCATAAGGTAAATGTCCTAAAACATTAAATGACGATAACGGAAATACCGGAATCAAACATCGGTAATCCAACCTAAGCTCAAAACATGAAAAGTAAATACTAAAGAAAAAGGACTAAACAATGTCCAAAAGCAGAATAATGTAAGAAATGCATAATGTAAGAAGTCTGGATAGCTTCCATCCAAATGCACATGCTCTCAGAATCCTAAGAGTGTCCTGGTGTACCTGCCGTTAGAACATGAAAGGAACTACGGCTGAGCATAACGCTCAGTGAACGGATATAAAGCATGATAAGAATTTACTGAATGAAACAGGCGATAGAATACTGAAGCTGTAAGACTGATATGTAACATGTGGTAGAACTCTGCATAAAATCTGAGAAACCTGGTTCATATATACTGATACTGAAATATAACTATTAATTCTGAAAACATGCATTTACTGTATTTTATTTGCCAGAGCTTATATAGGTCACGTGCTGTAACAACCGTGCATGAATAACTGGAGGGGTGACCTCGTCATGCTGTAGAGGGGTGACCTCTAAATACTGTGCTGGGTGGAGGGATCAGCTCCAATGTGAAGGATGTAGAGCACACACCACATTCACCCTGATAACTTGTAACACATATAAGCCTAGGATGCATCCTACGCCCCACTAAAACATACATATAAAAATGGCCAAACTGAACATGAGTGGGACGATGCAGGATATCACTCTCCTGCATGTGAGTCACGACACCGGTGCCTCTAGTGCCGTGGTTACGGTACCTCCGTAACTAGTACATAAGCTGGTCGTGCTTGTATATAACGCTCAGGCAATTCTATTTAGTTATTAACATGATTACTGATAAATTTAAACATGTACTGGGGAAAAACATTTGGCTGAGGATGGGAAATCCTAATCATGCATATAAAGGAAGTCCTTACTGAAAGGACGGAAAATCCGTACCTCGTGTCCAGAAATGAAATAAGAATGAAAGCTGAAAGATCTACTCCGACTTCACGGATACTACAAAAATAATGGACGGAAATAAGTCGTCTGATTACTATTTACTGTTACTAATTTTATCTGTTCTTAGTTTGATTTATTTTATTCTTTATTTCTGTTTATGTATAATCTGGTAAATCTTATAGTCCAATGTATCTCTGACTGTTTTTTTAAATGAATACTGAATATCGTATATCTTGTATTCTTGATCAGTGTATATTATACGGTATTCTGATTATGGTAATATACTGTAATCTGGTATTAAAATATTACTATAAATAGTAACTTGCCATAAATAGAACTACTAAAATCTGGAAGGTTTTCCAATTTAGTTTTTTTTTCTAAAATTTTAAATCATTAAAACAATTCACATGTTTAAAGTAAATAAAAAGGATTAAAATTTTTTTTATGTTACTAATTAAGTAATAACACAAACATTTAATTAAATTTATTTAATACAACTTATTTATAAAAAGATTTAGTTAAATAAAGTAAATCCTTGTATTATAATATATTCCCACTGCTTTTGTTATGTTCCCACTGCCTTCATTATATTCCTACTGTTATATATAATTCCCACCGTTTTTAATTACTTCCCACTGTTTCCTATATAAGTTCCCACTGTTTCTTATAAAGTTTCCACTGCCAGTGTTTTCTGTCCCCACTACTTAAACCAAACACACCCTTACAGTAATTTAATCCCAAACACCCCTGTACAAACCAAACAAACCCCCTGCTATGTTCTTGGCTCGCTGCGTCTGATCAACAACGTCTCCACCGAGACCCTAAGGTCTCGGCTGGGTATTAGACCCTCAACAAATCGACCCCTTTTTTTATTGATGTTCATGGCTGGCGAGAAAGAACCACCACCGAGAGTCATAAGACTCTCGGTCTGCGTGTACCCCGACCAAACACAACAATAACCCATCTTAAAATGGTCACACACGTTTTATGAATTTAACAAACCTGATTTCTTGATTGTAATCCGAATTAAGAAAGAAAGAGAAGGATGGCATGGTTTACTGTTTACAAGAATCGAGGTGTAATACTTGATGAACACCACCGAATTAACTTTTGAAAAACACCAAACCGATTTCTGCCTTGTCTTTGTTTAGGCCGGCGGCACCTCACTCATAAAACCCTATTTCCTATTTTCTTTTCCCTTTTTTTTTATGTCTGATTATCACCCAGGGGTTTTACCCCATTTCTTTTCTTTCTCCAAAAGGGCTGGGCTACAAGCCCATTTTCTTTTCTTCTTTTCTTTTAAAACATGCGGCCCAACAACATACACACACTTTTTGTCATTTTTTTTGAGCGTACGTGTTCTTGATTAAATCTCGATCTTATTTTAGTTTCTTGGAACGTAAATATCTTTTCCGTAATAATTAATTTCCCTAATAATTATATATATAGTTTATAATAACGTCGAGACTGCGTATTTAATATACGTAACCTTTTAAAATACGGGTTTTACAGCTTAATTCAAATAATGATGTTTTGTTATGGCGTGATAATTTGGCGAATATGGGGAATGTATCGGTTACGGGTGTTTGGAACTCTATTCGTGTTAGAGCTACTGAGGTGGATTGGTATGATATTGTTTGGTTTCCTCAATGTATCCCAAGGTTTGCGTTTCACATATGGTTAGTTGTTAATCAGAAGCTGAAAACACAAGATCGTCTTCGTCAGTGGGATGTTGGTCTGGTCGTTGATTTAGACCTCCTGGTTTGCCCTATGTGTAGTATGGTTCGTGATTCACATTCACATTTATTTTTTGAGTGTCCTATTTCTACACAGGTTTGGTCTCGTTTTCGTGATATGGCTGGTATGGAGGGTGTATCGCATCATCTTGGTGATGTCTCTAATCTTCTTATTGCGTTATCTCGAAGAAAGACTGTTACTAGTATTATCGCGCGCTTGCTTGTTGGAGCTACGTCTTATTACTTATGGCGTGAGAGAAAGGCTAGATTTTTTAACAAACAGACTTCTACGATGCCTTAAATTGCTGATGTTATTTTATCTATGGTGTGGCTGAAGCTTGTTACATTTAATTCAGGAAGGTTTCTCCTTATTCGTGTAATTTACTTGATAAATGGAAGATCTCCAATATTTGTTTGAATCATGGAGGTAGCTCCAGGTAAGGGTTGTACTCTTTTTTATTTCTCCAAGGTTTTTCCTTTTGGGTTTTTCTTGGGAAGGTTTTTTAAGGAGGAAACCTTATTTGGGTTGCCTGCTTCCTCTATGTTGCTGCTGGAGAGCTAGAATAGCTGATGTTACTTACTATAAAGTTCCTTAGATCAGTGTAGTTTTATTTTTGGTTGTGTGGTTATGGCATGTCATACGCACTTGGTTATAAGCTTTTAGCTTGCGGTTAATGTGGTAATTCAGCCACATTTCTTGTACTTTAACGCTTTTTGGTGTAATATATTTACCAGGGACATTGTCCCTTTTACCCAAAAAAGTAACTCAATCCATAATCAATTGAATGATTAATCTTCATGAGTGCCTACACATAGCAAGATACAAACTAGTAGAAATATTTCAAGAGTAAATCTAAAATGAATAGATACTACTAATCTAGATGAGATGCTATATTATCAATTAAAAGACCTATTTTCAATGAAAAAATAGTTTTGACGAAAGAGAAACTTTAGTACAACGAACCCTTCTAATTTGAGGAGATAATGGATCGATCCAGGTTTTAAAGTACAATATAATTTAAAGATCTTGAGTGACCATCGCTCTAGTACCAATTGTAGAAACTTGAAAGGGGGGGGGGGGTTGAATAGTTTCTTTTTGGTTTATGTCCTAATTAAAATTCCTTTGAATTAGGTTTGTTTGAAAACTATCTTTTACTTGAAAGCTAGTTGCATAATGATTAGGTTTAATTCTAATGCATTAACAATGACAAGTAGTTTTTGTATGAGAAGTAATAATTAAAGTAAGTAAAGAGTAACGAAAGAAGCAACCTAATAGGAAGACACCAAGATTTATACTGGTTCGGCAACGAAGCTCTATCTTCGTTCCTACTCCACTTATCGAGTACACCTTACTCGATATGTCAACTATATCCACAAGCTCCGTTCTTGGCGGAGAAAACCTTACAACGTTGCTTACATTATTTTCTGACACTAAGCTAAATGTCGAGACCTAATCTTCACTCGGACCAATCTACACACGTCGCCTACTTCACTATTTTCCGACACAAGGCTAGATGTCGAGTTCTAATCGAAAGCTAGAACCAATCTTCGTCGCCCATCTTTTTTCCGACACAAGGCTAGATGTCGAGTTCTAATCCAAAGCTAGAACCAATCTTCACAACTCTTCACTTTGAAGCTAAGTGAGAACTCACAAGACACATACATAAATCACTTTGTAGTTTAGTGAGAACTAACACACAACACTTTACAACTCAATAAAAACATATCCATGTATACACATGTAACTTGGATCCACACAAGATAAATCCAAGTATACACATATACAATGAATTTACACAAGACTAATCCAAGTATTCACAAATACATTAGATTAACACAACTAATCCAAGTATACACAAATATACTGGATCTACAAAAGACTCAAATAAAAATGATGAATATGAATAGATCGAAGGTAGGATGATCTTTATCAAAGCTTCATCTTTAATCACATCACAAGTGTGTGAGTGATCTTGTCTTTGGACAAGGTAAAGAAGGAGATCAAGGGGATAATCATAAGTAAAGATACTTAACACTTTAAGTGATCATTTACAAATTATTAGGAATTAGAAAAGAGAAAAATGGCAGAAAGAGTGTCTAAAAAGGTTCTTGGAAAATGCAGATTTTATCTACTATTTATAGGTGACAAAAGCAAACGGCTCTCTGAGCGTGGTTCCTTAATTTTCCATGCGGTTCCTTATTGATAAGGAGCGACATAGCTACTTAAGGAACCGTGGGAGTAGACTCCGCTCCCTTTTTTATTTTAGTGGAGTAGTAATATCTGAGGTAAGTTTTTACCTTCAAAAGATATTCCTATGGCATTTGGAATATACCATATTCAAATTTATATTTTCCATTTTAATAAAACATTTTCTTAGAAAGAAAGTTTATTAAAAAATCTTTTGTCACATTTGACAAAATGTGAGTTTAGGACTAATCACTTTTATGATCTCTAATCATGATTAGGATATGTTAGTGCAACACTTAAATGATTATTACCTTGATGATAGTGTTTGTTAGATAATTTGTCTGACGATTATATTTGACGATAAATGTCTTTTTAATTTGTCATGTTCAAAACTAAGAAAGATTAGTTAACACTAATAATGTTTTTAAGCATTACTTTGTATTAACATATATCTTCCCTGTGGATTCTGAGTCATGGATGGACTGTCTTCAATAGTTTGAAGGTAAGTATTGTTAGTTGGTCCACCAGCAGCACTTTGGAAGTATGTACAGCTACTTGATCCACCAGCGGTATTTTGAGAGTATGTACCGCTAAAATCCATCTCAATACCTTTAAAATCCATCTCATATAGTCTGAGATTATTATAAAGATTATCAAAAGGAGTAACATCCAAATCATCTCTTGTAATAGAGTGCATAGCCATTACTTTCCATTCTGGTGTAACTCCTCTCAAGAACTTTTGATTAGCTTCTTCCTGGGGGATTATTAGTCCATGATCTTCTAGTTGAATGGTAAATTTACTGAACCTTACATATCCTTTATGGTTTCCTTCTGAACTGGAAATTGAGAAATTATCAAATTCTTGTTTTAGTACAATCTTCTTCATCTTCTTGGATTTGTCGTTACCTCCAAATCTAAGTTTGATAGCCTCCAACATAACTTTTACATCTTTGTAGTGATGAAAGCTAGGTAGAATATCTTCTGAGAGTGCAATAGCTAATGTAGGTCTGGCCTTTCTTTCTCTGATCTCAGCTAGTATCTCTTCAGCTGTAACAGCAGGCAATGCATATCATGTACCATCAGGCAACCAATGCAGCTTTTTAGGAGTATCCCATTCTTAATGTCTTGCCACAGAGTATGATCTGTGTGATTCATATAGTGTTCCATCTGCATAGCCCAAGTCTTATAGTTATCACTTTTGTGAATAGGGAGTTTACAGCAGACAAAGTATGGGGAGAAGATGTAGCTGATTGTGTAGCTATAGCTTGTGTAGTTTGTGTAGCTTGTGGAGGTGGAACCACTAGAGTAGGCTGCACAACTTGACGTTGTTCCTGTGGTATGGGATCAGGGATTGAAAATTATTCAAACTGAGAATGTTCACCAATTTGAGACATTCTGTGAGTTTTTGTAAATGAAGATTTATGGTTTTGTTCTTCTTATTCAGAGTTTCTCAACACGCTTTGATACCACTTGTTGATCCTTTTGAATAGATCGAGATCCTATTAAGGATTACATAATAGCTTGCAAACAAACTAGAGCCCTTGAGAGGTTCTTACTAAACTCTAATAAGTTATGCGGAATCTAACTTATGAAAGAAAAGAAGAACAATAGTATACTCTAACTATTTGATTTTCTATTAATCGATTGTGGCAAAGGTACAATAAATTTAACGTACCTATGTTCCTTTTATAGTGTAAGGAACCCTAGAATATTCTATTTAGATAAATATATCACACACGATATATTCTCAATATTCTACTATGATAACTATATCACATACGATATACTCTCAATATACTTAGAACATATCTTCTGTAAAACCCACATAAAATACATTTGAACATTTAATGCACGAAAACACGGATGAATTAAAACTTCATAAATAATTAAAACATGACACTTATCATGAATATTTAATACAAGTATTACGTATATTAATTATTACACGATAAGTATTTACGTATAATACTTAAAACACGACAAGAAATTAAAAGAAGTTAAAACAAGAACTCACGTTATTAATAAAAATACACGGGAAATATTTAAAACATAAAAAACGAAAACTAAATGTAACACCCCATTTTGGTAAATGGAATGTCACGCGTGATTATGGCGTGTCATCAAAGCATACAAGGATAAATGTCTTAAACATTACATGACCATAAAGGAAATACCGGAAACAAACATCGGTACCCCAAAGTGTAAGCTCATCACACACAAACATAAGTAATGTAAAGGAAAAGGACTAAACAATGTCCATAGAAACAAGTAGCAAAATGTATGATGATAAGCATAAAGTAATGAAGGCTAGAAAGCTTCCAATCCATATGTACGTACGCTTAGAGTTACGAGCGTCCCTGAGTACCTGCCGTTTTGGGAACATGAAAGGAAAACGGCTGAGCATAACGCTCAGTGCACGGATATACAAGCATATAATGAATAACATAAGCATATACAACACATAGCAGCAGAATTGATTAAGTCTTGGAAAACCTGGTATAACTTAGTAAAACTGGTTTTATAGTTTGAAAAGCCTTATGTTTATCTTATGAAAACTGTTTAACATGTTAACCATTAAGCCAATATAGGTCATGAAATATCAACGTGCAGGAATACTTGGAGGGGTGACCTCATCATGCAATTAGAGGGGTTGCCTCTAATTAATATAAGTTTGGGTAGGAGGGATCAGCTCCTTGTGAAGGATGCAAGGCACACACTACATTCACCTGATTAATTTGTTAAAAACATGTAACCTAGGATGCACCTATACGCCCCACATGATAACATAATAATATGGCCAAAAGCTGAAAAGGGACGCCACGAGCTATCACTCCGCCGTGGTGAAGTCATAACACTAGTGCCTCCAGTGTTATGGTTATGGTACCTCCATAACTAGGTGAAACTGGTCATGCATGTATATGGCTTAGGCATTTAAATTAAACATAAGCAAATCAAAACATATAAAACATATACTGGGAAAACAGTTGGCTGCATACGGGGAATCCTAATAAGGAAAGAATGTCCATACTGAAAGGACGGAGAATTCGTACCTTATGTCCGGTGAACAAAGAAGACGAACGGAAGAGAGTCCTAATTCGATCTCACTAATGCTACATAAATAGTATACGTGTATAAGTATTCTGATTACTGCGTACGTAACTGATTTTACATCATGTCTTAGCTTGTTTTATATGTTCATGTCTTGTTTTTACTGATTTTAACGTTATACTGCGTTTATCATGTATTATGGATATTCTGATTAAGTATTACTTGTATTTCTTGTATTATTATACTTGTTCTATAATAATAAGTAACTTTCTAAAAATAGCAGGTTTCCAGAAAATTGAAAGTTTCAAAAAATATATTAACTGCTTAAAATAGATTAGTTTCTAAAAATAGAAAGTTTCCAAAAATAGTAGGTTTCCTGAAATAGAAAGTGTCCATAATTAGAAATAAGCTGGATTATTAAGCTAATAAAATAAGCTTAAGTTTTACTGATTAAATATACCAAGTCATGTGGTTAATGGTATAGTTTACTAATTATAACATGTTAATTAAATAAACTATATGTTATACGATTTAATTAAATATAATCATGATTTAATTAAATTAAAGTGTATTAAATACTTAGATTAAAACATGTATTAATATCAAGGTTGCAGAAATCGCTAGGCGCTAGTCAAGCGGTCGACGACCTTCGAGGCGGAATTCGTTTAAGCGGCGCCTAGGCGCCGCCTAGACGGATTGGAATTTTATGTACATAAATATTATAAATAATATGTATGACATAAAAAAATACTTATAATTTCAAATAATTCAAAGTTCTTGCAAAATAGATAAATAAACATAACAATTTGAGTGTTTTAAACTGCAAACATAAACATATAATTCATTGGTTCCAATTTCATACGAAAAACCCATTACTTTATGTTTATAATTATTCGTTTATCTTTTATTTTAAAATGTTGCGTTAAAATAAATATGGGCACTAAATATTAGAAACAAAACCTTTAATTTTTTGTAAAAAAATATTGACTTTTGTTGACTTTCTTTACTTTTTTACCGCCTAGCTCCTAGGCGCCGCCTAGGAGTATGACCGCCTAGCGCCTAGGCGCCGCCTAGGCGGCCGCCTAGCCCTTATTTTACAATATTGATTAATATTTATACCTATGTCATGGAAATTAATTAATTATATGTCATGTTTTAATAATTAATTAATTACTTTAGTCTAAATTACATAAATAAATACTTAGGTTAAAATCATGTATTATTAAATAATAATATTAAACCTAAGTCCATGTTTTAATTAAATTAATTATATGCCATGTTAAATTAATTTAATTAACTTGTAAAAATAAATATACTTGTAAAAATAATAAACCGAACCCATGTATTATTTTTATTAAAACATGTCGTGAACCGGACCCGTGAACCCATGAACCAGTCCGAACCAAATCCCACCGGAAACAATGGCAAACCGGCCTAAGCCGGTTTCCCCTGCTTGCGGTTAAGCTACCACCGGCTGTAGCCGGTGGTCTTGTCCTTCCTCGGCCAACCGCTGACCAAAAGGTTCCCACCGGCAGTTGCCGGTGGTCCCCCTGCCTGCGTGTGGTTCCCCTTGCTTACCATAAATAGCCACCGGATTTTGCCGGTGGTTGGGGCTGTGTGGCTGCCGAGACCAACCGAACCACAAGACACCCCTGACACACATCGGGGTGTCTTGTTTCCCTGCTGTTGACCGAAACCCACCACCGAGACATGAATCTCGTGTGGTGGTGCAAACCAAACGACGCCGAGAGTCGTAGGACTCTCGGTTTGTGTGGCGGCCAGACAAACGAACCCGAAACACCCCTTTATTATTTTCCCATAACCCATGACAGGTTTTAATCCTCTTGTTTTTAAACCCCATGATTACATATGCATAAAAACATAAAAAGAAAATAAAAAGAAAGGTTTTCAGATTCCAAAACACGTGGAATCAATAGATCTTGAATATACGAAAACGTACTTATGTTTTGCTTAACCAAAATCAACCAAACCCCCTTGTTCTTTGATGTAGCCGCCAACCAAGAAGAGAGAGACAAGGATGTTAGGGTGTTTACTTTTTGTAAAATTTACTGTGAATGAATAATGTTTTACATTATTTGTTTACTTAGTAAAAACAAATGGGTTGGTCCCTCTCTCCTTGTTGTGCCGCGGCTTGTAGGGCCCACAAAGCGAAACCCGTAACTTTTCCTTGTTCTAATATATTACGTGTTCGTGTGTTCGTATTTACGTTTCGTTATTATTAAATATTTGTGTTATTATATATACTTGTACGTAGTCGTAATAATAATTACGTAAATACATAATTATACGTTCATGATTTCATGGTCGTGATTTAATTATTATCTATAATAATTATCGTGCATTACTGCATACTTAATACTTATCGTGTAATAACACGTACGTAGTTCTTGTAATTTATGTTCGTGAAACGTATTCATGTTATAAAAGGAAAGTTTTAATCATGTATGTACGATTATAAGTGTACTGTTCATGGTAAAAGCATACGGGTTTTACAACTCTTCCCCCCCAAAAAGAATAATTCGTCCCCGAATTATAGATAAAGTAAACTGAAAAAGAGGAACATACCCGAATTTAAAACTTGAAATGAGGGTAAGAGTCCGGATAGACTCCTCGGTATCCCAAGTGGCTTCCCGCTCGGTATGATCCCTCCAAAGGATATTGACGAATGGAATGGTCTTCTTCCTCATGACTCGTTCTTGCCTGTCAAGAACTCGTTCGGGTTCCTCTATGAAGGTAAGATCTTCACGAATCTGTTCCAATGGATCATGTGAAGGGGATGATACTTGTACCCTCTGAGTAAGGACACATGGAAAACGTCGTGAACGTGAGAAAGCTGCGGAGGTAACGCTAAACGATAAGATACCTCACCGGCTCGCTCAATGACATCAAACGGTCCGATGAATCGAGGACTGAGCTTCCCTTTGATTCCAAAACGCTTAACGCCACGTGTCGGCGATACCTTAAGAAAGACGTGATCTCCTACGTTAAAATGTAAGTCCCTACGATGTTTGTCGGCATAACTCTTTTGACGTGATCGTGCTTCTTGTAATTTCTGCTTAGCTACAGCGACCTTCTCGTTGGTCAACTCTATCATTTCTGGTCCTTCAAGTGTTCGCTCACCAACCTGATCCTAGCAGATTGGGGCGCGACACTTTCTGCCATACACATCTCGAATGAAGCACATTTATTACTTGCGTGCCAACTGTTGTTGTATGTAAACTCTACCAAACAGATGTAAATCGTCCAAATCTCCTGTCCATTCCAACACACATGACCTCAACATATCTTCTAATGTCTGAATCGTTCGTTCTGATTGCCCGTCTGTTTGAGGGTGAAAAGTCGTGCTAAGATTAAGTTTTGTACCCCAAGCTTTCTGCAGACTCTTCCAGAACCTCGAAGTGAAACGAGGATCTCTGTCCGAGACGATGTTGGATGGAGCACCATGAAGTCTAATGATCTCCTTCTTGTAAGTATCCGCGAGTTTATTGACCGGATCATCCTTGCGGATCAGTAAGAAATGAGCTGACTTAGTAAGTCGATCAACAATAACCTAAATCGCATTGTGCCTCCTCTTTATCTACGGAAGACCGGTAACAAAATCCGTGGTGATCTTGTCCTACTTCCACTCTAGAATATCTAACGATTGTAGAAGAACGCTAGACCGCTAGATCGTTGATGCTCGATCTTAACCTGTTGGCAGGTAAGACATTTGGAGACGTAAGTCGCAACATCCTGTTTCATACCACTCCACCAAAAGTATTGCTTGATGTCGTGGTACATCTTGGTCGAACCAGGATGAATGGAGAATGGGGAGCTATGAGCCTCAGCTAACAATGCTTCCTGGAGTTCTTGATCATCAGGAACACAATGTCTCGTGTCCTGCCATAAGATACCGTCTTCGTCTACACGAAATTCTGTCTGTTTCTCTAAGGTTTGAATTATCGCCCAGATTTCACCATCATCCTTCTAA
The DNA here is from genome assembly GCA_025667525.1 of Glebionis coronaria. Taxonomy (NCBI): domain Eukaryota; kingdom Viridiplantae; phylum Streptophyta; class Magnoliopsida; order Asterales; family Asteraceae; genus Glebionis; species Glebionis coronaria. The sequence continues at coordinate 335,681,836 of CM046881.1, read as the reverse complement.
GCTTCCTTGATCCTAGAGAGTAACTCAGGTTCCACTCTAAGATTAGCCCAGTAACCGTGTTTTCCACGTACCATGATCTCGATGTCTATTCGCTTTAAGTCTCTTATAATTTCCTCCTCAATTTTAATGTCGTTTATCATTCCAGACTTTATACTAAGTGCATCTGCCACTACATTCGCCTTGCCGGGATGATACTGCAGATTAATTTCATAATCCTTCAACAGCTCTAACCATCTCCTTTGTCTCATGTTCAGTTCACGTTGAGTGAAGATGTACTTCAAGCTCTTATGGTCTGTGAAGATGTCACATGATTCTCCATACAAGTAGTGCCTCCATATCTTCAATGCATACACAATTGCTGCAAGTTCCAAGTCATGCGTAGGGTAATTTTCCTCATAAGGATTAAGCCGTCGTGAAGCGTACGCGATCACTTTCCCATGTTGCATGAGAACACAGCCAAGTCCCTTCCCTGAAGCATCACTGTAGATTTGAAATCCACCCGAACTAGATAGGAGAGTAAGAATCGGTGCAGATACTAACTTTTTCTTTAGATCTTCAAAGCTCTTCTCTCTTTCTTTAGTCTAAACGAATTTCTCCCATTTCCGCATCAGTTTGGTCAATGGTAGTGCTAAACGGGAAAAGTTCTCTACGAACAGTAACCAGCTAAGCCTAGGAAATTGCGAACTTCAGTCGTTGATGTCGGTCTTGGCCACTTGGTAATAGCCTCAACCTTTGCTGGATCCATGGTGATTCCTTCTGTTGATACAATGTGACCTAAGAACGCCACCTTGTCTAACCAGAACTCACACTTGGAGAATTTAGCATACAACTGCTTCCGGCGAAGGATCTGTAATAGTGTACGAAGATGGTCTTCGTGTTCCTCCATGGACTTAGAGAATATCAGGATGTAACACCCCACTTGGATAAGTGGACCGTTACGTGTATTTATGGCGTGTCATCAAAGCATAAGGTAAATGTCCTAAAACATTAAATGACCATAACGGAAATACCGGAATCAAACATCGGTAATTCAACCAAGCTCAAAACATGAAAAATAAAATACTAAAGGAAAGGACTAAACAATGTCCAAATAAGCAAAATAATGTAAGTACATAAAGTAAGAAGTCTGGATAGCTTCCATCCAAATGCACATGCTCTTAGAATCCTAAGGGCGTCCTGGTGTACCTGCCGTTAGATCATGAAAGGGAACTACGGCTAAGCATAACGCTCAGTGAACGGATATAAAGCATGATAAGGAATTACTGAAATGAAACAGATGATGGAATACTGAAGCTGTAATACTGATAAGTAAAGTTGCAACAGAAATCTGTGTATAATCTGTAAAGGCTGATTTATAAATGATAAAGCTGAACTGTTATCTGTTAAATCTGAAAACATGCATTTACTGTATTTTAATTGCCAGAGCTTATATAGGTCATGTGCTGTAACAACGGTGCATGAATAACTGGAGGGGTGACCTCGTCATACTGTAGAGGGGTGACCTCTAAATAACTGTAGAGGGGTGACCTCTAAATATTGTGCTGGGTGGAGGGATCAGCTCCAATGTGAAGGATGTAGAGCACACACCACATTCACCCTGATAACTTGTAAACTGATAAGCCTAGGATGCATCCATACAACCCACTAAACATACATATAAAAATGGCCAAAACTGAACATGAGTGGGACGATGCAGGATATCACTCTCCTGCATGTGAGTCACGACACCGGTGCCTCTAGTGCCATGGTTACGGTACCTCCATAACTAGTACATAAACTGGTCATGCTTGTATATAATGCTCAGGCAATTTATTTAGTTATTAACATGATTACTGATAAGCTTAAACACATACTGGGGAAAACATTTGGCTGCAGAAGGGAAATCCTAATCATGCATAGGAAGGAAGTCCTTACAGAAAGGACAGAAATTCCGTACCTCGTGTCCTGTAATGAAATAAGAATGAAAGCTGAAGGATCGACTCTGACTTCACGGATACTACATAAATAAGGGACGTGAATGAGTTGTCTGATTATTGACTCTGATTACTGTTTATTATTGTTCTTAATTTATTTTGTGTGTCCTCGTATTATTTTACTGGTTGCGCATAAACCAATTAATCTGATTGGCTGGCGTACTTCTGATAAATCCGACTGTACTTAAATTATTTACTGCATAACGTATATCATGTATTTCTGATTTTTGTAATACTGATATTAGTAACCTGCTAAAAATAGCAAGTTTCCTAAATTAGACAGTTTTCCAAGAATAAAACGTTTCCAAAATTGTTTCTATGAGAATTAAATCATTATATAAAACCAAGCATTTAAATTAATAACTATTTAAATCATTTTAATTAAATTTTTCTAATTAAATAAATGAAACATTTAAAACTTGATTAATCTAAGATATAAACTTATATGTTAAAAAATGATTTACATTCTCAGTTAAATAAGTCCGTTGTTTTAATCTTTTAACCGAACACCCGAAGCCCGTGTCAAAACCAAACCCCACCACAGCCCTTGGTTGTGGTCCCCTACTGCCGTCAAACAAATAGTAGCCACCGGCTTCAGCCGGCAGCCACTGCTTCCCTGGTGGTTCCCACTGGTAGCCCAGTGGTTCCCACTGGTAGCCCAGTGGTTCCCCTTGCATTGCTCAAAATACCCACCGCCAGTTATAATTTCCCACTGCTATCTGTTCGGTTCCCACTGATATCTATCGGTTCCCACTATTTTGTTAACCCAAACACACCCTTACTGATTATACACCCAAACGCACCATGTTTGTTTCTGTTGGCTGTCGAGAGTACCCAGACCACCACCGCACCCTTGTGGTTCGCGGATGGGCCAAATTGGAACCCACACCGAGACCTATTGGTCTCGGTTTTCCCTGATTTCATCCAAAACCCGATACCCGCTTGAGTTTGTGGTTAAAGTATAACATCAAAAGCCACAACCAAGAATCCTTGACTCTCGGTTTTCTAGAGACCAACACAACCCGACACCCCCTGTTTGTATTCGTGATTAATCAAACATAAAGAAGAAAACAAGAAACGCGATTTGGGGTTTTACCTTAATTCGTGTATAAGAAAATTATTACAAACATATGACGGGATTCATTGCAGAAAATCGAATCCTTTTTCTTTCTGTTTTGATCTCAGCCGTCGGCCACCATGAATACACCAACCCTAATTGTTTTGCCTCTTTTTTTTTCGTCTGGTGATAACACAAAGGGGGTAAACCCCGTCTCTTTTTTTTTCTTTCCCAAATGGGCTTGGCCCAAGTCTTTCTTTCCTTTTTTTTACAACAAACCAAACCGGCCCTTTTCTCTTTTTTTTGTATACTTTTTAATTTTATTATTATTTTCTTTTTTTAAAGCCTTAAGTATTTTTATTTTTAATATTTATTTATTTATTTTATTATTTTTTTCGTGCTGTCGTATTTAATTCTCGCAATATTTCTGACTATATAATTATTTTCGGAGTAATTAAATGAATAGCTTTTAATAAATTAAAACTGCGTATTTTAATATTCGACTATTTAAATACGGGTTTTACAATTCTTCCCCTCTAAAAGAATAATTCATCCCCGAATTAAAGATACGACGATACTGATTTTACAATTCTTCCCCTCTAAAAGGAAAATTTCATCCTCGAATTATCGGTAATTTAAACTGATCGAAGTAAAAGCTGAAAGTATACGTAAGCTGGAAGACGTATATGCTGAAAGGATACATATGTTGAAAGAGTATGAAGGCTGAAAGGCATATAAGCTGAAGGATCTTTCGTCCTTGATTTAGAACATAATGCCGCTGAAAGGGTATAAACATGACATGACTGAAGTGAACATGTAACGTGACATGGTTGAAGAGAACATGGAACATGACATGACTGAAAGGGCTTAACTGGATTTATCGAAGGAAAAGTGATGAGAGGTCCCGATGGACTCCTCCGTATCGAGTGGCCTCCTGCTCGAAAAGATTCCTTCAAAGGTCTAAACATAATAAAAAAATCTTGGTCCTGATGACCCTGTCCTGATGATGTTGAATGGTTTCTGGTTTCATACTTAAGATAGATTCTCTGAATATGATAGAAAGAATAAACTATAGCATGTAGAATACATGGAACGGTACGTACAAATATTTAGAAAAGATAATATTCATATCTCTGGGTAAGCTGCTAAACGTATAAATGGATGAACTACGTGAAAAATTGTGAACGTACTACGTGAGCAATTGTGAACGTGGTTCACGATTATATGAGGAATGATGGGCATGGAATATATTGTGCCCGATGATACATGAAACATACTATGAACGTGATGCTAGGACATATCATGAACATATGCTGACTGAGGAAAGAATGACAAACGATATGGCCTGAGACGTGAAACGTCTGCCTGGGTATGGAGAAGCTCTGCTAACTTGAGTCTGGTTTCTTAAGCTTTCTGTATCCGTATTCGGTAATAAACCATGAAACGTGTATTGTGAAATGGCACATGAACTTCAACGTGAACAATGTTACGAACACTAACGTGAGCTTAAATCATGAGATAGCACAAAGCATGAACTGAAACAGCTTCATACTGCGAATGAGACTTAAATGTGAAAGTGAAAATGAATGTGAACGTAAATGTGAACGTACACGTGATTGTGAATATGAACGTGAGCGTGATTCACGAACGCTAATTTCGATCTGACAAGATTGTTGATGGAATACTTTGGAATCATACGACCTATTGCTGAATTTCCTTCAGCATATCGGTGTCCTATCTTGAACCTGAGGTAGGTCAGGCATCCAGATATGAACATAGTTGCATCAATTATGTTATACTTCTTCTATAAAAATTCTGCCTGGGATTATGGTACCTTCTGGTGGAATCTGAGTGATTAGTCATGAAAGAATTTTGAGTCTCGGTAAAAATAGATCTCTTGTAGCGTAGGATCTTATAGAATACAAAATTTTAGTGTAGGTCCTCTCCTTTATGCGAAAGCTTAGCCATAGAAAGCTAATCATGAGAACTTTCAGCAATTTTTGCGGTAGTAGCCAACTGAATTCTAGAAATTTTGTACTCCGTTCACCGGAGTCGGTCGTGACCATCTGGTGATGGCCTTCACTTCGCAGGATTGTCTGAAATTCCTTTCTGCTGAAATAGTGTGGTCCAGAAATGCCACCTTGTTCTACTGGGATTCATATCTAGAAAGCTGCGTATATAATTTTTTTCTCATATCGGAGAATCTATACAACTGTGAGAAGATGTTATCTTGTACCTCTCTAGAATTTAGAAAATCAAAATGTTATCAAAGTACATACTGACAATTTGTCTGCGAAGTCATAAAAAAATTTTATTCCTAAATTTCATACTATAGCTAGAGCATTAGGGAGCTCAGAAGTATAATTCAAGATTTTTTAGAGTGACTATAATACGTCTCTCTCACCACTGATGGTGACATGATCATGAATTGTTCTAGAATATATAAGAAGTCATAGCAGATCAGGTAAACCTGCTATTCGTGGAATGAACATCGATTAAAAATGATGATCTTGTCAAAATATTGGTGGTCGATACATGATCTCATGTTACCCGGCCTTCTTCCTGATAGACAGAAACGATACACCTCATGGTGGTGCGCTAGGGCGAATAAAGCCTCGCTTCGATAATCTTGCAGCAATTGCTGCAACTCTTTTAACTTATCTAAAGCCCTAGAGTAAAGAGTTCTGGAAACAGTTTATGTCTTTGAGACAAGCTCGATATTAAACTCTGTCTCGTGGTTAGGAAGGAATTTCTGGAAAACCTTCTGGAATGATATCTGGAAACTTTAGGATGAACTGCTGATCGTAAATTTAAGGAATTTCAGAAGTCGCATCATGAATGGTGATTAGAAATCTTCGCAGCTAAAAGATAATGATTCACGTGCTTGTAAAGCTGAAACAATTTATACTGATTTTTTTGTCTAGCAAAATGTAATAAACAAATCAGGAATTAGTAAGACGAATCTAGTTTTCAACTGGAAGAAAAGTCTCTATAAATATGGTGATACTGTGGAGTCTTTTCTGGCTGCAAGGTAGGTAATACATGATTTAAGAATAAGCTGACATAAGAATACGTGAAGTAAATGTGGTAACTTTTACTGATTGTGTTCATCTGTAACCCCACATAATGAACACTGCGTGTCTAACCTGAATAATACTCCGGTGGTAATAACTGGATTGTAATGGTCTGATTTATGCGTGGCATAACAGAACGAGTATACCCCTTTGGAGGGTACCCTGAATTTCTGAGGATCTGGTTTAGAAGGCAAACTGGTGTTATAAATCTGACTCGTACTTTGAGAAGATAATCATATGACGTGTACTATGACTGATGTCCTAATATGTGTCTTCGGAAATGATAGTTGAGACATGTGTCTTGACTGTTGTCTGGACATGTATTTTAGTGGATGGATCTGGACAAGGCTAACAATTTTTGGTAACTGCTAGGATTGGCGGACCGGTTAGACTACTGACCTTTGTATTTCTGGTCACGTTCGTACAGGAGTTTCGATGGTTACTGGCTGATTAACTATAAGCACAGTGGTTGTCACTACTGCTTTGTCTGTCACTTTATGACGGTCATTATCATGACCGTGATTCATGTAACTATTCTGCTGAGTGGCCGACTGGGTTCCGGTTCCCACTCTTCTGAATGAACGGTTAGCTGAGTGAAGTGTGGCATCTAGCTGAGAAGGTAAAAGTATGGAATGGAATGGTAGTGTCTGATGGTTGAAATTTATTCTTGTCGGAAATTTCAAATATATAGTTTTCGTCCTTGTTCTGCAGAGTCTTCATAGTATAAAAGGCATCAGCATCTTGAGAAATCTCCAAAGTATCAGCAGCATCAGCATTTGTGAGGTCTTCAAAGTGTTAGCAGCATCAGCATCTGGTAAAATCTTCAACTCACGAGCAGCATCAGCACCTGGTAGAATATCGACAAGTGGAAACACCTGAGATGATTGAGGATCGATTAGCAATATCCATGGAGTAGGGTACCTGGTGTACACCTGGACGACTGGACATGAAGTATAAAGTGAATACTGCACATGGAGCATATCTGAGACACTGTGCGTGGAGTACACATGAAATACTATACATGGAGTATAATTGAGACACTGTACGTGGGGTATATATGGAATATTGTACATGGCACTGGTGGAAATTTTATGGGATGATCGATACTGGTGTCGCTTGTCTGACATGATCAAGCAAATAATTTGATTTAGACGGTAGTAAACTGATCTGAAATAAGTAACATGATAGGCTGACAATTCCTGCGTAGACTTACTACTGGTTGTATCGAGGCTGAAAAGTATGATATAATCGAAGTCCCAACAGTGGTCAGCATGAAGCATGATTAATGAAGGGCAATCATGATTTATCATGAAAACGGGTTTTACCAAAATTCTTGTGTATCTTAACATGAAAATATCATTACTTTTGTTGAAAACATAATCCTCGTAAGGAGACATGAAACTGAATCATCATGAAGACGACATCAACGTGAGGGTATGCAAATTTGACTGTTACAAGGAACATAAAAGTCTAATCAACTGAGGTGTAATATAGATTGATGTGGATGGCTATGGTTCAATCCACATAATTCAAAGAAGAAAACATGTGACTAAGTATGGGCTATTCTGGTTCGATCCATACTTGTCAAAATTTCATGAGAACTGTCATGTATAGAATTTACAATCTGGGACTAAATATGGATGGCTGTAGTCCAATCCATACTTGTCGAAATATATGAAATGTCCTGATATGACAAAGGTGAACAACTGAGGATCGGTTCACAAAACATCATTTGACTGAAAAGTATGAAATTTGACTTGAGAAATGGTTAATGTTTATGGCTAGTTCCATAAGTAATATTCGACTGAAAACATGAATCTGACATGAGTAAGGGTAAACGCCTATGGGTCGGTTTACCAATACAAAATCTGAACGGGCAAGGGTGAACGCCTATGGGTCGGTTCACCAAAACAAAATTCGCAGAAAAGCACATGCGACTAAATATGGCCAGTCCTGTACCAAACTTTTACTTAGTAAAAAAAAAACTTTAAGAAAACTGACTGGTAATTGAAGAAAACTGACTAATAAATACATGAGGAATATGAAAGGTAACAACGCCAAAATCTGGGAAGTTCTTGGTGACTACCCACTAGTCGCAGGTCAAGTTTTAGAGCCTACAGGTCGAACCTATATCTCTGATACCATAATTGTAACACCCCACTTGGATAAGTGGACCATTACGTATATTTATGGCGTGTCATCAAAGCATAAGGTAAATGTCCTAAAACATTAAATGGCTATAACGGAAATAACTGAATCAAACATCGGTAATTCAACCAAGCTCAAAACATGAAAAATAAAATACTAATGGAAAGGACTAAACAATGTCCAAATAAGCAAAATAATGTAAGTACATAAAGTAAGAAGTCTGGATAGCTTCCATCCAAATGCACATGCTCTCAGAATCCTAAGGGCGTCCTGGTGTACCTGCTGTTAGATCATGAAAGGGAACTACGGCTGAGCATAACGCTCAGTGAACGGATATAAAGCATGATAAGGAATTACTGAAATGAAACAGTGATGAAATACTAAAGCTGTAATACTAATAAGTAAAGTTACAGTGGAAATCTGTGTATAATCTGTAAAGGCTGGTTTATAAATGATAAAGCTGAACTGTTATCTATTAAATTTGAAAACATGCATTTACTGTATTTTAATTGCCAGAGCTTATATAGGTCATGTGCTGTAACAACGGTGCATGAATAACTGGAGGGGTGACCTCGTCATGCTGTAGATGGGTGACCTCTAAATAACTGTAGAGGGGTGACCTCTAAATACTGTGTTGGGTGGAGGGATCAGGCTCCAATGTGAAGGATGTAGAGCACACACCACATTCACCCTGATAACTTGTAAACTGATAAGCCTAGGATGCATCCATACGCCCCACTAAACATACATATAAAAATGGCCAAACTGAACATGAGTGGAACGATGCAGGATATCACTCTCCTGCATGTGAGTCACGACACCGGTGCCTCTGGTGCTATGGTTACGGTACCTCCGTAACTAATACATAAACTGGTCATGCTTGTATATAATGCTCAGGCAATTTATTTAGTTATTAACATGATTACTGATAAGCTTAAACACATACCGGGGAAAACATTTGGCTGCAGACGGGAAATCCCAATCATGCATAGGAAGGAAGTCCTTACAGAAAGGACGGAAATTCCGTACCTCGTGTCCAGTAATGAAATAAGAATGAAAGCTGAAGGATCGACTCCGACTTCACGGATACTACATAAATAAGGGACGTGAATGAGTTGTCTGATTATTGACTCTGATTACTGTTTATTATTGTTCTTAATTTATTTTGCGTGTCCTCGTATTATTTTACTGGTTGCGTATAAACCGATTAATCTGATTGTCTGGCGTACTTCTGATAAATCCGACTGTACTTAAATTATTTACTGCATAACGTATATCATGTATTTCTGATTTCTGTAATACTGATATTAGTAACCTGCTAAAAATAGCAAGTTTCCTAAATTAGAAAGTTTTCCAAGAATAAAACGTTTCCAAAATTGTTTCTATGAGAATTCTTATATAAAACAAAGCATTTAATTAATAACTATTTAAATCATTTTAATTAAATTTTTCTAATTAAATAAATGAAACATTTAAAACTTGATTAATCTAAGATATAAACTTATTTGCTAAAAAATGATTTACATTCTTAGTTAAATAAGTCCGTTGTTTTAATCTTTTAACCGAACACCCGAAGCCCATGTCAAAACCTTCCCGAGACACTCATGTCTCGGGTTAGCTCAAAACCGAACCCCACCACAGCCCTTGGCTGTGGTCCCCTGCTGCCGTCAAACAAATAGTAGCCACCGGCTTCAGCCGTCAACCACTGCTGCCCTGGTGGTTCCCACTGGTAGCCCAGTGGTTCCCACTGGTAGCCCAGTGGTTCCCCTTGCATTGCTCAAAATACCCACCGACAGTTATAAGTTCCCACTGCTATCTGTTCGGTTCCCACTTATATCTATCGGTTCCCACTGTCTTGTTAACCCAAACACACCCTTACTGATTATACACCCAAACGCACCATGTTTGTTTCTGTTGGCTATCGAGAGTACCCAGACCACCACCGCACCCTTGTAGTTCGCGCCTGGGCCAAATTGGAAGCCACACCGAGACCTATTGGTCTCGGTTTTCCCTGATTTCATCCAAAACCCGATACCCGCTTGCGTTTGTGGTTAAAGTCTAACATCAAAAGCCACAACCAAGAATCCTTGACTCTCGGTTTTCCAAAGACCAACACAACCCGACACCCTCTGTTTATATTCGTGATTAATCAAACATAAAGAAGAAAACAAGAAACGCGATTTGGGGTTTTGCCTTAATTCGTGTATAAGAAAATTATTACAAACATAAGACGGGATTCATTGCAGAAAATCGAATCCCTTTTCTTTCTGTTTTGATCTCAGCCGTCGGCCACCATGAATACACCAACCCTAATTGTATTGCCTGTTTTTCTTTTTTTTTGTCTGGTGATAACACAAAGGGGGTAAACCCCGTCTCTTTTTTTTTCTTTCCCAAATGGGCTTGGCCCAAGTCTTTCTTTTCTTTTTTTACAACAAACCAAACCGGCCCTTTTCTCTTTTTTTGTATACTTTTAATTTTTATTATTATTTTCTTTTTTTAAAGCCTTAAGTATTTTTATTTTTATTACTTATTTATTTATTTTATTATTATTTTTTTCGTGTTGTCGTATTTAATTCTCGCAATATTTTTGACTATATAATTATTTTTGGAGTAATTAAATGAATAGCTTTTAATAAATTAAAACTATGTATTTTAATATTCGACTATTTAAATACGGGTTTTACACAGGATGTCGTCAATGAAGACAATGACGAACTTGTCCAGAAATTCATGGAAGATTCTGTTCATCAAATCCATGAAAACGACTGGAGCATTGGTAAGGCCAAATGGCATGACTACGAATTCGTAGTGCCCATAGCGTGTACAGAAAACAGTCTTGGCGATGTCCTGCTCTTTAACCCGTAGTTGATGATAGCCCGACCTCAGATCAATTTTGGAGAAATGTTTGGCCCCTTGGAGTTGGTCAAACAAGTCGTCAATGCGTGGTAAAGGATACATATTCCTGACGGTGATCTTGTTGAGCTCGCGATAATCTATGCAAAGACGCATATGTCGTCCTTCTTCTTCACGAATAAGACCGGTGCGCCCCATGGAGATGCGCTCGGTCGAATGAAGCCTCGTTCCAGAAGTTCTTGCAATTGGTCCTTCAGCTCCTTCAGCTCGATGGGAGCCATGCGATAAGGAGCCTTGGAAATCAGCTCAGCTCCTGGGATGAGCTCGATATTAAACTCTACTTCACGTGCAGGTGGTATGCTCGGAAGTTCTTCTGGAAATACGTCTGGAAATTCTGACACTATTGGCTGATTCTGAATTGATGAAGATTCAGCATCCATGTCATGAATAGTAGCTAGATAGCCCTCGCAACCATGTGAAAGTAATGCACGTGCTTGCAAGGTTGATATTATTAGTATAGACCTTCCGGGTACGAACCCGTTGTGAATGTACTCTGGTGCATTTGCATCACCGAAGATGACCCGATATGTATGACAGTCTATGGTGGCGTGATGTTTGGATAGCCAATCCATGCCCAATATCATGTCAAAATCACTCATGTCCAACGGAAGTGCGTCAAAAGGACGAATCTTGTCGTCAAACTCTAGGCGAAGGCTCTTGTACACATGGTTTATGCCTACAGAGTCTCTTAAAGGCGTGGAAATGTTTAGTACATTCTCTAATGGCATAGGGGGTATCCTAACATTCTTAGCATAAGCAGTAGAAATGACCGAATGAGTAGCACCCGTGTCAAATAAAACACATGCAGCTTGACCATACATATACAAGATTCCAGTGATGGTACCTGTATACATGTTGGCCTGATCGCGAGAAGTCATGTAAGCGCGTCCACTAGTAGGAGGCGGCTTGGAGTCAGCATGTCCAGATGTGCCCTCCATCTCGCCCTTGCGACAGTCCTTCATGTGATGACCAGTAAGGCCATACTTGTAGCATGCGTCGCTGTCACGACGACGTGGCCCTGGATGCCTACGGTTGTAGGTAGTGCAAAGAGGATGAGTATACCCTCCAGCAGGCGCCCTTGTTGGCTGGGAACCTGTTAAGAACAGTACACATGAGACATGGTTTATAGGTACAAAAGGACAATGCGGAATAATCATAAGATGTAATACCAATGATAGCTAGACGGTTAGGCTGTGAACCTCTTTGGTTCTGGTCCCTCCCGTTACCATGATTCCTGGTAGAAGATTGCTAATGTGTCCGAATTATGAAATATTTCATGTAACATAAGGAAATGAGTAAGTATAAGGACCTGCTGCTGTTGGAGTTTGATAAGTGTGAAAACACTTATCCTTTTACCACTTCATTATAATAAAAACTAGGCCAAAACGTGTATTTAATGTCGTAAAAGTCGGAATTATGCGTTGTTTGTGTTTTTGTTGTGATTTAGGACCAAAATGTGAAAAGGGAAGAAAACACGGGCTTTCACGGGCTTTTATCGAAGAAAAAGACAAAAGACGAAGTCAAAAGATCAAGAGTGCAAAAAGAACGGAAGTCCAAGGCCTATTTTGAAGATTTATTGAAGAAAAAGTCTAAAGACGGAAGTTTAACGAAGTCGAAGAACCAAGCCTAATTAATGAAGAAATTAGAAGACGAGTTCATTTTATTTATCGACAAATCCCGAGACAAAGTCGAGAATGACGAGTTTATTGTCAAAGACGAAAGACGAGAAAACAAATGAAAGAAAGAAGGAAGCAACCTACTCCTCCCTCTCCCCTATAAATAGAAAACTAAAACCTCATTAGGAGGTGTTAGCTAATTTGACAAATTAGTTCTCCATTTTTATTAATTGTCTCTTAATACTTGTCATTTACTTTAATTGTCTTTCCTTTCAAGTAATTCATGTAAGTTTGTTAAATCTTTATCTTTAATTTCGAGTTTTTTTATATTTTATTCATCTCATTCTACCTTTCTTGTTGCTTTAATCTTATTGCTTATTTGCTTATTGTTATGCTTATTTGATTGTTCTTTATAGTTTTTATGTGTTTGATTGTGTTAGCTTGTTGATCTTATAACTTTTTTTTGATTTTCTTATTTTTAGTTAAGTGTCTTTTAAAAGTTATTTCATAAAAAGTTGATTTTAAATATTTTGATTATTTAGTGTTTTTAATAGTTTTTAAATTTTGGCTTGTTAGCTTTTTCTTAAAGTTGATTTGGTTAAGTTTTTAGATAAGTGCTTATTTGGATTTGCTTATTTTAGCTTATTTTCATCTTTCCCGGATTCATAAACCCTCTTTTCCCGACTTAGGTTTAGATTTGCTTTTCCCCAATTAAGTTCTTGCTTTTATTCTGACTTATATGCAAATTCTAGTTTTTCCCGAATTACATGTAGATTACTCATTCCAAATTGAGTGCAAACAATGGATTCCAGATTGACTATGGATCAATTATTCTAGATTAAGTGATAAACATGGATTCCGGATTAGACAAGAATCTTCATTCCGAATTACTTCTGAAACACGGATTCCGGATTACGTGGTGGAATCGTATTCCGGATTAGGTAATGCTAAGGGATTCCGGATTATGTCTATTACTTTGATTCCGGATTGTTATTTAGTGTGGATTCTGGAATACATATTGCATATGTATTCCGGATTACACTTAGGAGTAGTATTCTGAATTTGTATGCATGTGTATTCCGAATTTGGAGAAGAATTCACATTCAGAACTAGGTTGAGATTTCACGGATTCCGAATAGTGTTTGGAATTTGTATTCCTGACTGTGACAACTATTTTGTATTCCGACTTATATGTTTTATCTTAGTTTCCTGTTTTAATTTCAAACTTAATTTTTCCCGCCAATTTTCTTAAGTGTTATTTTAATCGTTTTGTCTTAGATTTATTTCAAGTTTGCATTTTTATTATGTTTTCAAATCTACTTTTTGTCAAGCTTTAATTTCTCGTCATTTATCTTTAAAAGTTTTAATTTTTCTCCATTTACTTTTTAATCATTTATAGTTTTATTTACTTTGTCATTTACGTTAAAGTTTGCATTTTTATTTTACTCAATGACAACATTTTCTTTTATCTACCAAAGACAACTGAGTCACACATTCAACCGTGATCAATTCGATTAGACTCCGCGAACAACGAACTTTTAACCTAGCAAAACCCTACTATTAAATGGCGCCGCTGCCGGCTCTTTTCGTGAAGATTAACGGTTTTTTGTGAGAGACGCGTTGGATTTTGGGATCCGTTCACTTTTGAACGTTATTTTTCGTGTCAAAAATTTTCAAAATCCTAAAAATAAAAAATTTTCAAAAATCCAAAAACATTTAAAAAACTCATAAAAAGAATTTCTTTTTCAAAGTTTTGCACCAAAAATATTCCTCTCAATCCTCTATTGTGTTTAATTATTTATCTTAACCCTTCTTATTTTCAATTCTTCATGGATTCATATGTCTATTGCGTACGGTGTGGGAGACCATTGTATGGTTATCAAACTTGTCAATGGTGTACATGTGAGCGGTGCGAAAATGATATCGACAATACATAATTTGGATTTTATCCCTCGTGCAATTCGATTAACTCATCCTTTGCTTCTAATGCACTTACTTCCACCTCTTGCGTATATTGTAGAAGCAATTCTCATTGGCATATTTCGTGTCCGATTCGATACCCGTCTAATGACGGGCAAGAACCGGGTTACAATTATGACAATAGTAATAGCTATCCACAAGACGCACCGGGTTTTTCTCAATACCCGTGTTACAATAATTGTGGGGGCCCTCACGATAACTTTTCTTGTCAGCCGATGAATTATTATGAGCCAAATTCGTGTTCTTATTCTTTTTAACCAATGATTTATGATGAGCCACATCAGTGCTATAATTCCGGTTTTCAAAATTTTGAGCCCCCACAATACTCCGTTGTTCATCAACCTTCTTTTGGAATAAGTGCGGAACTTCTCACTAATTTGGCTGGAATTCTAGATCGTCTCAGCTATCATAGAGAGGGCAAGCCGACAAGAGCAAATATCGAATATCGAGACTTATACTCCTCCTCCTGTGCATCCATACTATTATGATGATGATGACGATGAGACTACTATTTCTTAGAATGATCTTGTTGCTCAATGTCCTAGTGCAATTGCACCTCCTTCTCTCAATATCCCAAATGCGTCTAAGGATTGTGATACATCGAGTGAGATTAGTGAATTTGGTCTCGACAACTTATTTGAGGAGGTTTGTGATGTACCGACTTTTGCGGAGCTTACGGACGAGGTCGCTCTTAATGATGGTTTTTCTCCATGCTATGAGAATTTCACCTTTAAAATTTCTCAATCCCCTCCGAGAGATGAGGGCGATGTTAATTTATTCTCTCCGACTTACGAGAAGTTCACCACTGAACTTGGTCTTGTAGATGAGGTGGAAGACGTTATTCTTCGCGACAAATTACTGAAAATTCATCTTCTTAATGCTAAAATTGAAGCGTTGAATTTTTCTCCTAATACCGAGTCTTTATCCCCGTCTCTTACCCCAGTTGAGAATAATGACACATTTATGGAAGAAATCGACATTCACTCAATACCTTCGGGTATTGATGATGATGACACGGAGGAGAATATTCTTTTTGATACTTTGATACATGAAGATATTGTCCCTAGTTCCCCTCCTGAGCACCTCTTATCCCATACTTTGGAGACCATTACTAAGGATGAGTGCTTTGACCCGGGAGGTGATATTGACCATTCTATGATTGACACCTTCATAGCTTGGCCGCTCAGTGATAATCATATGTCTTTTGGGGATGACATTTTGATTCCTTTACCCACCCCACCTCCCGTGGATCAAGACTTCACTTATTTTTCTTTTATTGAGAGGATTTTTCTGCCGTTCAATACTTATCCTCCGGCCTCTCCTGTTTTATTTTCCTCCGGGAACGAGGACCAGGTCTTTGATCCCGGTATTACATTAGAGGCTTCCCCAGGGACCATTTAATTCGGGGACGAGTCAGGCCCGTGACTCGGTGAACAAAGACAAGCGCTTTTTGGGAGGCAACCCGATTATCTATCTTTCTTTATCCGTTTTTATAACAAGTGTAGAGGGGAGACCCTCGTAAGTGTTTGTTGTTTTCTTTATTATAATGTGCAGGGATTGGAGCTTTCAAAGATCCACTTTTGATGAATTTTGACGACCCGCGATCCCGTGTACCCGTCTTCCTGGTTCTATCCTAAACTGTCGAGATTCAATATTTCATATCTTATATGTTCACATTGAAATCACTATAGTCGTCTCTTCCTTAGCAAGATTTAAACAACGTGCACAATGTCCTAAGTGTAGGGGAGCTTACTTCCACATGCTTAAACATTGAGGACAATGTTTATATCAAGTGTAGGGGGACTTCTATCGAAGTTAAGTGGGCTTTTCCATTAATTTGTCCTCATTTTAACCGGAAAATCTAATTTTTCGACATTTTCAAAATTTTTGATCTGTTTTGGCCAAGTAGTATTTTTCATTTATCTTCTTTTATGTTCTTTCCTTTTATCATTGCATCGTATGTATATATTTCATTTCAAAAATAAAGTCAAAAGAGAAAATAAAGTTAAATAAAATGGTATTAATAAGTTGAGATGTTTTTCATATATTAGGCCCGTCATGAATCTTTTGACTCAACCCGAGTTTACTTATCCAAGTTTACTCTAGCTAGTATCCTTAACGTGTTTAAATCAAGTTTTGCTAGGCTTTTATATAGGAAACTTTAAAACACGAAAGTCTTAACTCTTACGGGTTAAGAACAAGAACTTTTCACAAGTTCGTATAATTGATCCTAGAAATTTGTTTATCAAGGGAACTTTAAAATGCGAATTCTAAACTTGAAAAAGTCTAAGAAGTTTCAAGATCCTATAGATGACTTGAAAACCCAAAACTTTGATTTAATAGGCTAAGCATCCACGAGTCTCATTCCTTGAGCTTTTAAATTGTGGAGAATGAGAGATGATAGAGTCAATTAGAAGTTTGGTATTCTTTCATGAATTTATGTGAGTTAATTATGAGCTTTTTGTCCCATCGCTTGTTAATAAATTTAATTGCAATAAGTAAGTTTGTACGATTTGAAAAGTTACTTAGCTTCTAGCCCAAGATCGTTTAAAAGTTGCTCGGTATTAATTAGAGTTCATAGCCAAGGCATAACTTATTGATGCGGGATGCGAAGATTGGCGAGTCCGAAAAGGCCCTAACAAGGCATGAGGGCTATGTTTTGTTGCTAAAGATCCAAAGTGATGTGAAGAATCATTTATCAAAAATCTATATGAAGGATCAAGACAAACGACGAAAAGCAAATACTCCCCTAAAGATCATGGAGAAGTCTATCCGAAAATACCCTAGCAAGGTATGAGGATAAATAGATCCAAGTCCTAAAGGAGGTGGATCGTTGTATATCAAAATCCAAAATAAAGATTGGAGAAAAATGAAGAAGTCGTGGTCCAAGTATGAAGAATTTCTCAAAAACATCAAGTGAAGAAATTCCTATTATGAAGAGAAGACCATTATTTCAAGAACGTCTCTCAAGATTAGAAGTATGAAGTCACTTCCAAATATCGGTCCGAGAAAGGTCTCAAATCGTGAAGCGAGTTATGCCAAGATATGAACTTTAGGAGGTCCCGAGAAGCAGTTTTAAAAGATTTTGTCCTTTAGCTAACTATTGATTAAATCGTCCTACTTTATTTTCGGCCTAAATAAGATATCGAAATAAGTCAACAATGCATCCTCGTGATCATTCAAGACAACAATAAAATATAAGAGATACACCTAGGAATAAGGGAGTCTAAGTGAATAATTGGGCCACATGAGTTTGTGTTAGTTTGTTAACTTATAATAACAATGATCTCGTTTTTAAGCTTGGTTTGGGGAACGTGAAACTTGAGGGTGATAAACATTCATGACAACCAAAGACCTAATGTAAGTCTTCGATCTCTTTACTTGTTTTGTACTTTCTATCTCTTTAAGTTTCCTTAATGTCTTATGTTAATAAAGGCCAAGGTGGGTTAATTATGATGGAAAATGTAAATCTTGCTTTGTAACTAATGCATTGCATGAGGGCATTGCAATGGTCAAGTATAGGGGATTTAATAAGTGTGAAAACACTTATCCTTTTACCACTTAATTATAATAAAAACTAGGGCAAAACGTGTATTTAATGTCGTAAAAGTCGGAATTATGCATGGTTTGTGTTTTTGTTGTGATTTAGGACCAAAATGTGAAAAGAGAAGAATACAAGGGCTTTCACGGGCTTTTATCGAAGAAAACGACAAAAGACGAAGTCAAAAGATCAAGAGTGCAAAAAGAACGGAAGTCCAAGGCCTATTCTGAAGATTTATCGAAGAAAAAGTCTAAAGACGGAAGTTTAACGAAGTCGAAGAACCAAGTCTAATTAATGAAGAAATTAGAAGACGAGTTCATTTTATTTATCGACAAATCCCGAGACAAAGTCGAGAATGACGAGTTTATTGTCAAAGACGAAAGACGAGAAGACAAAAGAAAGAAAGAAGGAAGCAACCTACTCCTCCCTCTCCACTATAAATAGAAAACTAAAACTTCATTAGGAGGTGTTAGCTAATTTGACAAATTAGTTCTCTGTTTTTATTAATTGTCTCTTAATACTTGTCATTTACTTTAATTGTTTTCCTTTCAAGTAACTCATGTAAGTTTGTTGAATCTTTATCTTTAATTTCATGTTTTTTTTATTCATCTCATTCTACCTTTCTTGTTTATTTAATCTTATTGCTTATTTGCTTATTGTTATGCTTATTTGATTTGTCTTTATAGTTTCTATGTGTTTCATTGTGTTAGCTTATTGATCTTATAGCTTGTTGTTGATTTTCTTAATTTTAATTAAGTGTTTTTTTAAAAGTTATTTTATAAAAAGTTGATTTTAAATATTTTGATTATTTAGTGTTTTTAAAAGTTTTGAAATTTTGGCTTGTTAGCTGTTTCTTAAAGTTGATTTGGTTAAGTTTTTAGATAAGTGCTTATTTAGATTTGCTTATTTTAGCTTATTTTCATCTTTCCCGGATTCATAAACCCTCTTTTCCTGACTTAGGTTTAGATTTGCTTTTCCCGAATTAAGTTCTTGCTTTTATTCCGACTTATATGCAAATTCTAGTTTTTCCCGAATTACATGTAGATTACTCATTCCGAATTGAGTGCAAACAATGGATTCCGGATTGAGTATGGATCAATTATTCCGGATTAAGTGATAAACATGGATTCCAGATTAGACAAGAATCTTCATTCCGAATTACTTCTGAAACACGGATTCCGGATTACGTGGTGGAATCGTATTCCAGATTAGGTAATGCTAAGGGATTCCGGATTGTGTCTATTACTTTGATTCCGGATTGTTATTTAGTGTGGATTCCGGATTACATATTGCATATGTATTCCGGATTACACTTAGGAGTAGTATTTCGAATTACTATGCATGTATATTCCGAATTAGGAGAAGAATTCACATTCAGAACTAGGTTTAGATTTCACAGATTCCGAATAGTGTCTGGAATTTGTATTCCGGATTGTGACAACTATTTTGTATTCCGACTTATGTTTTATCTTAGTTTCCTGTTTTAATTTCAAACTTTATTTTTCCCGCCAATTTTTTTAAGTGTTATTTTAATTCTTTTGTCTTAGATTTATTTCAAGTTTCCATTTTTATTAAGTTTTCAAATCTACTTTTTGTCAAGCTTTAATTTCTCGTCATTTATCTTTAAAAGTTTTAATTTTTCGCCATTTACTTTTTAATCATTTATAGCTTTATTTACTTTGTCATTTACGTTAAAGTTTGCATTTTTATTGTACTCAACGACAACATTTTCTTTTATCCACCAAAGACGAATGAGTCACACATTCATCCGTGATCAATTCGATAAGACCAATCAAAGAACTTTTTAACTAAGCAAAATCTTGTTATTAGAGTTTCCAGCATTGTTACGGTAATTATCATTACCTCCACGCCTATCCGTAGCAGAACGGTCTTGAGTCTGACTGTTTCCCTTGGGCTGAGTAGGTTGTCGTTGAGTAGCCGGCTGAGACCGGTCCCAGTCTTATGCCTGAAAGATGCCATTTAAAGAGAGATAAATAAGGATAATACTAAAAGAATTCGAAATGGTCACCGCTGAATAACGAATATTTACCTCTTCTCGGGTCTCTCTGCTTCCCTGAACTCTTCTCTTTCTTACAACATCTCCAGCTTACGTGATGCATCGGCAACTTGTGCCACCGTGTTGAACGTAGCACACACCAAGTTGTTGGCGACCGATGTACGAAGAGCCCACCGGAAGTGGTATGCTTGCTCTTCGGAAGTTCCTGCTGTTACGCCAAGAAAACCAGCCAAACGGAAAAAGCGCTGCATGAACTCGTTGTTGTTCTCCCCAGCTCTCTGCCTGATTCCGTGGTACTCCCTCTTCAGCTTGTCTTGCTCAGCCTTGGGGAAGAATTGTCCCATCACTAACTCCCTGAACTGAGCCCAAGTCAAACCAGCCACCCAATCGTCACCTCCCTCAGACTTCTTGAGTGCCTTCCACCATCCTAGTACATCACCTTCGAACTTGTAACACGCCAACCTCGACTTGAAGACGAGTTCATATCCCATTGTATCGAATATCTTCTCAATATGAGCCAATCAGCTTTCTGGTTCACTGGGGCTATTAGTTTTCTCGAAGGATCGAGGACGTTGCTTGTTAAATCTCTCCAACCATGTGACCAATGTTGCTAGAGGAGGAGGAGGAGGTACTGGGTGTTGTTGCTGATTGTTGGCAGCCTGCACCTCAGCCCTGATTTCGTTCCTCAGCTGAGGAAGCAAAGCTTGCATCGCAGCTTAGACTGCTACATTGAGTTGTTCCTACTCGCGTGTGAGAACCATCTGACAGTATAACATAAAAATACATGATTAAACTGATCAAAACATAAAATATATACATGAAAAAAATTATACCAATAAATCATGAGAAAAATTTTATGCAAGAAAAATAGTACATGAATGCATGATGCGGTTTTATGAAAACTTTTATATGCGCGAGAGTGAACGCCTATGATCAGTTCACTCAAAACAAAAGACATGGCGAGGGGACGGTAATGGGTCGGTCCAAAAGTTATAAGTTTCGATAAAATCGCATGCGACTAAATAGCGCCAGTTCTGTACCAACCATTACTTAGTCATAAACCTGCGACAATGACATATATATGAATGCATGAAAACATTGAAAGCATGAAAACCGACTGTCAGTTCTAGGAAGACCATAGTGACAACCCACTAATCAAATGTCGTGTTTTGAGAGCCTACAGGTCGAAGCCTTGGCTCTGATACCATAATTGTAACACCCCATTTTGGTAAATGGAATGTCACGCGTGATTATGGCGTATCATCAAAGCGTACAAGGATAAATGTCTTAAACATTACATGACCATAAAGGAAATACCGGAAACAAACATCGGTACCCCAAAGTATAAGCTCATCACACCTAAACATAAGTACTGCAAAGGAAAAGGACTAAACAATGTCTATAGAAACAAGTAGCAAAATGTATGATGATAAGCATAAAGTAATGAAGGCTAGAAAGCTTCCAATCCATATGCACGTACGCTCAGTGTCTACGAGTGTCCCTGAGTACCTGCCGTTTTGGGAACATGAAAGGAAAACGGCTGAGCATAACGCTCAGTGCACGGATATACAAGCATAGAATGAATAACATAAGCACATACAACACATAGCAGCGGAATTGATTAAGTCCTGGAAAACCTGGTATAACTTAGTAAACTGGTTTTATAGTTTGGAAAGCCTTATGTTTATCTTATGAAAACTGTTTAACATGTTAACCATTAAGACAATATAGGTCATGAAATATCAACGTGCAGGAATACTTTGAGGGGTGACCTCATCATGCAATTAGAGGGGTTGCCTCTAATTAATATAAGTTTGGGTAGGAGGGATAAGCTCCTTGTGAAGGATGCAAGGCACACACCACATTTACCTGATTAATCTGTTAAAAACATGTAACCTATGATGCACCCATACGCCCCATATGATAACATAATAATATGGCCAAAAGTTGAAAAGGGACGCCACGAGCTATCACTTCGCCGTGGTAAAGTCATAACACTGGTGCCTCCAGTGTTATAGTTATGGTACCTCCATAACTAGGTGAAACTGGTCATGCATGTATATGGCTTAGGCATTTAAACTAAACATAAGCAAATCAAAACATATAAAACATATACTGGGAAAACAGTTGGCTGCATACGGGGAATCTTAATAAGGAAAGAATGTCCATACTGAAAGGCTGGAGAATCCGTACCTTATGTCTAGTGAACGAAGAAGACGAACGGAAGAGAGTCCTACTTCGATCTCACTAATGCTACATAAATAGTATACGTGTGTAGGTATTCTGATTACTGCGTACGTAACTGATTTTATATCATGTCTTAACTTGTTTTATATGTTCATGTCTTGTTTTACTGATTATAACGTTATACTGTGTTTATCATGTGTTCTGGATATTCTGATTAAGTATTACTTGTATTTCTTGTATTATTATACTTGTTGTGTAATAATAAGTAACTTTCTAAAAATAGCAGGTTTCCAAAAAATAGAAAGTTTCCAAAAATAGATTAATTGCTTAAAATAGATTAGTTTCTAAAAAGAAAAAGTTTTCAAAAATAGTAAGTTTCCTAAAATAGAAAGTTTCTATAATTAGAAATAAGCTAGATTATTAAGCTAATAAAATAAGCTTATGTTTTACTGATTAAATATACTAAGTCATGTGATTAATGGTATAGTTTACTAATTATAACATGTTAATTAAATAAACTATATGTTATATGATTTAATTAAATATAATCATGATTTAATTAAATTAAAGTGTATAAAATACTTAGGTTAAAACGTGTATTAATATTTATATTAATATAACCTAATTCATGGAAATTATTAATTATATGTCATGTTTTAATAATTAATTAATTACTTTAGTCTAAATTACATAAATAAATACTTAGGTTAAAATCATGTATTATTAAATAATAATATTAAATCTAAGTCCATGTTTTAATTAACTTAATTATATGTCATGTTAAATTAATTTAATTAACTTGTAAAAATAAATATACTTGTAAAAATAATAAACCGAACCCATGTACTATTTTTATTAAAACATGTCGTGAACCGGACCCATGAACCCATGAACCGGTCCGAACAAAATCCCACCGAAAACGGTGGCAAACCGGCCTAAGCCGGTTGCCCCTGCTTGTGGTTAAGCAGCCACCGGCTATAGCCGGTGGTCTTGTCCTTCCTCGGCCAGCCGCTGACCAAAAGGTTCCCACCGGCAGTTTCCGGTGGTCCCCCTTCCTGCGTGCGGTTCCCCCTGCTTACCATAAATAGCCACCGGCTTTAGCCGGTGGTTGGGGCTGTGTGGATGCCGAGACCAACCGAACCACAAGACACCCCCGACGCACGTCGGGGTGTCTTGTTTCCCTGCTGTTGACCGAAACCCACCACCGAGACATGAGTCTCGTGTGGTGGTGCAAACCAAACGACGCCGAGAGTCGTAGGACTCTCGGTTTATGTGGCGGTCGGACAAACGAACCTGAAACACCCCTTTATTATTTTCCTATAACCCATGACAGGTTTTAATCCTCTTGTTATTAAACCCCATGATTACATATGCATAAAAACATAAAAAGAAAATAAAAAGAAAGGTTTTCGGATTACCAAAAGACGTGTAATCAATAGATCTTGAAAACACGAACACGTACTTATGTTTTGCTTAATCCAAATCAACCAAACCCCCTTGTTCTTTGATGTAGCCGCCGGCCAAGAAGAGAGAGAGAGAGAAGGATTTTAGGGTTTTTACTTTTTGTAAAAGTTACTGTGAATGAATAATGTTTTACATTATTTGTTTACTTAGTAAAAACAAATGGGATGGGCCCTCTCTCCTTGTTGTGCCCCGGCTTGTAGGGCCTACAAAGGGAAACCCGTAACTTTTCCTTGTTCTAATATATTACGTGTTCGTGTGCTCGTATTTACGTGTTGTTATTATTAAATTTTCATGTTATTATATATACTTGTACGTAGTCGTAATAATAATTACGTAAATACATAATTATACGTTCGTGATTCTTACGTTCTGAAGAATTGTAAATCTTGCTTATGTTTCTAGAGAGAGAAAGAGATAGAGAGATGATGGATTTCACACAAAGCTAGAGAGAGAAAGAAATGTTTACTATGTGAAAAATATGAAACCACACCCCTCTCCATCAAAGGAGAGGGTTTATATACCCAAGCCTTGTGATGGGCTTGGGCTTACATTGTTGGGCCGGCCTACACATGTTGTAGGCTAGGCTTGGCTTTGTTTGTTTAATAAAGAGTGTTAACTAAACTACGAGCTATTATATTAAGTATCGTTGGAGTGACCGATCCTTCTTAATACGTAAAACGTATTTCCAACAATCTCCCCCTAAGGGAGGTCACTCCAAACAAGGGCTTTACCCAAGTTACAATAATAAAATAAACCTAGCATACTATGCTTGTCTTGAGCTCGTAGTCTTCGTCTTTCTTTTTCTTTTTCTTTTCTGGTGAACATGCTGATGTGATCTTTGATATCAATCTTTGATCATCAATCTCTTGCCTTGATCTCGTGCATCCATCACTTGTGATCTTCGCCTCTTCGTGACCTCACGTCCCACATACTTATACCTTCGTAATTCTTGAAAGCTTCAGAGTTTGAAACAGCGGAAGACTTAACTTTTAGGCTTTCTTGAATTAGATGAGATATTAAGTGCATAAAGTATAAGCATGCGGGGACGACTTCTTCTTGGATCCCGCAACGCCACCGTCTTCAAATGCCGCAACATAAGTAGACACGAACGAAATGGCTTTGAACATTTCATTCTAATTCGGTAGCATTTTACCTCCGGTCGGTGAAGACCGTTGGACGATATTAGATATCGTGCCCGTGACGGATAGTTTCAATTAAGTAACTTCCTGACAGGATTTCGCGGGTAAACCCATTCTCTTTACTCGACCGTCCAAAGCTGACTGCGAACGTAAAGAGTGAATCATTTGGATAATAATATCCGCATGATTTGAAGCCGTCAATTCATGTTCCTGGAACAAGTGAAATTCAATTAAGAACCGCACCATCGTTGCTTTCCAGTTGTCACGAGCTTGATTCGTATAGAATCTTGCAAGTTGCCTACCAAGTGCTGTTTGAGGTTAACACTAGAAGGATTTCCACTCATCACTGTGAACACTAAGTTATCACTCTGAGTGTTCTGGCAAGATCACTAAAATATTGCGTAGAGGCCTGGAACGTGTTTAAATTCAGTTAAGAATTAAACAGCTGTTGCTTTCCAGTTATCACAAGTTTGATTCATAAAGAATCGCACAAGTCACCTACCATGAGCTTTTTGATGTTCGCTCAAGAAGGATTTCCATCTTCATTGTAAATACTTTCGTATTACTCGGATGTTCAGGCAAGATCATGAAGATTTTGCGTAGGACTCTTAAAATCTTTCTTACTTTTCACAGTATGTGAAGAAGCAAGGAAATATGAAAGTGTGTCCTAGTGAGATATTTGATGATCTCAAATGGCTCTAGACTCGATCGTGCACTTTGAATTTTAGTGATCGGAGGCTGGAGAGGAGTGCCACCATTTCAATACCAATTTATTCGGAGTGAATAAATCGATAGATAACGTGTTGTCTCCGTGTGATTAAAACAAATACCTTTTGAGAGATATCTGAGTTAGCTGGGATGGGTTGTGCAATGCATCACTGGGTCCATGATGTCTGTCTTCAATATCAAGATTCATTAAAATGATCTCAATAGCATATGTATTGACCCGGTTTCTGCCTAAAGTTGTAAGGAGGGCTTCTTTCTTTACACCCTTTATCTTTACAATTCTTTTTCATTCTTCAACCCCTTCAATGCTTACCAATACGTCATAACTAGCACCTTGTTGTGATTGTTCCAGTGCTAACTTAAGTACTTGGTCGGCATTCAGCTACGTTCACATTCTTTCTCCACCTTTCCTAAGGACTACTATTTCTAGCTATGGAATGTCCTTGGGAAGATTCCTCCGGTTCTGGAAGAATCGTAGGACTTAACCTATCCTACCATCCTTATGTCACCACAATCTTCATCGTCGTGAAATAAATGGGTTTTGGGTAAGTATACGTCACCATGAAAATCCATTTTGATATAGAAAATCCATTTTGCTCCCCCTTAACATATGCCACGATATTCGAAAACATTTCGCATATGTAGAGGTGAGCCAGCACATTAAGTCAAACCATTTGTGATAATATCCCATATTAAATCACATTTTCTCCCCTATATTAAAAATATTAACCCAATCGATGTTTTTAATATCAATTGATTTAATGAAGTTTTAACAAAGGTTTTGGGAAGAAAAATGCTAGTCCGTTTTATCTTCATGACATCTATTTGTAACATGATCACATATTCACCATATTAGAAAAGAATTGACAAGGTTGGACCTGATAGATGAGAACATCATATGATAAGATCAAATGGTTCTTGTCAGCATATATTGGTCGCCTCGTCACGTCTGAAGTCATCTCTTGACACCACATGTACGATTGGTATTGTTGTCTTGACACCAACTTGTGAACTTGGCACTTGCGGCATCGAAGATTCTGAATGCTTGACAATTGCTCCCCCTCAATTGTTGACCCGTGTTCTATTGAAAGAGCGGTAGTCGTCGGTTGAGTAGTCGTATCGTCGAGTATGTAGATAGCAATTGTAGATTGCTATGGTTGTAGAGATGATAGCTTCATAAAAACAAGACTTCTCTTGTTTTAACAAATAAATGCACTGAAACGTACATAGATTTGTGTTAGACCAAGTTATAAAGTAAACTTGATCCCTTACAAGGTTTTAAAGTAAACCTTGCCCGAGAAAATTAATTCCCGTTGTGAGCCAAAGCTTTCATAAGAAATACTTGACTTTAATGTGAAAACCGGGTTGCAGTCTGAAATAACTACAAGCCATAAGGGCATGTTTTATGAAATATTTACAACTTTTGTACGAACTCTATTTATGGCGCCGTCGATATTAATCAACATTTCTAAGGCCGTAAATATTATCGTACCAAAAGACATGCCTTTGAAAAATAAAGTAAAAATATTTTTGGATTTTTCTGAATTTTTCAATTTTTATGGTTTTTATATGGTTTTATATTTTTGTATTTTGCTTTTGAGGATAAAAATATAATCAATATATACAAATGATCACCAAGGATACGGAGAATAGTTTTACCACCACTTTTCTTTCGCTTCATCTGCTAGTTCCTTAAGAGTCTCAGGCGAGAAGGTTCTCATTCCTAGCTTGTCGGCCAAAAATTCAATTCGAGCGCGATCTAAAGCCTTCGTGAAAATATCCGCCAATTGATACTCAGATCGGACAAATTAAAGCTCGATTACTCCATTTTCCACTCGCTCCTTGATGAAGTGGTAGCGAATGTCAATATGCTTCGACCGGGAGAATTGAACATTGTTGCAGCATAAGGCAATTGCACTTTTGTTGTCGCAGTACATCGGAATCTTGTTGAAACCTAGACCATAGTCGGTTAATTGTGATCTCATCCAAAGAATTTGAGCACAGCAACCGGACATAGCTATGTATTCTGCTTCCGTACTTGAAATTGCAGCGCTTTTCTGCCTTTTCGATGCCCAACTGATTAATCGATCTCCTAGTAGTTGCAAAGTTCCACTCGTGCTACGCCTTGTATCTTGACAACCCGCGTGATCCGCATCTGCATATGCCATTAGTGCAATAGAAGAGTCCTTCGAATACCAAAGTCCCCGATTAATGGTTCCTTTAAGATATCGAAAGATCCTTTTAACAGTAGCTAAGTGTAACTCAGTAGGCCTAGTTTGATACCTGGCACACATACATATAGCAAACTGAAGATCAGGTCGACTGGCTGTGATATACAGAAGAGTACCGATCAATCCACGATAAAGTGTCGAATCAACGGCAACTCCATGTGGATCTGCATCAAGCTTAGTTCGTTCCACCATTGGAGTATCCACGGGGTCGCAAGATTCCATCTTATACTTCTTAAGCGATTCAAGGGCATACTTGGATTGATTGATAAAGATGCCTCTGGGACTCTGAGATATCTGATGACCTAAGAAGAATGATACCTTGCCCATCATTGACATCTTAAACTTGGAAGACATGAGTGTCCCAAACTCATCCGATAAGGTTTGGGTCGAGGCTGCAAATATAATATCATCAACATATATTTGTACCATAATCATATCTTTACCTCGTTTCTGAATGAACAGCGTGGGATCCACCTTGCCTTTAGCGAAGCCTTGCGTAATGAGGAATTGTGACAAAAGATCATACCATGCGCGAGGAGCTTGCTTCAACCCATAGAGAGCCTTCTTAAGCTTGTACACATGATTAGGATAATTAGGATTCACAAAACCATCCGGTTGTTGAACATAGACCTCTTCCTTGAGTTCACCATTAAGAAATGCCGTCTTCACATCCATCTGATAGACGACCATATTCATATGGGCTGCATAAGCGAGGAATAGTCTAATAGCTTCCAAACGGGCAACAGGTGCAAAGGATTCCATAAAGTCGATGCCCAATAATTGCTTGTATCCACGAGCTACTAGACGAGCTTTGTTCTTCAATATTCCGCCTAACTCATCGAGTTTCACCTTGTAAACCCATTTCAAAGTGAGTAACTGCACTTGATCCGGGCATGGGACAAGTTCCCAAACATCAAGACGTATGAATTCGTTAAGTTCTTCTTGCATAGCTTCTATCCAACAAGATTGAGTAAAAGCTTGTTGCCATGTCTTAGGTTCAACTTCAGTGAGAAAAACATCAAAGTGACAAAACAGTGCACTTTCTTGTAACTGACTTCGTGTGGATACTGGACGATTAGGGTCACCAATAATAGAATCGATAGGATGATCCTTTGTCCACTTGCTGTCATGTTCACGAATCCGTGGATTGGAGTAAACTGTAGAAGGAGCTTCCTCTGAGGAGGACGACCCAGCTTGATTAGGGTCGGGAATAGATACACCAAAGAATGGAAGTTCACGCATTTGAGCGAATTCCAAATCGTGATCATCATCATCCTCTTCATCATCAATAGGCATGACATGGGTAGTTGTTACTTGTGCTGGTTGAGAATTACTCGTTGTTGGTATATCTTGACCAATTGTTGGTGCAGATGTGTCTGATTGTGCTTCGGTTGCTGGAGCGACAACTTCGGTTACCGGAGCTATTACCTCAGGTTCTGGAACAACAATACTTGGAGGAGTAAAGAATTCATCAAAGAACGGTTGAAACAACTTATCCCATTCATTCTTGGTAGGTGGTATAAATGATGATGAAGTAGGGTTGTTTGGGACAAGACCAGAACTAATGTTACTGGGTCCCATTTCATGAAGTGCGGGTTCAGAGCTGCTTTGCTCAGAAGCCATTGCTGTCAGCTCATCAAAATCAACATTCATAGTTTCGAGGATCTTGCGAGAGTTACGGTTGTAGATTCGGTATGCCTTCTTTGAGGGCGCGTAACCAATGAAAATACCAATATCAGCCTTTGGTTGAAGTTTTCCCAAATTGTCAC
Organism: Glebionis coronaria; assembly: GCA_025667525.1. Classification (NCBI taxonomy): domain Eukaryota; kingdom Viridiplantae; phylum Streptophyta; class Magnoliopsida; order Asterales; family Asteraceae; genus Glebionis; species Glebionis coronaria. Next base: position 335,652,001 of record CM046881.1, on the reverse strand, counting down.
CATCATTATTTGGATAGCAAAGAGAACCAAATACATGAAGATATGATAAATCTGGTACTTTTCCATGGAGAAGCTCATAAGGTGTTTTACCTTGGCGTTTGCGAATTAGTGACCGGTTTTGGGTGTACACTGCTGTAGATACTACTTCTGCCCATAAAAACAATGGAGCCTTTGCGTAAATTAACATCGTTCGAGCAGCTTCCATAAGTGTGCGATTTCGCCTTTCAACGACACCGTTTTGTTGTGGAGTGCGAGCAACGGATGTTTCATGAGATATTCCAACTTCTTCATAATAATCACGCAAGATTTGATTCACAAATTCGGTTCCATTATCTGTACGAATGCGTCGGACAGTAGTGTTGAGACGCACTTGAATCATCTTGAGAAATCCGATGATGAATTTAGGTGCCTCATTTTTTGCTTTCAAAAATTTCACCCATGTAAACCGAGAGTAATCATCGACAATAACGAGGATGTACTTTTTGCCACTAAGACTTTCAACACGCATTGGCCCACAAAGATCCATATGCAAAAGATAAAGTTTCTCTTGGTTGGTGTCTTCCATCTTGGGTTTGTAAGATTTCTTAGTGCTTTTCCCCATTGTACACGCGGAACACAAATGATCCTTGTGAAATGATAGTTTAGGAAGACCACGAACAAGTTCGTTTTTCGCCAAGTGATTAATAGCGTCAAAGTTAAGATGAGATAACCGTCGATGCCATAACCATGACTTAGTCTTCGATGCTTTGGAGAGAATACATACGGGAGAAGCGGCCATCATGTCTTGTAGAGACAAAGTATACAAATTATTCCCTCGAGTACCTTTCAATAAATCAACCCCTTCCAAATTACGAATGAAGCAGGTATGCTCTCGAAAAGCAACTTCTAGGTTTGCATCACAAAATTGTCCCACAGAAAATAAGTTGTGACCAAGACCTTCCACGTAATACACTCTTGAAATTATAACATTCCCAATATGATATTCACCATAACCCATTATTTTTGCAATATGATCATTTCCAAATCTAACCGTACCAAGAAACTTGCTGACGAAATTTCTGAGCTGAGAGCGATCTCCGGTCATATGCTTGGAGCAACCAGAGTCCAAATACCAGAGAACAATTTGGACCACCTGTTTTCAATCACAACAGTAGACAATGCATTGGAAACTATTGGTTCCGGAGTGTTAGCAGATACAGATATGTTATTATCAGAATTGCTAACATTTTTGTTATCCTTAGATTTCCTGCATTTTCTAATGTGAGTTTTAGCATTTACAGGTTTTACTGTTCCAATTTTCTGAGGTTTTGGAGTATTAGCGGGCACTATAGTGGGAGTAGACCTATTTAAAGGGCACTTTGTTCCTACAGTAGTGTTGGTGTTCCTAGTTAAAGGACACGCTTGTGTTTTGGTAGCCTTGGTACTCCTAGTTAAAGGGCACGCTTTCTTCGCTTTAGTGGGAGTGATCCTAGTCAAAGGGCACGTATTTCCTACTATAGTGAAAGTTCTACCAGTGGGGCGCCACATCCATCCAACTTGGGTTAACACTTTCCCAGTCGGTTTCCATTCTAATCCATTTTTCCGGGCATACATCTCATTCACATGGTCAATAAGGCAAGAATCATGACGACTAGAAAACATACATTCATTGCAATTCCAACATTTTAAATTAGAATTCACAGTAGGCTTAGAACGCTGCACAACCGCAGAGCCTTTAGGTTTAGCTACATGATTCTTTTTATTCAAAACAGAAATAACATTCCTAGGATGGGCTTCTACTTTCTTCTTCACTTGACTACTAGTTGGGGGCAAGATCCTATCATTTTTCTTGTTTCTTTTAAGCTTAGATCTTTGAGCCTTAGTAGTGGTGCTTACTCCTGTAGAAGGCAACACGGGAATATTAGAAGCTGGTTTTGATTCCGCCTTATCTTTAGTGACCAAAGTTTGAGATGATTTAGTCTTAGGGCCCTTGTTAAGTGGTGTGACGGCTATAAGGTTCCTTTTGATGGCACTAGAGGACGGTGCTGAGATAGTGGCTGCGTTATCCACAACATTCTTACCTTTTAGAGTACGAAGTGTTTCCTTTAACTCAGCCAAGACCAGATTTTTATCACAAATTTGTTCCCTCAAATCAGATATTTCCACCGACTTTCGATTTAATTGTTCAATCAATGATTGATTCTGTGCAGTGGTATCAACACATGCGGGCTGTACTGAATCGAAGAGTCGTGTATTTTTCTGTTTAAATTATCAACTTTGGACAAAATCTTGGAAACTCGATTATCTAGATCAAGTCTAAAATTCTCAGCGGCCTCAAGTACGTTCACACAGTTAAGCTCCTTAGATTTCTCTATTTCTATCGGCAAAGAGTTAGCAACTTTGTCACTTGGCTGACACTGTTTTGATTGTAAATTCAATCGAAAATTCTTTTCAAAATTTGCATCATCGATATTAACACATTCGAATGACGTTTCAAAGATTTCTTGAATAAATTGTTGCTTGCATTCAAGCGAAATACAATGCGTTTGAATCTCATCAAAACGTTTTGAAAGCGAAGAATATGAATCTTGAAGCTTTAAAAATTCAGCGTCAGATTCGTGACAAGTACTATCTACCACATTATCCACAGATTCAACATTATGCACAATAGAATCATTATCAACACTTGTATTCACACAGACAGAAACTATATCATGAGACATCACTTGCTTCAGAAGCTGATCATTTTGGCGTGAAACTCGTTCTATTTCAAGTAAACTGTTTTCATAAGCATCATCTATTTCATTGAAAACACGTTTAACTTCTTCTATTTCCAAATACAAATCTTGATCAAGATTACTAAGACAAGCTTTAACATTCTTTACAAACGGAATAATTTCGTCTCGGAACGCAGCTCTAGTGTGCTCAAAGTTCCATTCACCTTCCGTTATGGCCGAAGCCGTCGTACGTTCCAAAATGACCTTGTCAAAATCGGCTAAGTGTTGGTGAACCGTATTTAAGTTAACGGACGCCTTACTTACCGGTGGAATTAACTTCGTTAAATCCTTTTTGACGAGTGTAGGAGACGTACTAGGAAGGTTTTCATTTGACAAACTTTGGGGCACAAGAACTGTTAATTCTGCTAATTCCTTTTGTAAGCGAATGCGTGTCTTTTTCGAAAATTGATCTTTGTTATGTTGATCATAATCAATTGTATGGAATTTTGAAAGCATTTTAGAATGAGTTTCATCCCCAAGTGATTGTGTCTCCTCAGTACTACGGACAAAAGGTGCTTCTTTCGATTTGCCAATTATGGTCATATCATAAAGACCGGGAATATATTCCTGAGCTTGTTTTGCATAACCGGGATTAGGTGGTAAATCTTGAAGACGCTTAAGTTCGAATTCTTTAAATGATTTAGTTAAAAGATGAACCTTTTCTATGGAAGCGTATTGTTTTAAAAGCTGTTGTTCTTTGAATTTAAGAAGTTTGGTAGCATTAATTTCCGATTCAACCTTTTTAGACTCGAGAGTTTCGAAATCCATTTTAAGTTTCTGAAAATCATTGACAACCGACTCTTTTTCTTTTAATTCATTGGAAAGATTAGCTTTTAATGATTCTATTTCTTCCAAGTGTTCAATTTTTTCAAAACGAAATTGGTCAAATTCAGAACATGTTATTTTCTCTTCTTGAGGGACCATTTCAAAAGTTTTGACCTTTTCTTTATGCAACGCAAGCTCAACAGTTAGGGTGGAATTCGTATCTACGGATTGTCTGAGGGCCATATGCATTTGATCAATAATATGTTTAGGCACCATGACCAAATCATGTTGAGCATAAGATTCCATACCCGTCGTAGCATTTGGTTGAGGTTCACTCAAATGTGTTGGATTGGGTACCACATCATTTGAGTTACTAGTCCCCGAATGCTGTTTGAGGTTGTCATTTTCATGCCCAACTTGATGTTGGTTATCATCAATATTATTAGATGTGGTTGGTACCTCACTGATGACATCAGAACCGTAGTGAGAGAGATTAGCAACGAGAGCAGCTTGGGCAGAGTGAATGTCACGTCAAGATCGTCCGCTTGATAAGCTGCATTAGAAGTGGAGACGACTGCAATGCCTTCAGTATCTGCTGCCCCTGGGTCTGCAAGAAATGCTAACTCCTCTGAATCCAAAATCTTCCCCTTAGACTGAGCATCAACCAAATACATCTTCTCACGAAACCATGCATCATCCCTCCTCCTTTTCGGCTGAGTGCATTCCCTAGCCATATGACCTTGTCCTCGGCAATTGTAGCAAGTCACAACCTTTTTAGGACCACTAGGACTTCCATTTCCATTAGCTTGAGAATTCACAGCTTGATTGTTCCCAGTCCTTGTAGGAGGTCCATATGAATTTTGCCTTCCCTGAATAGGTTGCACCATCACTTGACCATCTTGAACAGTGGCTTGTTGTCGAGGATTTGAGGAGGTGCGGAGTTGATTGTTTGTTGGTGGAAATCCTCTAGTTGCAACAAGTTTTGACAAGTAGGCTGTGAGATGGTTTAGAACATCAGCTGGCGTATCATTTGGTGTAAAGACCGGTGCTTCGATTGGTGGAAGTTCATTAGAGTAGAAAGCTTGTGCTGGTTGTGCTTCAATTGGAAAATATCCTTGCTGAGGAGTATAGCCCAATGGAGAAGTGTTGGCTTGTGATGGTGATGTCTGATATGGTGGTTGCTGTGGAAAAGATTGTTGATGAACACCTTGTTGAAATGCTTGCTGTGGCATCACTAGTGGTGGATAAGATGGTTGCTGTGGTTGCTGATAGTTGTGTGGTGGTGTCTGCTGCAAGTATGATGGTTGCTGATAAGTATAAGCCATGTTTTGTTGAGAAGCATACATTGCAAGTGGATCATGAACTTGAGGTGTAGACAACCGAGCCTCGATCACATGGCATTCGTGTTGTTGAAGAAAGGCTTGAAGTTGATCCACATTGGTGTTATGCAAGTCCTTAGCCAATTTAACATCCGTCACGTATTTTTTCCATTCTGAAGGAAGAGTGTTCAAATACTTGGTGTTCAATTGAAAGGTAGGAATTGTCATGCCATAGATATTGAGCTCATTCAACAATAGGGTAAATCTCAAATAGTAATCATTGAGAGTCTCCCCTGGCACATAGGAAAACTTATCAAAAGTATCATAAAGCTTACACTCTCGTTCTTGTTTAGTTAACGAGGTGCCTTGCATGAGAACACGAATTCTATCCCATAACTCTTTGGCAACTTTATGTTTGCTGACGAGTTTGTAGACATCTGGAGGAAGGGCTTGGAGAATGATGTTTGTAGCATACTTATCACATTTGTCTTGAATCTTCATATTTCCAGTCAATTCACCCGTTGTGCGAGGACGAGTAGTTGTACCTTCCGTCACAGTACCATAATCTAATGGTCCATTGAGCACCGATGCCCAAATGAGATGTCCATTCTCCTTGTTCAACATATAAAGTTCCATTCGGGAAGCCCATTCCTCATACATAGTCTTCACCAACATTGGTGGACGATTATCCGTACCCGAGAGGATGGACTTATTCGTAAGAGATGTGTACTCCATTTTAATAAGTTAAGATTTACAAACTTTGATCGATCAATGAAAGAAAGTAAATGTGTTTGTTGTTGTGAGTTGAAGTCGAGAAACAATGTTAAAATCCCCTAAAATATGTTCTCAATAAACCAAAAATTCCAAGTCAAAATTACACAAATTTTTTAAGGAATAATTTTGTTATCAGAATAGTGATCGGAATAGTGATCGGAATAACCTTGATCGGAATGTACCTAATCTGAATACCAAATCTGAATGCCAATCGGAATGCCAATCTGAATACCAATCGGAATGTCAATCTGAATGCCAATCGGAATGTCAAATCTGAATGCCAATCGGAATATCAAATCTGAATGCCAATAGGAATACCAATCGGAATGCCAATCTGAATGCCAATCGGAATGTCGTGATCGGAATATCAAATCTGAATGCCAATAGGAATACCAATCGGAATGCCAATCTGAATGCCAATCGGAATGTCGTGATCGGAATACCAATCGGAATGCCTAAACCCTATTCCGATTACACTGATCGGAATGTACTAGAAACCCCTTTCCGATGACCAGATCGGAATATTTCCCACTTTTCTCGGACAAAACTCAACCAATTCGTGATTTTAAGCCAAAAAATGATCAAAACACCCAAAAATTTTGTGTTTTTAGCCAAATTAACTATACCAAATCCCTACCACAACTATGTAGAAGATTTGTATCAAGAAAAAACCATCAAAAACACAAAAAAAAATTTGGACGTGTGAAAATGGATCAAAAATGGCGTATGAATCAAGAACACAAACACATAAACAATACAATCATCCCATGGCTCTTGATACCATTTGAAGAATTGTAAATCTTGCTTATGTTTCTAGAGAGAGAAAGAGATAGAGAGATGGTGGATTTCACACAAAGCTAGAGAGAGAAAGAAATGTTTACTATGTGAAAAATATGAAACCACACCCCTCTCCATCAAAGGAGAGGGTTTATATACCCAAGCCTTGTGATGGGCTTGGGCTTACATTGTTGGGCCGGCCTACACATGTTGTAGGCTAGGCTTGGCTTTGTTTGTTTAATAAAGAGTGTTAACTAAACTACGAGCTATTACATGAAGTATCGTTGGAGTGACCGATCCTTCTTAATACGTAAAACGTATTTCCAACACGTTCATGATTTCATGTTCGTGATTTAATTATTATCTATAATAATTATCGTGCATTACTACATACTTAATACTTATCGTGTAATAACACGTAAGTAGTTCTAGTAATTTATGTTCGTGAAACGTATTTATGTTATAAAAGGAAAGTTTTAATCATGTAGGTACGATGATAAGTGTACTGTTCATGGTAAAAGCATGCGGGTTTTACACTAAACATAAAGGGCTGTTTGGCCGGCGTTTAAAAAGAAAAGGGAGGGCACATGGCCCGACCCGTTAAGCTATTTTAATTGGTAACATGTCGAAGGAAATTCATTTACCACTTTTTCAGATAATTAACAAAACCCTAGCTTTGTGTTCTTCTTTAGCCACCGGTTACACACAAGAAAAAGGGGAAGGAAAAAATTGTTTGATCTTGGAATATTATTGTGTATTGTTCGTGTTCTTAATTCCTAATAACTATACGCATACGGTATCACTTAAACCTCAATCGTTTGTTATTATTTTCTTTGATCATGAACTAGTAAATAAATAAGAACACATAAATTCAGAAGGGATTAAAACATGTAATAGATCAAGGTTAAGTTTGGTTTTGGTATAGTTGTCACAAAAACCGAGAGTCAAAGGACTCTTGGTGGGCTTTTGGTTCGGCCAGCCAAGACCACAAGGGTCTCGGTGGCTGTTTTGTGAAGTAGGCCGCAATACCAAACCCCCACCATGGGCGCGTTTGGCTTGACAGTGGGTATCGGCGTCAGCCAATGGGAACTGTGAACCAGCAGCGGCAACCGGCCGAAGCCGGTGGCTGCTTTGGGCTGGCAGTGACAAGCCACAGCCTACGGCTGTGGTGATGGTTTGTGGTTCGAGCCAAGCCGAGACCTTGGGGTCTAGGTAAGGGCTCGGTTTGGGGCTCGGGTACACATGAAAACACAATGGTGTGTTTGGATGTAAATTTTGTAAAATTAAGTATATTAATTTAATTAAGTTATATTAAATTAATCATGTATAGTTAATTAAACTAAATCAAGACTTAGGTTATGTTAATTTAATTATTTAATCATGAAATTAAAATGGATATTTATTTAAATAAACTAAAGACTATAATAATTATTTAATATAATTATCCATGATATAAAACATGGCACATTTAATTAATTTAATTAAGAACTTAGTTTAATTATTTTCTTACATGTTAATCATGGTTTAATTAAATTAATACTATATTTTAATTTAATTATACAATTAACAAGTTAAGATAAAGTTTTATTAATATAAACATGTTATATTATTAATTAATAATCACTTATAAACCATGTATTATATTATTAATTAATAATCTTTAAATGAATACTAAAGTATTTAATTATTAATAAACTTTACTATATATATGACATTTATATAATCATGACTTATAATATATGCTTATTAAACCTTAGCTTATATCATATGCTTATTAATAAGCTTATTACTATTTATGGAAACATACTATTTATGGAAATATACTATTTATGGAAACATACTAATTATAGAAACTTACTAATTATGGAAACTTTCTATTTTTGAAAACATACTATTTATGGAAACTTACTATTTTTAGAAAGTTGTTATATATTGAAACCTGCTATTTTTGGAAAGTTACTATATATAGAAACCTGCTATTTTTTTTGAAAGTTACTTATTATGAAACATCAAGTATAATAACACATAAAACATGAAATACGTTAATCAAGAACACGTGAAACACTAAGAAACACATGATAAAGCATGAAACAGTAAAACAAGTCAAGAACATGTAAAACAAGACAAGAACAAGTAAAACAAGTTAAGAACAAGTAAAGTAAACTAAGAATCAATAAATTATACATAGAACATACAACTCATTCACGACCTTTTTTATGTAGCACTCGTGAAGTCATAGTAGTTCTTTCGCTTTCATCTTCATTTCATTACTGGACATAAGGTACGGATATTCCGTCCTTCAGTATGAACATTCTCTTTCTATGATTAGGATTCCTTGTTTGCTGCCATCTGTTTTCTCCAGTAGTTTAAATAAAACTTTTCAGTAATTACTATGTTATCATTTTAAACTACCTGAGCTATATACATGCATGACCATGTCCACCTAGTTATGGAGGTACCATAACCATAACACTTGAGGCACCGGTGTTATGACTCTTCCACGACGAGAGTGATTTCTCGCGGCATCCCTTTCTGTTATTGGCCATTATTATTATTATTATTATTATCATGTGGGGCAAATGGGTGCATCCTAATACATGTTTTTCAGATTACACGGTGACTGTGATGTGTGCTCTAAATCCGTCACATGGAGCTGATCCCTCCACCCAGACTAATATAATTAGAGGTCACCTCTCTAATTGCATGACGAGGTCACCCCTCTATGTATTCATGCACGTTGATATATATATCATGACCTATATGAGCTCTTTGGCATTTAAATTATGGTTTTAGTATAAACATGAACATAAGACTTTTCAGAATAAACATGAACATTCTCAGTATAAATATGCTTTTAAAATACTTCCAGGTTTCCAGGACTTGCACATTTTCCGCTGCACTTCAGATCTTTAATTATATTTCATTTATTCTTATCATGTCATTATATCCATTCACTGAGCGTATTGCTCAGTCGTATATTTTCTTTCCATTACCCAAACGACAGGTACCTAAGGACAAACTCGAGCATGGAGAGGACGTGCATAGGATGGAAGCTACCTTATACTTCTTTTATTTTGCACTTCATTTACTTTATGCTTAGTTTTGGGCTTATGTTTGGGGGCCGATGTTTGATTCCGGTTTTTCCCTTATGGTCATTTATGTTTTAAACATATTACCATGCATGCTTTGATGACATGCCATAATTATCATGTAACGGTCCATTATATCAATGTGGGGTGTTACAATTATGGTATCAGAGCCCAAGGTTTCGACATGTTGGCTCTAAAACATGACCTGTGACTAGTGGGTAGTCACCAGGTTTTTCCTAATACGACGTTTATTACATTCCATGTAATGATAGAGTATTGTTGATCCTTACTCACGACGTTTTCGTTGAAGTTTTGACTAGTATGGATTGGATCACAGCCATCCATATTTAGTCCCATGTTGTTAATTTCCATCCATGATGTTTTTCCCTTGAGATTTTACAAGTATGGATTGAACCATTATCATCAATACTTAGTCACATGTAAAACCCGCTTTAAAATACCTTAGAACATTAAATGCATGAAAATATTGTTAAATTAAAACTTTACAGTTAATTAATATACGACACGAATCATGAACATTTAATACAAATATTACGTATATTAATTAATTACTACAAGTATTACGTACATTAATATTATTATTAATACATGATAAGTATTTACGTATGATAGTTAAACGTAACAAGAGTAAAACACGGCATGTAAAACACTAACACACTTGATAAATATTTAAGCACGAAAACGAAAACGAAATATGTATATGTGTGTGTGTGTGTGTGTGTATGTGGCCCCAAAAAGAAAAGAGAGAAGGGCTTTGGCCCAGCCCATTATCAATGTAGCCATATAGCAAAACACAAGAAATTATTATGATAATACAATTTATAAGAAACTAATTAAAACCCTAGCACTCTCTTTCTCTTCCCTCTTGGTCGCGACATAAACAGAAGAACAAGGAGGACATTTTTGGTTTTGATCTAATTAATTTATGGGTATAGTGTTCGTGATATAATTCTTAACAAATTCACGCATTCGGTATCTTTTTAATCTTAATCTTTTTATTTATTTTTCTATGATTTTGATCTTTAAAAACAAGTATTTAAAGCATGTTTACAAAAGATTAAAAACAAGGGTTCGGGTTTATTTTGGTTGGTTTGTCATGGGCACGCAAACCGAGAGTCATGCGACTCTCGGTGGTGTTTTTTTCAAGCGGCCGAACCCCATAAGGGGTCGTTGCCTGTTTGGTTTGGCAGCCGCAACACCAACACCCCTTCCAAGGGATGTTGGTTGGAAATCAGTGGCAAACCGAGAGTCTACGACTCTCGGTGGGAACTTTGTACACAGCAGGGGGACTCCGGCTGTAGTCGGGGGGTACATTGGGCCAACAGTGGCACCGGCTAGGCTGTCGGTGGCTGCTAGTGGTGGTCAGACAGCAACCCTAGCCGCAAGCCTGTGGTGTGTTGTGGTGTTTCGAGGAAAACCGAGACCTTTCATGGTCTTGGTGGGTCCTTGTAGGGGCTCGGGTATAACCGAACTCACCAAGGGGTGTGTTTGGTTAAACTTTTTGCAAAATAAACTTTAGGTTATGTTATTAATTAATTTCATGAAATAATACATGGTCAATTTAATTAATTAATAAACAAGACTTATGTTATAATTTTATTTAAATAAATATCATGATATAGTATATGTCCATTTTATTTAAATAAACTTTAGGATAAATAATTATTAATATAATTATTCATGTATATTTAATTAATTAAGAAACTTAGCTTAATTAATTTATATTCATTTTTACTAAGGTTTAATTAAATTAGTAACATGATTTAAATTAATTATACAATAAATCATTTAAGGTGAAGTATAATTATTATAATCATGTAATATTATTAATTAATAATTACTTATGATATCATGTATTATCATTAATTAATAATCATATGTTAAGACTAAGTATTAAATATTATTAAACTTTACTATATATTAATCATGATAATAATATGCTTATTAAAACTATAGCTTATATCATTTTATTTATTTAATAAGCTTATTATTAATTATGGAAAAATAATAAATATGTAAACATGTTATTTATGGAAACATATTAAATATGGAAACATGCTATTTATAGAAACATACTAAATATGAAAACTTTCTATTTTTGAAAACTTACTAATTATGGAAACTTTCTATTTTTTGAAACGTACTATTTTTGGAAGCTTGCTATTTTTGGAAAGTTACTATATATGAAAACCTGCTATTTTAGAAAGTTACTATATATAGAAACCTGTTATTTTTAGAAAGTTACTTATTATGTTATAACAAGTACTATAACACATAAAACATGAAATACAATAATCAATAACACATGTAACACTAAGAATCACATGATTAAACATGAAATAATAAAACAAGACAAGAACAAGTAAAACAAGTTAAGAACACGCCATGTAAACTAATAATCAATAAATATAAGTTAAACAAACAACGCACTCATGTCCCTTTTTATTATGTATCTATTGTGAAGTCGGAGTGATCTTCCACTTTTGTTTTCATCCTCATTACTGGACATAAGGTACGGATATTCCGTCCTTCATAAGGACACTCTCTTCCTATATTAGGATTCCCCATTTGAAGCCATCTATTTTCCCTAGTAGTTTACTTTAAACTAAACAGTAATTTATATGATTAATATTTTATATTTTCCTAAGCTATATACATGCATGTCAGTTATACCTAGTTATGGAGGTACCATAACCATAACACTAGAGGCACCGGCGTTATGACTCTTCCGCGGTGAGAGTGATTGCTCGCGACGTCCCTTTAAGTTATTTGGCCTATTATATTATAATCATGTGGGGCGAATGGGTGCATCTTAGGAAAAGTTTAGTAAGATTACATGGTAACTATGGTGTGTGCCTTACATCTATTACATGGAGCTGATCCCTCAACCAAGACAATTATAATTACAGGCAACCCCTCTAATTGCATGATGAGGTCACCCCTCTATTTATTCAAGCACGGTGATACCTCATGACCTATATGGGCTCTTGGGCATATTTAAAATACATTTTTAAGTATAAAAATAAACATAAGTCTTTTTAGAATATAAACCAGTTTATAAACATACACCATGTTTTCCAGGACTTACACTTATTCCGCTGTACTTCATTTCATTCTTTGCTTATGTTTATTGCTTTTCATATCACTATCATATATCCGCACACTAAGCGTATTGCTCATCCGTATTTTCTTTCCATGTACCCATACGTCAGGTACTAAAGGTAAAAGCTAGGAATCAAGAGTACGTGCATTTGGATGGAAGCTCCCTTATCTTCCTTCTTTTAATGCATTTACATACGTTTGCTTTGTTGGACATTGTTTAGTCCTTTCATACTTATGCATTGTGTGTGGAGCTTATGTTTAGAACCGATGTTTGATTTCGGTTTCCTTTATGGTCTTTAGATGTTTTAGACATTTACCTTGTTTGCTTTGATGACACGCCATACTTACTAAGTAACGGTCCACTTATCCAAGTGGGGTGTTACAATTATGGTATCAGATCCAAGGTTTCTACCTATAGGCTCTTAAAATTGACCTATGACTAGTGGGTAGTCACCAGAGTCTTCCTAAACTGACAGTAAATTTCATTTTATGCATCATTGTTTTCTTAAGTTTTTGACTAAGTAATGGTTGGTATAGCACTGGCCATATTTAGTCGCATGTGCTTTTCTGCGAATTTTGCTTTGTGGACCGATCCATAGGCGTCCACCTTTGCCAATTGCTGATTTCGTTAGTTATGCCTTCATAAACTCTTCATGCATCTATTATGTTATCCTATGTTCTAACAGATTAATCATTTCATTTCCTATTTAAAACTGTCAGAATGGTCAACACACGAAATGATCAGGAACTAACTGCAGCTGTCCGAGCAGCTCTATAGACCATGCTCCCTCAGATTCACGAACAGATTTGCGCCAAATTCCAAGCTGGACCGAGTATCAGAACAATCCTCATCCTCCATATGTTACCATACACACCTGGCTGGAAAGATTCAATAAGAAGAAGCCTCGTGCATTTGCGAAGGATGAGGTCCCATCTGATGCTGAAAACTGGGTCTCACACATGGAGAAAATCTTGGATGCCATGGGATGTGATGGAGTGTACAAGGCACGGTTGGTTTGCTACAAGTTCGAAAGCGATGCACTAGCTTGGTGGGGAGCGTACAAGCTGACAAATGGAGGCGATGCATGGTTGGATGCTTTGACTTGGAATCAGTTCACCTAGCTATTCTATAATCAGTTATTCCCAAGGGCTGAGCAGGAACGGCTAAAGTGGGACTACCATGCTATTCGTCAGAGAACTGGTGAGAACAACACGGAGTTTTTGCAGAGATTTCTCAGGTTAGCTGGATTTCTAGGCGCTGCTGTAGGTATAGTTGAATAGCAAGTGAAGCACTTTTGCTGGACTCTTCACTCCTCGACTGCTGATCGGCTACTTAGTGCCACTTTCACCAATGTGTCACAAGTGACAGACACAATACGTAGCTTGGAGATGCTCCATGAGAGAGATGACTATGAGGAGCCAGCTCGTCCAGAGAAGAAGCAGATGGGTGGAGACCGGTCCCAACCAGCCACTCAGCAGAAGAACAACAAGGGGCACGGTCAAACTAATGACCGATACGGATTAGACAGGCGTAATGGTAATGACAATTACCGTAACAATTCCAGCTATTCCATAAACAACAACAGGAACTCTGCGAGTGGGTGTGACCAGTATGATAAGGGTCAGCAGCCCAATAACTCGTCTTCATCTGGCTCTCAGGTAGCGAGGGTACCTCTAGGAGGGTATACCCATCCTATCTGCACTACTTGTAGTCGTAGACATCCTGGACCATGCCATCGGGCTGCCGGCATTTGCTTTAAGTGTGGACAACCAGGTCACATGTTGAAGGACTACAAGAAGGGAGAGACTGTTGTTACTTCTGGTAATGCTCTTCCTAAACCACCGGCTTCTGGTCGTGTCTACACTCCCACTAGAGATCAGGCGAATAAGTCGACAGGTACCATTACTGGAATCCTCTTTATGTACGGATATGATGCTTGCGTTTTATTTGATACAGGTGCTACTCACTCAGTTATATCCACTAGTTATGCTTCAAGTATTAATTAGACACCTACACCACTAGAGAACATATTAAGTATATCTACGCCAATGTGAGACTCTGTGCGCATTACCTATGTGTATAGAGATCTTCCCCTAGAATTTGATGATAAGGTTCACCCAGTAGACGCACTTCCTTTGGACATGTGCGAATTTGATTTAATCTTAGGCATGGACGGGTTACTAAACACCATGCCACCATCGATTTCCATACTTATCGAGTGATCTTCAGCGATGTTCAAGATCCAAAGCACATTCATAATGGTTTCATACCAGGCAAGTCTGTGCAAAACATTTTCGCCTTACAAGCCCGTGCTTTATAAGCTCATGGCTGCGAAGGCTTCTTAGCTATGATTCAGGATATTACTACCGAAGCTCCGTCGATTCAAGCTCAACCAGTTGTTTCTGAATTCCCTGATGTATTTCCAGAAGAACTTCCAGGTATACCACCTATCCGCGAAGTAGCGTTTGGCATTCAGCTCATCCTAGGAGCTCAACCAATCTCCAAGGTTCCTTATCGCATGGCTCCCATAGAGCTCAAGGAGTTAAAAGACCAGCTGCAGGAGTTACTAGAGCGAGGTTTCATTCGTCCGAGTGTATCACCATGGGGTGCACCGGTACTTTTTATCAAGAAGAAGGACGACAACATACGTTTATGCATTGACTATCATCAGCTGAAATAGATCATGATTAGGAACCGTTATCCATTGTCGCGTATCGATGATATTTTTGACCAACTACAAGGTGCCGAGCACTTTTCCAAGATCGAACTACGATCCGGTTATCATCAAATATGAGTGAAGGAGCAGGACTATGAGTTCGTAGCCATGCCTTTCGGACTTACTAATGCTCCAGTGGTATTTATGGACTTAATGAACCGCGTCTTCCATGAGTTTCTAGACAAATTTGTTATCGTATTTATCAATGACATTCTCATCTTAGAATCTAAGGAAGAACATGAGGAACATCTTCGCACCGTACTACAGATTCTTTTCCAGAAGCAATTGTATGCCAAACTTTCCAAGTGCAAATTCTGGTTAAACAAGGTGGCATTTATGGGCCACACTGTCTCCGCAGAAGGGATCACCATGGATCTTGTGAAGGTTGAAGCTATCACTAAATGGCCAAGACCGACATCTGCAACTGAGGTTCGTTATTTTTTAGGCTTAGCTGGATATTATCGCAGATTTGTGGAGAACTTTTCAAGGTTAGTGATAGGTGTGAAAACACCCATCCTTTTACCACTTAACTACAATAATAACCAAGCCCAAACGTGTATTTTATGTCGTAAATGTCGGAATTATGCGTGGTTTGTGTTTTTGTTGTGATTTAGGACCAAGATGTAAAAAGGAAGGAAAACACGGGTTTTCACGGGCTTTTATCAACGAAAAAGACAAAAGACGAAGTCAAGAGATCAAGAGTGCAAAAAGAACGGAAGTCCAAGACCTTTTCTGAAGATTTATCGAAGAACAAGTCTAAAGACGAAAGTTTAATAAAGCCGAAGAACTCAAGTCTAATAAATGAAGAAATTAAAAGACAAGTTCAAATAATCCCGAGACAAAGTCGAAAAAAGTCGAATAATTAAGAAGACGAAAAGACGAGAAAGAAAGAACGAAGGAAGCAACACATGCTTAACCTACCTAATCACTATAAATACCACCCATTTCACCACATTTCATTTTGTTAGCTAATTTGACACATTAGTCTTTCCACCATTTTCATTACTTGCACAACTTTAATTTCATGTCATTTACTATATTGTTCTTTAAATTCATGTCTTAAGTTTCTTGCCTTTAATTCAAGTAAGTCTTTTAATTTTGTTGTTAACCTTTATTTTCCTTTAATCAAGCTTTTCTTTATCATCCTCGTTCTACTTTTCTTGTTTTGATTTATTACAAATTCGGATTAAGCAATCTTTTGCTTAATCTCATTGCTTATTTGATTTAAAAGTTTGTCTTTTCATTTCCATCTAAGCTTTTACACAAATTAAGCTATAAGTTTGACAATCTTATTGGCTTATTTTGTGTTTAGCTTATTTGTCTTTAAGTTTTCTTAAAAATTTTAGTCTTTTTAAAGTTTGCTTATTTTGTGTCTTGAAAAGTTTTAATTTTGTGCTTACTTTATTCATCTTATTCTTGTTTTATCTAGTTTTGATTAATGCTTATTAGAATTAGCTTATTTAGCTTATGCTTATTGCGATTTATTATTTCATCGAAAAGGGAGGTTTTAGACATTGCGACGGTTCTTCTCCACATTCCGATAGTGACAGTATTGGAATAGGGTTATTGGATTCTGACAGCTCTTTGCGACAAAACTTTGCGATCTGAGGTTTTCCCCCTTATTCCGATTGGGATTGTGATCGCACATTGCGATCGCACATTGCGATCGCATATTCCGACGGCTCTTAAGGTTTCACTGAGACGAAGTGCTGCCCAAATTTTCTTAGCAACATTCCGATCAAAGTGGTATTCCGATGGTTTTGAGTTTATTCCGATAGATTTAGTTTGTATACATTCCGACAGCTTACTTTTCTTACATTCCGATAGATTGCATTTCAACATTCCGATAGAATTCCATAGCATTATTCCGATAGACTCATTCCGATACCTATATTCCGATCTGGATTCCGATGGTTTATGGTGACAGCATTCCGATCTAGATTCCGATGGTTTTGGGTTTTGAATTATAGTTTGCTTTGTTTTATTTTTAAGTTTCCATTATTTCAAGTTTACATTTTTATTACATTGTCAAATTAATTTTTCGTCAAGTATTAAATTTTTGTCATTTAATTATTTACTTTTAAAGTTTTTAATATTGCACAATCACTTTTTAAATTAGTTTTAGTTTTTATCAACCGTCATTTACTTTACGTGTTGCAATTTTATTATACTACAACGACCAATTTATTGTTTCCCACCAAAAGACGACTGAGTCGCACTCTTAACTAGTAATCAATTCGATTAGACCGATTTCAACGAACAATTTTTATAACTAATTCCTAGTTATTAGTTAGCCTTTCCTTTGACCAAGCTGATGCGTAAGGGAGAGAAATTCGTCTGGAATGATGAGCGGGAGAATAGTTTTGAAGAACTTAAGCAGCGATTGGTTTCTGCACTTATTCTTACTCTCCCATCTGGCACAGGTGGATTTTCAGATCTATGGTGATGCTTCGGGTAAAGGACTTGGCTGTGTACTCATTGTGACAACCCCGGTTTTGAGGTTCGTCACTTAGTCTTATTTTTGGGGTATTTTGTGTGACTATGTGTTTTATGTGATTTATGTGTTTATATGTGTGATTTTGGGGATGAGAATGGACGAGATGAGGTACATGATTTGTAAATCATGGTACGGGTTGGAAATGAAATGAAATGAAATGAGTTCAGAAATGAACTGTGGGAAAAGTTCGGATATCGTTTTTACAAGGTTTCGTGTACGTATCGTATGTTGTATGTATGTATGTATTAGGTATATATTATATGGTTAAGATAAGTTTTGGAGATACTTTCCATAATTAGAAACTTTTGGAAATGACGGTTAGTTCGGAAATCACGTAGAAAGTCGAAAAAAAATCAACGTAAGGCTTTAGGGTTTTGGCCCGGAAGTAACCAGAATGTGAGGTTTAGTTTAAGAATGATATAAGTTATAAAATAAGGTTAAAACCAGATCCTTAGGTGCTTTGGGCTTGGTTTGGACAACCAAAAGAAAAGGAAGGAAGAAAATAACCAAAAAGCCCAAACACAGACCCAATGGACTTTTAATTGGGTTAGGAGGCCTTTAGGATTCCGTTAAAACCATACCATAACCAAAAACATCATATTTTTACTCATCATGACCTCTCCTAGTCTAATTCCATCAATGGTGGAATTAGTTTTCATCAAAAACAATTTCTTCCTTTGATTTCTAAGGTAAAATTTTCAAACCTCTTCTTTAATTTATGTTTTTAATTAATCTAATCATGTAATTAATCAATAGATGATGGATATAGGTTAGGTTAAACATAAATTCTGTATTTTAATGATATAAACATGTTTAGATTGATTAGGGTTAATAATTATACATGATGTGTATAGTTAATTAGACTAGTTCTGTTAAATTCGTTTTTAAAAACTGGGCAGAATTTTTGGGATAATGTTTTTATCATATCTAGAGTTCTAAAACCTTTTAATTTTCTAATCTTATATCCCTGAAGAGGTAATTGAATTGTTTTTCAAATGCAAGAAACTATAATTGAATTGGAGGGAGGGAAGTGGGTCAAAAACAGGTTACATCAGTCGAAGGTCAAAACAGTTTTGAAATCAGTCGGGTTTAATTTAATGTTTTAAGGTGGTTAGGGTACTTAGGAGTATAACTGGACTTCCAAACGAACATGAGAGTTAGTTGACATGTTATATAAGATACCTGTAAGAGGGATAATTAATTGGGATAGTGGAAGACCCTCTGATCATAGCAAACGTTTCATATGTTCAAAATCGGTAAAATCTGGATAGGCGAAAGTATAAGTTGTATATAGGGGACTTAAAATTTGCTTTGATGTTGGGGCAAGGGCTGGTATTCTAACTAACACATATAAGTTTATGGGATTTTCATGGCAAGGAATGTAGGTTAGGTTTGGTGGGCGTTTGGCTCATAATACGGAGTATAAAAATCGGGACTGTTTTGGGTAAAATGTTAACGGGACGGGTTATGAACTTAACTAAGTTAAGGGCTTATAGAGGGGTGCATTGGGATGCTTATAGCACATAAATGAGGTTAATTTGAAGGAGAATGTTAGATATCCATCATAGATTGATGAGCCATTTTGGTATGTGGTTTATCTCTTGATTGTATATGTTTGTGTGTTTAGATTTTCGCTAGAGCACGAATACTTAGAGAAGCTTGAATCAAGTGAGTTTCATAGTCCCATATCTTTTGATGATTTTGACTTCCAGATGGGATGGAAGAGACACTCGTTATGGTTTTGTAAATTTTTGCTGTGAATGTTTTATGATTGGTGATGGACATGTGTGTACTTATGTGATTAACTACTATTTGATTCATGATTGTTTTGTGATTTGACTTGGTACCAAGGGGATGTTGACAAGGCGGGGCCTTTGGATTGGTTCATAGGTGTATGGGTGCCTATGGGACCATGGTGTTTAGAAAGGCTTGGAGCCTTGGATTTGGTTTGGTATGATTAATCTTGAATTGTTAGTTGTTAATGCACATTTGTAACATATTGTCCATATATTTTTATTGTCGGTGGTTATTCACAGCTTTTATTATAACTGATTTGAGGTTGGAGTCTAAACCTATGAATCTAACCAACATTATTATGATGTGTTTTAGTGTCTCTTTCAGGTGAGAATGTGGTTAAGCATGACAATAGGAGTGGCTAACTTTGGAGGCTTAGGATTGCATTTGGAGGAATCCCCTTTCCTCTTAGTCTTTATTTGATGTTTGAATAAGTGATACTTTGTTGACATCTATATGTTTGCTTTGTTTATGTTAATGTTTTGTCTCGGGTAAGCGGTATGACTGTTACCTACTTCCTAGACTCCTGCATTGTTGAGATATTGTCATGACATTTGTGTCACCATTTTATGACATTTCTTATTTCATTTAGTTATCTCCATAGACACGCCATGTTGTGATGATATCCATACGTCGCCCTCCATATTCCGTCATGGTGGGGTGTGACAGAATGGTATCAGAGACAATGGTTATAGAGAATTAGGTTGCCTAGTCTTGTAGTCTAGTCTATAGCTTAAGGGTCCTCGCATATAGGCGTCGGTAGGAGTATGTGTGCATTTGATATTAACTGAAGTTTTTCTTGATTTTATTGGTTTTTACTTGCGATGTGTGTTAAGTTTTGACTAGTATGGGTTGAACCATAGTATTTCATACTTAGCCACATGTTATTTTCTTTTCGGGTTGTGACTAGTGCGGGTTGAACCATAATCGTCGACGCTAGTCATTGTTGTATTTTGCTTAAATTGAACATTATAGTACATAATTTGGTACATGGTAGTTTCTGTCTTTTGTGAGTTATTTTATGTACCTGAGGTATAGTATTTTTCTTTTGATGTTTAAGTCAAGTTCCCTAAGAATCATGTGGTGGTTCGAGTTACTAGGAGTACGTGGATAGGAAGGATTTTAAGCTGTTTCCATTCTGATGGGCGACATGACTTATAATTGATTATGTTTTCATTTTGGATTTTGTCTTTGCTGTTTTAGCTAGACTATGGATTTCTGTATTCCAAGAGTTTGACTATGTTATTTTAATAGTTGGAGTTTTGACCTTATTGTTTATGTGGTTATGTGCTTAGGTGAGTTGATGGAGGTATGTGTTATGTGTTATATTGATTCTTATAAGTGTCATCATAGGAGGGAGTGCATTGGGGAAAGGGTAATTGTATAAGTATAGTGGCCAACATAGTTATACAAGTATCACAACTTCAATGGATTCCTAAGTATGATTGTATGAAAGAGGGTTAATACATGCATGTATAGTAGATGTTGGACGGATTTAAGTATATGTATCCCGATATGCCTACATATGTATGACCCCTCGCTATTATCGATTGTATCCATAGTAGGGTTTGCTAGCTCGCTTCTTTTTAGGTATTCAACCTCTGTTGTGGCGTATTCTTTGAGTTTCCTATTTCACGTGTCCGTTTAAAAATGGTGTCCTTGGTGTTAAGTATATTGAAATAAATTGGGATTTCTTTTGGGATAATGAAATCTTTTGTGTCGAGTCTTACATTTCTTTTGGTCGGTATATATTGAAAAAAAAAGACTTGGAAATCTACTATAGAGGTAGATAGTTGGTTGTATTCGATAAAATAAGGGTAGGGTGTAGGAGTCCTGTTTGCAACAAGATATAACATAAGTGTTTTTTATGTAATCAACACTTATTTATTTCAAATTCTAAAAGACCTTCTTTAAAATAAAGCAAAATAAACTTTTCCTACTTAAATATTTCATATAAGTGATTTTAATTGATATACATCATTTATAATTATATATACAAGACTAAACAAAGTTCATGAAAATTTCCCATACATTTATTTCTTTTCATTTAAAAAGGATTACGTTAATTACTAAGATGATTCTTTAGTTTTTAAAACAACTAGTATAAAATTGTTTTGGTCATAACTTGTTCGTTTTTAAAGCTTTTTGTGTGATTCAAAAGCCTAAAATTATGTACTCGGAACGTACTTTTCAAATATACATAATGCATAGTCATGGGAGGTCAGTAGCCTGGTCGAAATTGTTGTACAAGTGTCGGGTTCAAGGTTGAGTTTTGAATAGTTGTTTTTAAACTTATGATTTAGGATGTTCGGGGCACCTAGTCTTTGAGTTGAATCTAGAGATCGTATAGAGGGTTGTTTGTAGATTGTTTGAGTCACATAGATGTGGAGAGGTAAAGAAAAAAATATTCTTTTAGGAAAAGCCGATGTCGTGCAAGGTTTAAAAAAATATGTCACGGGGCGTAATATGTTTTGGTTACCATTGGGTGTTTCTTGGATTATTTTTCGTTATCATGGGTCATTTTGAATTGATACATGTTTTGGGTTTGAGTTTTCTTTTGAGTCGTGGTTTTTGACTTGTTTTAACTGGTGTATGTGAAATGTCGTTAGTTATCCGTAGTTTTGATTCGTTGGGCGTGTCTGGTGGGTTCCAGATGTAGTTTTGGTATTGTATTGATTAAGAGCATTGATATAGTCATATGAGAGAATAGTTGGAATGCCCTTTGTGATGGGGAAAGAGTTAGAAGTTCGTAGAAAGACGAACTAATGTGGTCATGAGGTCTCTTAGGAGTGCCAAGGGAGATGAATAGAGATTTGTATAAAGTATGGATATTGGCACAAGTAACGCATCATAGAGAATGTTAGAAGGGGATGTGATATTTCAAAGGTACTTGTGATATTCGTTAGGTATGTAAAATTTTCCGAAATATTTTAAGATTTAGTAGGTTTACCTATTATCTTGATGTAGAACCATGAACAGAGCCAGTAGAAGGAGCAAGATGAGTTGTAGTTAGTGCCTTTCCAAGGTAATTGTTGATGGAAAGATTTTAAAGATATGAGTTGTTAGAAATTTCAAGGAATGAAAGATAAAGGTTGAGTTGCCTGGTAGTAAATGTGATCTGAAAGCGGTTGGATGGGTTGATAAGAAGGAGTATCGATCTTTTAGAATGTGTGTAGAATTTCACGAGTAGAAAGAGGTAGAAATTTGTTTGTGTTGCTACCAAGAGAGGATGTAGGGATGATGTTAAGAATGTTGTATGAACGCTTTGGGTTTACGGTTATGCATTTGGCTTCACCAAAGCACTAGCGGTTTTCATGGAGTCAATGAATCGAGTGTGCATGAACGTATATAAACGAGTTGTCATTAGGAGTATCGAAGAGATCTTGATCTACTCAAAGTCTAAGAAGGAGAGTAAGGCGAATTATGAGTTGGTTTTGGAGTTGTTAGGAAAGGGAATTATACGTGAGATTTTCAAGTGTGAGTTTTAGTATTAAGTTTACCATGATGATTAGTTAGAGATGATGGCATATCATGGAACCAGCAAGGGGCGAAGTGAAGAAGGATGAGGAAGCATTTTGGAGGCTGAAGAGGTGGATTGGATAATGAGTACATCCTGGCATTATCGGAAGGACTGGTTGAATTCGCGAAGCATGACGATACGTGGAGCAAGGATTTGGATGCGTACGAGGACGACAAAGAAAGGCGATTGCTTATACGTTGCGAGAACTGAAGATTTAGAAGAACTAGATAAGACTTAGTTAGTAGAGCTGGATTGTTATATGTGCCTAGAATGCTAGAGGCATTTGGTGTACGAGATGTAGAGAATGATCTATACGGATCATGAACGTCTCCAATACATATTCAGTCCTCTTGATTGAACATTTAGCAAAGGTGATGGGTGGAGTTAAGTGATGAAGGAAAATTGCAAGGTCAAGTACCATCTGGGAAAGGCAAGCATAGTTAATGAGACATGGAATAATAGGGAGGAAGTGATGCTGAGACAAAATTTAGCTATATGGATAACGTATTAGGAAGGTTTGGATGAAGGATGTAAGCTGCACGAGTAGTTGTCTAAAGCAGAGAACGCGTCAATATTTATGTTGCGTGGCTTGGACAATCATATGGAGAAAAGGGACATAGGCTATACTTCCTACATAGATAGGAGTAGCATAGAATGGGCGGTGTAAGGACGAAGATGGTAGAGGGGATACATAATAGGGTAGAGGAATAAGTACGATGAGAGTGGGTGATAGTCGATAGACTGAATAATTCATCCCATATTCTAAGTGGAATGAGAATTCAAGTAGTTGAGAAGTTGGAAGGATTGCGTACGGATGTGATGGAATACGAGTTTCTACATAAAAATTAGCCTAAGAAGTATGGAATGCTTTATGCAAGATTATGGAAAGGGAATAAGTGATGGGAAGTAAGCGTAGTATACCATTGATAGACTAATGGTTGGTATGAGCATACTATAGGGGTAATTGAGAAAGACACCTAGAGCATTGGCGTGAGATTTGGAGATAGTTGGAGAACGCATTATATTAGGAAGAATTATTCTACAAAGAGAGAGTCACCGGTGAGAGGGGCATATTCCCCATTGATGAGAATGTAGGGAATAAAGGAGGAAACGCCTAAATTATAGGCTGAAGACGGGATATAAGATGGTATGGAAATTAAGATTGTGGAAAGACAAGTGAAAAGTAGTATGGAGGAAGAATGATCCGAGGGAGCAAGAGGTTGTCAAGATAGTGGGGTGATATTGAAGGGAATCCGTTAGAGAAATAGGTTAGTAGTCACGAACAATGGAACGCCCACCTAGGGAAAAGGTATAGCACCTGTTAGTATGAAGTATGGTTAGTTACTTGGTGTCGAGCATGGGAAAGCAAGGATGAGGTGGTGGTTATGACATGTTTCATGTGAATGTTATGGGAAGCTCTTGGTTATGCAATCTTGCATATACCATTATATGTGATTAAGGTTGGGAGGACTTCTGAAAGCTGGAAAATCCATGGAGGATAGAAGCCATTAGGTCCGGTGATAGAAATTATAGTAGAAACTGCTGGAGTTAATTCATAGGAGATGAGGTGGATCACCGTTATAGTGGGATGAAGTTAGAAGTGGCCAACGTATTGGACTGGAGGTGGTGGCAGTGCTTAAGTAGAGGTTGAAAATGGCAAAGAACCTACAAGAGAGCTGCGCAGACGAGAGGCATAAGCCGTTGGGATTTAATATTGGAGGTGAGGTTATGCTAGAGGTTTCACCATGGAAATGAGTGATGTGGTTTGGGAAGAAAGGTAAGATAGCACCTAGAATTATGGGTCCGTTCAAAATCCTTGAAAGGATTGGACCAGTGGCTTATAGGTTGAGGAATTACTTGGAGAATTGAGTAGTGTGCATGATGTATTTCGTGTATCAAGCTTGAGGAAATGCTTAGCAAGAACCGACTTACAAGTATCGTTAGATGATATTAGTATGGATACGAGTCTTCGTTTCATCGAAGAACCGGTAGAAATTTTAGGTCGGGTAGCTAAGACGTTGGAAAAAAGGGTAATATACTGTAGTTATGGTTAGATGGAATTTGGAACGTGGACTAGAGTTCACGTGGGAACTGGAAGGATTTATGAGGAACAAGTATCCTTAGATATTTTCTAATGATGATCCTAAGGAGTAAATCTCGGGACAAGATTTCTATTAGGAGGGAGTGATGTGACAACCCCGGTTTTTGAGGTTCGTCACTTAGTCTTATTTTTGGGTTATTTTGTGTGACTATGTGTTTTATGTGATTTATGTGTTTATATGTGTGATTTTGGGGATGAGAATGGACGAAATGAGGTACATGATTTGTAAATCATGGTACGGGTTGGAAATGAAATGAAATGAAATGAGTTCAGAAATGAACTGCGGGAAAAATTCGGATATCGTTTTTACAAGGTTTCGTGTACGTATCGTATGCTTTATGTATGTATGTATGTATGTATTAGGTATATATTATATGGTTAGGATAAGTTTTGGAGATACTTTCCATAATTATAAACTTTTGGAAATTTAGTTCGGAAATCGCGTAGAAAGTCGAAAAAAAATCAACGTAAGGCTTTAGGGTTTTGGCCCGGAAGTAACCTGAATGTGGGGTTTAGTTTAAGAATGATATAAGTTATAAAATAAGGTTAAAAACCAGATCCTTGGGTGCTTTGGGCTTGGTTTGGGTAGCCAAAGGAAAAGGAAGGAAGAAAATAACCAAAAAGCCCAAAAACAGGCCCAGTGGACTTTTAATTGGGTTATGAGGCTTTTAGGATTACATTAAACCCATACCATAACCAAAAACATCATATTTTTACTCATCATGACCTCTCCCAGTCTAATTCCATCAATGGTGGAATTAGGTTTCATCAAAAACAATTTCTTCCTTTGATTTCTAAGGTAAAATCTTCAAACCTCTTCTTTAATTTATGATTTTAATTAATCTAATCATGTAATTAATCAATAGATGATGGATATAGGGTTAGGTTACACATAAATTCTGTATTTTAATGATATAAACATGTTTAGATTGATTAGGGTTAATAATTATACATGATGTGGATAACTAATTAGACTAGTTCTGTTAAATTCGTTTTTAAAAACTGGGCAGAATTTTAGGGCTAATGTTTTGATCATATCTAGAGTTCTACAACCTTTTAATTTTCGAATCTTATATCCTTAAAAAGGTAATTGAATTAGATTTCAAATTCAAGAAACTATAATTGAATTGGAGGTAGGGAAGTGGGTCAAAAACAGGTTACAACAGTTGGAGGTCAAAACAGTTTTGAAATCAGTCGAGTTTAATTTAATGTTTTAAGGTGGTTAGGGTACTTAGGAGTATAATTGGACTTTCAAACGAGCATGAGAGTTAGTTGATATGTTATATAAGATATCTGTAAGAGGGATAATCAATTGGGATAGTGGAAGACCCTCTGATCATAACAAACGTTTCATATGTTCAAAATCGGTAAAATGTGGATAGGCGAAAGTATAAGTTGTATATCGGGGACTTAAAATTTGCTTTGATGTTGGGGCAAGGGCTGATATTTTAGCTAGCACATATAAGTTTATGGGATTTTCATGGCAAAGAATGTGGGTTAGGTTTGGTGGGCATTTGGCTCATAATACGGAGTATGAAAATCGGTACTGTTTTGGGTAAAATGTTAACGAGATGGGTTATGAACTAAACTAAGTTAAGGGCTTATAGAGGGGTGTATTGGGATGCTTATAGCACATAAATGAGGTTAAGTTGTAGGAGAATGTTAGATATCCATCATAGATTGATGAGCCATTTTGGTATGTGGTTCATCTCTTGATTGTATATGTTTGTGTGTTTAGATTTTCGCTAAAGCACGGATACTTGGAGAAGCTTGAATCGGGTGAGTTTCATAGTCCCATATCTTTTAATGATTTTGACTTCCAGATGGGATGGAAGAGACACTCGTTATGGTTTTGTAAATTGTTGCTTTGAATGTTTTATGATTGGTTATGGACATGTGTGTACTTATGTGATTAACTGCTATTTGATTCATGATTGTTTTGTGATTTGACTTGGTACCAAGGGGATGTTGACAAGGCGGGGCCTTGGGATTGGTTCATAGGTGTACGG
This sequence comes from Glebionis coronaria, assembly GCA_025667525.1. Lineage (NCBI taxonomy): Eukaryota > Viridiplantae > Streptophyta > Magnoliopsida > Asterales > Asteraceae > Glebionis > Glebionis coronaria. The sequence continues at coordinate 335,624,760 of CM046881.1, read as the reverse complement.
GCGCCTATGGGACCATGGTGTTTGGAAAGGCCTTGGAGCCTTGGAATTGGTTTGGTATGATTAATCTTTAATTGTTAGTTGTTAATGCACATTTGTAACACATTGTCCATATTTTTTTATTGTTGGTGGTTATTCACAGCTTATATTATAACTTATTTGAGGTTGGAGTCTAAACCTATTAATCTCACTAACATTATGTTGACGTGTTTTAGTGTCTCTTTCAGGTGAGAATGTGGTTAAGCATGAGAATAGGAGTGGCTAATTTTGGAGGCTTAGGATTGCATTTGGAGGAACCCCTTTTCCTCTTAGTCTTTATTTGATGTTTGAATAAGTGATACTTTGTTGACATCTATATGTTTGCTTTGTTTATGTTAATTGTTTGTCTCGGGTAAGCGGTAGGACTGTTACCTACTTACCTAGACTCCTGCATTGTTGAGATATTGTCATGACATTTGTGTCACCATTTTATGACATTTCTTATTTCATTTAGTTATCTCTATAGACACGACATGTTGTGATGTTATCCATATGTCGCCCCCCATATTCTGCCATGGTGGGGTGTGACACTCATGCAACATGCGAAGTTGATTGCATATGCATCACGTCAACTTAAACCTTATGAAGAGATTTATCCGACCCATGACCTGGAATTAGCAGCAGTTGTCTTTGCACTCAAAGTCTGGAGGCATTACTGATACATTGTTTTTATGTGGGTTCAGATTAAATCTCGGAATCCTCTCGAATTGATCTCGGTCTTAAGTGGAATGATTGTTCTTGGTTACTAAATAAAAGGGTTTGGTTTTTCTAATCTAATAAAAAGTTTAAATAAGCTAAAATGAAACCTTAAATCAAAGACAATTAATTTACTGACGATTAATAAAAACTTGAATTAAAATTAAAATTAAGATTAAAATAAAATTGAAATAAAGAAACAGTAAAGAATCAGTAAAGAAACAGTAAACCTCAAAATGCTCAAAAGATAACTGGCCCGGAACTCTTAAACTTTGCCTTTGGTTCGGAAGTTTCTGAAGCCCCTTGATTCGGAAGTTTCCGGATAAAGAACCTTGGTTCGGAAGATTGGAACTTCCGAATGAAACTCCTTGATTCGGAATTTTGGACTTCCGAATGAAGCCCCTTGGTTCGGAAGTTTGGCTTCGTTCGGAACTTTTTGTTTGGTTCGGAAGTTATGCTTGGTTCGGAACTTACGCTTGGTTCGGAACTTTCTGATTCGTTCGGAACTTTTGTTTGGTTCGGAAGTTATGCTTGGTTCGGAACTTTCTGATTCGTTCGGAAGTCTGGGAAACCCAGGTACAATAGCAGTTACCGAAGAACAAGGAAAATTGTTTTAATCCAAAAATCACCAAATTTTTAACCAAAAACTTAAATAAAACTAAACACAAAGCATCTATTAACCATAAGCTACAAATCCCACTAACAAAAACACAAATCCCAACAACTTTTGAAGATCAAATCAAGAAAAATAAAAACTCAAGAACTTGAAGATAAAGATGAAGATGAACAAGATTAAATGAAAAGATTAAACAAGACTTTGTATTGAATGATTAATGTTTTAACAAGATCAAAGAAGAATTAAAATAACAAGATTTGAAAAACAAAGATTAAAATCACCAATCACCCTAGTGGTGATGGTGATGAAACGAACTAAAGAGAAAAAGGTGGGGGAGAAGAAAAATTAAAGGCTAACTAGCTAAAATGTGTGAGGGGGCTCCTTTTATAGGCTTGTCCTTTGGTTGGTGAGTGGGCTTTCTCCCGTTCTTCTTGTCTTTTCGTCTTTTCAGAAAAGTTTCCGTTTTCGATTCTGATTCGGGATTTGTCGTCGATTAAATTCAACTCGTCTTTTAATTTCTTCGTTTAATAGACTTGAGTTTCTTCGACTTTTATAAATCTTCCATCTTTGGTCCTTTACTTTGATAAATCTTCGAATAGGCCCAGTGACTTCAAATCTTTTGCATCTCTTGGACAATAGACTTTATCTTGAGTCTTTTTCTTCAGTAAAACACGTGCAATCCCATGTTTTCTTCAATATTCATCCAGTTGGCTCTGAAAACACAAAAACCACGCATAATTCTAAACAAATGATATTAAATACGTGTTTTGGTCTTGTTTTAGCCAGAATTAAGTGGTAAAAGGATGGGTGTTTAGACACCTATCAAATCCCCTACACTTAACCATTGTCATGCCCTCATGCAATGCTTAGTGATAAAGCAAGTTTACACTTTTCTCATAATTAATCAACCTTGGCCTTATTTAAATTCTACTAAACAAAAATTAAAGAAATAAAACTTCAAAGGTAACAAAGGGATAGAAAACCATTTTTACTTTGAAAATAGCTACATGGAAATAACTTGCAAAGAGATCAATGACTTACATTAGGGCTTTTGTGCTGCGAAGATTTATCACCCTCAAGTTTCACGTTCCCCAAACTAAGCTTAAAAACGAGATCATTGTTATTATAAGTTGGCAATTCAAACACTTACACACATGGCTTAATTAAATGCTTAAACTCCCTTATTCCTAGGTGTATCTCTTATATTTTATTTTTGTCTTAGAATGATCATGAAGATGCATTTTTGGACTTATTTTGATAGTTTATTTAGGCTGAAAGCAAAGTAGGACGATTTGATCAATAGTTAGCTAAAGGACAAAATCTCTTAAAACTGCTTCTCGGGATATCAAAAAGTTCATATCTTGGCATAACTTGGTTCACGATTTGAGACCTTTCTCGGGCCGATATTTGGCATGTACTTCATACTTCATATCTTCGAGAGACGTTCTTGAGATAATGGTCTTCTCATCATAATAGAGTTTCTTCACTCGGAGACTTTTGAGGGGTACTCCAACTTTGTTGACCACGACTTCATGATTATTTCTTCAATCTCTAATTGGGATTTTGAGATACAACGATCCCCCTCCTTTTCGGACTTGGAACTATTTATCCTCATACCTTGTTAGGGTCTTTTTGGATAGACTTCTCCATGATCTTTATGGGAGTTGATTGCTTTTCGTCGTGAGTCTTGATCCTTCATATTGCTTTTAGGAATAATGCTTTTCACATCACTTTGGATCTTCAGCAATAAAATTGAATCCTCATGCCTTGTTAGGGCCTTTTCGGACTCGCCAATCTTCGCGCCCCGCTTCATAAGTTATGCCTTGGCTATGAACTCTTATCATTACCGAGCAACTTTTAAACGATCTTGGGCTAGAAGCTAAGTAACTTTTCAAATCGTACGACCTTACTTATTGCAGATAAATTATTAGCAAGTGATGGGAGAATAGGCAAATAATTACACCAAGTGAGCTTGCGCAAGAATCCCGACTTATAATTGACTCTATCATTTCTCGTCCTCCACAATTTAAAATCTCACGTAATGAGATTCGTGGACACTTAGCCTAATAAACCAATTAAGGTCTACATGGTTAAGGATACTAGCTAGAATAAACTTGGATAAGTCTATTCGGGTTGAGTCAAAATAAACGCAACGGGCCTAATATGTCAAAGACTTCTAAACTAGCTACACCACTTTATTAAGGGATATATACATATGAAAGCAACGATAAAAATTTAAAAATTACAACTAAATGGCCAAAGTTAATAAAAAATTTGAAAAATGTTGAAAAATATGATTTTCCGGTTAATTGAAGGCATTTTCATGGAAAAGTCCACTTAAAACTTCGATAGAAGTCCCCCTTACACTTAAGATAAACATTGTCCTCAATGTTTAAGCATGTGGGAAAAGTTTCCCCTACACTTATGACATTGTGCACGTTGGTTAACTCAAGTTAAGGAAGAGACGACTAAAGTGATCAATTTCAAATGTGAGTATGAAGAAAATTGAATCACGATAGTTGAGAGATAGAACCGGATTTCGGATAACACGGGAGCACGGTTCTTCAAAGTTTCCAAGAGTGCACTTATCCCTGTAATCACACCACACAAAGACAAACACATATAGAAGTCCCCCCCTACACTTAGGGGATTAAAACATAAAAGGATAGATACTCGGGCTGCCTCCCGAGGAGCGCTTGTTTTTGATAACCAAGTCACGAGCCTGACTCGACCCAAAATTAGTTCATGGGGAACGTGGTGAGGGATGGAATCACCTCCGGAGAGGTGTCCTCACCAAAGTACAACTTCACTCGTTGGCCATTCACCTTAAAATTAGGTCCATTAGGTTGAGCGAGCTCGAGAGTACCATATGGAAAAATTTGGGCAATGGTGAATGGGCCGGACCAACGAGATTTGAGCTTTCCCGAGAAGATTTTCAACCGAGAGTTAAAAAGTAAGACTTTGTCTCCAACATGGAACTCTCGGTTTTTAATCTTAGAGTCGTGAATGAGCTTAGTCCTTTCCTTATAGATTAAAGAATTTTCATAAGCCTCATTACGGAGTTCATTGAGCTCATTGAGTTGGATCTTGCGTAGGTCACCGGCTTTGTTTATATCAAAATTAGCCCACTTCAAGGCCCAATAAGCCTTGTGCTCCAACTCAATGGGGAGGTGGCATGCTTTCCCGTACACAAGACGATAAGGCGTACAGCCGATCGGGGTCTTGTAAGCAGTACGGAAAGCCCACAAAGCATCATCAAGTTTATCAGCCCATGAGGCACGATGCTCTCCCACGGTTCTTTCCAGAATTCGCTTAAGTCCTCGGTTGGATATTTCAGCCTGGCCATTAGTTTGTGGGTGGTAGGCTGTGGAAAGACGATGATTTACACCGTACTTAGCCATGACTCGAGCAAATTGGTCATTGCAGAAATGAGTCCCACGATCACTAATAATGGCACGAGGCACACCGAATCTAGCGAAAAGAGCTTTCAAAAAGTTACAAACCACCCTTGCGTCATTAGTAGGCAAAGCTTTGGCTTCAACCCACTTTGAAACGTAGTCAACGGGTACAAGGATGTATTTGTTTCCTTTAGACGAAGGGAATGGCCCCATAAAGTCGATACCCCAAACATCAAAGATTTCACATTCTTGTATGAAATTCTGAGGCATCTCGTCTTTATGTGTGATTTTGCCTTGCTTTTGGAAAACATCACATTTTTTAACCATATCGTGAGCGTCACGATATATGGAGGGCCAATAAAATCCCGAATCAAACACTTTTTTGGCGGTGTAGTTGGGACCAAAGTGACTACCGGTGGGTCCTTTGTGGCAAGCATCAAGGATTTCCGACGCTGCCGGTCCATCAACACATCGGTGGATAATCAGGTCGGCACATTGTTTGAATAGGTAAGGGTCGTCCCAAAAATAAGTCTTGATGTCGGTGAAGAACTTTTTCTTTTGCTGGGACGTCAACCCTTCCTTGAGAATTCCACCCGCCAAATAGTTTGCAACATCCGCAAACCACGGGGTTTCATTCGGCTTCGAGTTTATAGACATTAAGGTCTCCAAGGGAAAAGAATCATTGATTTCTTTGGTCGGATGATCCCCTTGGTAAGGATCCTCAAGTCTGCTGAGATGGTCCGCGGCTAAGTTTTCTGCTCCTTTTTTATCGCGAATTTCGATTTTAAATTCCTGGAGCAGCAAAACCCATCGAAGAAGTCTTGGTTTAGAATCTTGCTTTGTCAACAAGTACTTCAACGCGGAATGATCGATATACACAATGGTGGTAGAAAGGACAAGATAGGGGCGAAATTTTTCAAAAGCATAGACAACAGCTAAAAGCTCTTTTTCGGTTGTCGTATAATGCAATTGTGCCCCTGTCATTGTCTTGCTAGCGTAATGGATCGGTTGGAAGTGTTTGTTCACTCTTTGTCCAAGAACCGCTCCAATAGCAAAATCGCTAGCATCGCACATCAACTCAAAGAGAAGCTCCCAATTAGGGGTAACCAAGACGGGTGCCTTAGTTAGCTTATCCTTAAGCGAGTTGAAGGCTTCAAGACACTCTTTGGAGAAGATAAAAGGAGTATCTTTTTCCAAGAGGTGGGTCATCGGGCGAGCGATTTGAGAAAAATCTTTGATGAATCGACGGTAGAAGCCCGCATGACCCAGGAAACTTCTCACACCCTTCACGGTTGAAGGTGGAGGCAACTTTGCGATAACATCGACTTTAGCACGGTCTACTTCAAGACCGGCTTTCGAGATCTTATGTCCAAGCACGACGCCTTCTTTTACCATAAAATGGCATTTTTTCCCAATTCAGAACTAGGCGAGTGTCTTCGCACCGCTTAAGCATACGTTCCAAATTGGCAAGGCAAGAAGAGAAAGAATCCCCGAAGACTGAGAAGTCATCCATGAAGACTTCCATGGTTTGTTCAACCATGTCATAGAAGATAGCTAACATGCACCTTTGGAAAGTCCCGGGCGCATTACATAAGCCAAAAGGCATTCTTTTGTAAGCAAATGTGCCATAGGGACAAGTGAATGTCGTCTTCTCTTGATCTTGGGGATCGATGGGTATTTGGAAATAACCCGAGAAACCATCAAGAAAGCAGTAATATTCATTACCGGCTAAACGTTCAAGCATTTGGTCCATAAAAGGTAGAGGGAAATGATCCTTTCTCGTGGCATCATTGAGTTTGCGGTAGTCTATACAAACTCTCCACCCAGTAACGAGACGAGTGGGAATCAACTCGTTGTGTTCATTGGGAACAACGGTTATTCCGCCCTTCTTGGGCACACAATGGATTGGACTAACCCACGGTGAATCCGAAATAGGGTAAATCATACCCGCATCAAGAAGTTTGATAACCTCTGTTTTGATGACTTCATGGATTTTTGGATTCACCCTTCGTTGGCTTTGAATTGTGGGCTTGAAGTCGTCCTCCATGAGAATTTTGTGGGTGCAGAAGTGAGGATCAATTCCACGAATATCCGAGATTTTCCAAGCAATAGCCTTCTTATGATCTTTCAACACAGCGACAAGTCGGGCTTTCTCTTCATCCTTCAAATCCTTAGCAATGATAACTGGCGACTTCTTCTCTTCATCAAGGAATACATACTCGAGATGGGGCGGCAACTCCTTAAGTTCTAAATCCGGAGGATTTTCGACGGGAGGTGTATTCGAAGTCGGAGTACCGATAGCAATGACCGTGGGAGATGGAGGTGAAGGATTGTCTTCGGTGAGAAGATTGTCAAAGAAATTCATGTCTTCATCCCCATCGATAGGAGAATCATTAGTAGCTAAATTCGCATCTCCCATGGTATCTTCAAGATTGTTCCAGAATAAATCACTATCTCCAAATAGAGACAATGATGAATCAATAGAGGACACGGTCTCAACATTGGGAAGAGAGGTAGGAATACTTTTGCAAGCATCATTAAAGTGTTCTTCACAAGCCTCATCAAGAACGTCAATACAATTAACGCTCTCATATGAATAAGGCTGTTTAGACAACTTTCCCATGTTGAAGACTACTTTATCATCACCCACTCTCATGATAAGCTCACCGGCTTCAACATCAATAAGAGTGCGACCTGTCCTAAGGAATGGACGACCAACAATTAGTGGCACACGGGGGTCCATCTCGTAGTCGACGACAACAAAATCAGCAGGGAAGGTGAATTTGTCGACTCCTACAATGACGTCTTCGGCTATCCCCACTGGATAAGCAACCGTACGGTTGGCTAATTCCAAAGTCATTTTGGTGGGGACTAGCTCTGGGAGAGATAATTGCTTCCAAACACTTAGAGGCATGAGATTAATACTGGCACCTAGATCGGCTAGGGCCATGCAATTCTCTACTCCCGGGAAATTGCAAGGGATAAGAAAACGACCCGGATCACCAAGCTTGGTTGGCAATTTCCTTAAGAGTACTGCAGAGCAATTCTCATTAAGTTGGGTGTTGGCAATATCAATGAGCTTTTCCTTGTCGCTCAGAAGATCTTTAAACATTTTGGCATACTTGGGCATGTGAGCGAGTGCCTCAGCGAAGGAGATATTGAAATTCAGTTGTTTGAACATTTTAAGGAAATTCGAAACCTGAATATCATCTTTGCTCTTTTGCTTCTCTTTCCTCAACCTTGAAGGATAAGGTATATTGGAAGAAGATGAAGGCTTTAGAGAATAGGATCACTCACAACCACGGGTGGAGGAGGGGTAGAAGGAAGAGGTGGAGAAATTGGGGAAGGAGAAGGAGGAGGAATAGGAGCAGGCGACTCGTTCTCCTTAGTCACAACCACCGGTGGAGGTATAGGAAGCTCGGGTTCCTTGGTACCTTTACCACTTCGAGTAGTGATTGCTTTCATCTCCCCTCTTGGGTTTGCAACGGTGTTACTCGGAAGAGTACCCGAAGAAGAGGGTTGATTACCTTGGAAGAAACTAGCCATCATGTTCCTCAGATCATTAGTTTGGCTATCCAACGTGTTTCTCATGTCGGCTCTCAAATCATTTCCTTGCTTGACCAAGTCTGCTTTCAAATTGCGCACTTCCTCTTGGAGATTTCCCACTATCACATCATTGGTTCTCATGTAGGTTGCAACCTGTTGGTGTAATGCAGTGGTGGTTTGGTTGGGAGGAGCATTGTATGCAGGTGGTTGGTAAGCAGGTTGTTGGTAGACTTGATTGTTACGTTGAGGTAGTTGTTGTTGCTTGTGAGGTGGGATGTATGGTTGTCGAGGTTGTTGCTGTTGTTGAGGAGGGCGGTTAAGGTTTTGTTATTGGTTTGGGTTGTTTGGGGGAAAACCGGGTGGTGAGAGGTAGTTGTTGGAGCGGTAGCTAAGCAAGTTACGGTCACCTTGAGGTCTGGCTTGATAAGCAGGTTGAGGATAGGTGCCATATGCCGCATTCACATTCTCAGCAGGGTAATCTTGGGTGGCGGTACAAGTTGTGTAAGAGTGAGGACCACCGCATATCTCACAAGGTTGGCTGACAGCGTTCACTTGAGCGTTTTTGGCGTTGTTGCTGTTGTTGTTGCTGACGGTGTGGGTGACAAGCGATTCAAGAAGCGTGGTGATTTTGTCAAGTCGCTTGTCGCTGTCACTAGTGCTAGCACTAGCGACATTGGTCCTAACACTCTTGGTTTGCACACGAGATTTATTCTCAATGATGTCCCAAGCAGCATTGGAAGTCTTAGCCAAAAGATTACCCCCTGAGGCACTGTTCAGTGAATCTTGGTCACTCATGCTTAAACCATTGTAAAAAGTATTGATTTGATGTACTTTGGTAAAACCATGTTGTGGGCATTTTCTTAAAAGATCTTTAAAACGATCCCAAGATTCACTGAACGACTCATCGTACTTTTGTTCAGAATTTATGATCTCATTCCGCAAAGCGGTAGTACGAGAGGGTGGGAAAAAGTAATTTATAAACTTTGTTTCCAAATCCGTCCACGAGAGAATACTCTGTGGCGGTTCCTTAGCAAGCCAATGCCGGGCTTGTCCCTCTAAAGAAAAGGGAAAAAGTTGTAACCTTATAACCTCTTGTGGAACACCATTGAACTTGACCGTGTTGGTGAGTTGCAAGAATCTCTTTATATGGTCATGTGGATCATCAATGGTTCGTCCCAAGAACGGTTGAGCGGAGACCATCTGGATAAAGCCTGATTTTAGCTCGAAATTGTTGGCGGCAATTGGTGGTATAACAATTGGATCCGTGTTGCCATCGACATGAGCTTGCAGCAATTCAATCATCGGGCGATTATCCGGAAGGGGCTCATTGTTGTTGTTATTGTTCATGTTGTTGTTGTTATTATTGTTTGGAGGTGGTACACCGGCCATGTCTAAGTGATCGAGAGGCTCGGGCTCTTGATATGACGTGGATCGAGTGCGCATACACCTGCAAAAGAATGAACAAAGAAAAACAAAGCAAAAATATTTTTGGTTTTTATGTTTTTTAATTTTTTTGTATTTTTGAAAATTTTATATTTTTTAGTTGTTTTTGAAAATTTTTGATGAAAAAGAAACGTTCATGGGGAACGGATCCCAAAATCCAAGTTCTCACAAAAAACTTTTGATCTTAACGAGAAGAGCCGGAAGCGGCGCCATTTGATACATTGTTTTTATGTGGGTTCAGATTAAATCTCGGAATCCTCTCGAATTGATCTCGGTCTTAAGTGGAATGATTGTTCTTGGTTACTAAATAAAAGGGTTTGGTTTTTCTAATCTAATAAAAAGTTTAAATAAGCTAAAATGAAACCTTAAATCAAAGACAATTAATTTACTGACGATTAATAAAAACTTGAATTAAAATTAAAATTAAGATTAAAATAAAATTGAAATAAAGAAACAGTAAAGAAGCAGTAAAGAAACAGTAAACCTCAAAATGCTCAAAAGATAACTGGCCCGGAACTCTTAAACTTTGCCTTTGGTTCGGAAGTTTCTGAAGCCCCTTGATTCGGAAGTTTCCGGATAAAGAACCTTGGTTCGGAAGATTGGAACTTCCGAATGAAACTCCTTGATTCGGAATTTTGGACTTCCGAATGAAGCCCCTTGGTTCGGAAGTTTGGCTTCGTTCGGAACTTTTTGTTTGGTTCGGAAGTTATGCTTGGTTCGGAACTTACGCTTGGTTCGGAACTTTCTGATTCGTTCGCAACTTTTGTTTGGTTCAGAAGTTATGCTTGGTTCGGAACTTTCTGATTCGTTCGGAAGTCTAGGAAACCCAGGTACAGTAGCAGTTACCGAAGAACAAGGAAAATCGTTTTAATCCAAAAATCACCAAATTTTTAACCAAAAACTTAAATAAAACTAAACACAAAGCATCTATTAACCATAAGCTACAAATCCCACTAACAAAAACACAAATCCCAAAAACTTTTGAAGATCAAATCAAGAAAAATAAAAACTCAAGAACTTGAAGATAAAGATGAACATGAACAAGATTAAATGGAAAGATTAAACAAGGCTTTGTATTGAATGATTAATGTTTTAACAAGATCAAACAAGAATTAAAATAACAAGATTTGAAAAACAAAGATTAAAATCACCAATCACCCTAGTGGTGATGGTGATGAAACGAACTAAAGAGAAAAAGGTGGGGGAGAAGAAAAATTAAAGGCTAACTAGCTAAAATGTGTGAGGGGGCTCCTTTTATAGGCTTGTCCTTTGGGTGGTGAGTGGGCTTTCTCCCGTTCTTCTTGTCTTTTCGTCTTTTCAGAAAAGTTTCCGTTTTCGATTCTGATTCGGGATTTGTCGTCGATTAAATTCAACTCGTCTTTTAATTTCTTCGTTTAATAGACTTGAGTTTCTTCGACTTTTATAAATCTTCCATCTTTGGTCCTTTTCTTCGATAAATCTTCGAATAGGCCCAGTGACTTCAAATCTTTTGCATCTCTTGGACAATAGACTTTATCTTGAGTCTTTTTCTTCAGTAAAACCCGTGCAATCCCATGTTTTCTTCAATATTCATCCGGTTGGCTCTGAAAACACAAAAACCACGCATAATTCCAAACAAATGATATTAAATACGTGTTTTGGTCTTGTTTTAGCCAGAATTAAGTGGTAAAAGGATGGGTGTTTACACACCTATCAATTACCTATATGGTGAATCATGTGATATCTTCACTGATCACAAGAGCCTCAAGTACATATTCACCGGGGAGAGCTAAACATGAGGCATAGAAGGTGGTTAGAGCTACTCAAGGATTATGACATCAATCTTCAGTATCGGGGTAAGGCGAATGTAGTGGCAGATGCTCTCAGAAGGAAGTCAGACATGATTGGTGGCATTAAGATAGAGGAAGAGTTCATACGTGACCTAGAGCGGTTGGACATTGAATTCTTTGTACATGGACAACATGGGTATTGGGCTAATTTGAGAGTTGAGCCAGACTTAATCTCTCGGATCAAGGCAGCTCAGAAGGATGATGGTGAGATTTGGGCTATTATTCACAATCTTTATCGGCAGATAGAATTTCGTGTAGACGCGGATGGCATCGTATGGCAGGGAACCAAGCTATGTGTTCCGGATGATCTTACACTCAGAGAAGCTTCATTAGCTGCAGCTCGCTCTCTATTCTCTATTCATCCAAGATCCACCAAAATGAACCATGATCTCAAAAAACATTTTTGGTGGAGTGGCATGAAGCAGGATGTTGCTACTTTTGTTCCCAAATGTCTAACCTGCCAGCAGGTTAAGATAGAACATCAACGGGCTAGTAGTATACAACAACCGTTAGAGATTCCCGAATGGAAGTGGGAGAAAATCTCCATGGATTTCGTCACCGGACTTCCACTAACTCAGAGGAAGCATGATGTTATATGGGTCATAGTCGATCGTTTAACCAAGTTTAAAACCCGCATATAAATGCCATGAACAGTACACTACGTAAACATACGAACCAATTAAAACTTTCCAATTATGTCATGTACACGTGTTACGAACATTAAATTCAGAAACTACGTACGTGTTAGTGCACGATAATTACTAATTACGTAATATTACACGATAATTATTAATTATAATAATTATAATCACGAACATTAAAACACGAACATATGAACTACGTAGTGTATATTAATACACGGTAAACAAGTATTACGTGTGACGAATATATCATGAATACTAAAACACGAACCGATACGAACAATTAAACATACAAGCGAACACGTAAAACACTTAAACATGCAAAAAGCCCGGTTTACTCCTTTTGGGCCTTGTGTCGCGGCAACCAAAGACAAGAGGGCCAAGCCTATTTTAATTTTGACTAAATGAGGAAAAGTAAAACACAGGAAAAGCAATTACAGAAATTTAACAAGAAAACTAAAAACCCTACCCTTTGTCTCTCCCTTTGCCGCCGGCTACACAAGAACACCAAGAAGGAGTTGGTTGATTTTGATCTTTGATTTTTGGTTAATTGTGTTCGTGTTCATAAGCCTTTTCCATTCACATATTCAGTAACATCAAAACCTTGATCTTTTTATTATTCTTTTCTTTTAATTATGTTCATGTGATTATAAATATTAAAAGCATAATTAAACATGTTAGATTAATCCAAGAATCAAGAAAAGAGTTTGGTTTTGGTGGATTTTGGTTCGGCCGACACACAACCCGAGAGCCACAAGGCTCTCGATGGGTTTTATTGCACCACCACCCGAGACCCCATGGTCTCGGTGTGGTTTGGTTGTTTCGGACGCACGCAAAGGGAACCCGACTCGATGTCGGGGTGATGTTTGGTTGATTTCAGTGTCAACCGAGACCTATAGGGTCTCGGTGGGACGTTGGTTTGGTCAGTGGGTATACGCAGCCAAGCAAGGGGGAACCACCGGCTACAGCCAGTGGGAAAATGGTTCGGACAGTGGCAACCGGCTAGGCCAGGTAGCCACTGTCGGGGCTGTTTGGTTCAGCTTATATTAAAACACAAAAACGGGCACGAGATTATTTTTAAAAGTTATATTTTTACAAGAATAATTAAATTAATTAAACATGATTAATAATTAATTTAATTTAAACATGTACTTAGGTGATATTATTTTTAATAAATAATACATGTTTTAGCCTAAATATTTTATCATTTGTTTTAGACTATAGTTATTAGTTAATTATGAAAACATGGACATATAATTAATTAATAAAACATGACTTAGGTTATAATTATTAAATATAATAATTAATTATTAACATAAGTATTTTATTTAGACTAATTTAATTAAATCATGCTTTACTTAATTAAATTTGTATAACCTATAGTTTATTAACTAACCATGATATATTATTAATTAATAAAACATGAACTATTATTATTAATTAATAATCAGTTATAACCTAGAGTATTTAATTAATAAACTATACTATTAATTACATGACTTATGACTTTTAACCAGTAAACACTAGCTTATATTATTAGCTTATTAATCCAGCTTATTTCTAAATATGGAAACTTTCTATTTCAGGAAACTTGCTATTTTTAGAAACTTTCTATTTTTAGAAACTAATCTACTTTTGGAAATTTTCTATTTTTGGAAACTTTATATTTTTGGAAACTTTCTATTTTAGGAAACTTTCTATTTTTGGAAACTTTCTATTTTTGGAAACTTTCTATTTTTGGAAACCTGCTTTTTTTAGAAAGTTACTTATTATTACACAACAAGTATAATGATACAAGAATACAAGATAATACTTAATCAGAGTACATGAAATACATGATTAATACATTATATCATTTAAAACAGTTTATAAGACAAGAACATATAAAACAAGCTAAGAACATGCTATAACCAATAACGTACTTAGTAATCAGACAACTTATACATGTCCCTTATTTATGTAGCATTAGTGAGGTCGGAGTAGGACTATTCATCCTTTCATCTTTTCTCGTTCACTGGACACAAGGTACGAATTTTCCTCCTTTAGTATCGACATTCTTTCCTTATTTGGATTCCCCGTTTGCAGCCAATTGTTTTCCCAAGTGTATGTTTTATATGTTTTGATTACATATATTTAGTTTTAAATGCCTAAGCCATATACATGCATGACCAGTGTCACCTAGTTATGGAGGTACCATAACCATAACACTGGAGGCACTAGTGTTATGACTTCCTCACGGCGGAGTGATTGCTCATGGCGTCCCTTTACAGTTTTTGGCCTTATATTTACATTATCATGTGGGCCGTATGGGTACATCCTAGTTACATGTTTTACAGGATTTTCATGGTAAATGCGATGTGTGCCTTGCATCATTCACAAAGAGTTGATCCCTCCTACCCAGACAAATTAATTAGAGGCAACCCCTCTAATAGCAAGATGAGGTCTCCCCTCCAAGTATTCATGCACGGTGGAACCTCATGACCTATATGGGCTATTGGCTAATTAATACAGTTTGCATATAAAAACATAAGTCTTTTCAAACTATAAAACCATTTTTATGAACATGTTCCATGTTATCTAGGACTTATATATTTCTGCTGCTATTAGTCTTTTATGCTTATGTCATTTCATGCTATGCTTGTATATCCGTTCACTGGGCGTTATGCTTAGCCGTTTTCCTTTCATGTTCCCAAACTGCAGGTACTCAAGGACGCTCGTAGACTTTGAGAGTATGTGCATACGGTTGGAAGCAATCTATCCTGCATTACTTTATGTATTTCCAAACATTACGTTACTTTATTTCTTTGGAAATTGTTTATTCCTTTTCCATTTCAATACTTATATTCATGTGTGTGAGCTTATACTTGGACTACCGATGTTTGATTCTGGTATTTCCATTCATGGTCATTTAATGTTTTTGGACATTTACCTTGCATGCTTTGATAACACGCCATAATTACCTGTGATATTCCATTTATTAAAATAGGGTGTTACAATTATGGTATCAGAGCCAAGGCTTTAACATGTAGCCTCTTAAAACATGACTTGTGATTAGTGTGGGTAATCACCATGGTCTTCCTAGAACTGACAGTTGTTTTCATGCATTTGTTCATGTATCATTGTTGCAGGATTTTTGACTAAGTAATGGTTGGTACAGGACTGGCCATATTTAGTCGCATGTGCTTTTAATCGAATCATTTTATTTTGATGAACCGACCCATAGGCGTTCATCATCATCATGTTATTTTGTTTAGGTGAACCGACCCATACGCGTTCACCCAAACCCATGTCATTTTGTTGATCATGCATTCATACACTGTTTTCATGCATAATTTTTTTTTCATGTTTATATGCATAAAATTTTTCTCATGTTTATATATTATGTTTAATCAGATTAATCATTGCACTTTGTTTTATACTGTCAGATGGTTCTCACACGTGAACAAGAACAACTCAACGCAGCAGTTCAGGTTGCTATGCAAGCCATGCTTCCTCAACTGAGGAATGAAATTCGGGCTGAGGTGCAAGCTGTCAACAATCAGCACCAACACTAGCATCAGAATCCTCGTCCTCCACCTCCAGCTACCCTGATCACATGGTTGAAGCAATTCAATAAGCATCGTCCGAAATCTTTCGAACAGACTGACGGCCCCGCTGGGGCTGAGAGGTGGATAGCTCACATAGAGAAGATCTTTGACGCCATGGGATACGACCCTGTCTTTAAGGCAAGGTTAGCCTGCTACAAGTTTGAAGGGAACGTGCTTGCTTGGAAGGCACTTAAGCTATCTAATGGAGGCGACGATTGGGTGAATGGATTGACTTGTGCAGAGTTTAAGGAATTGGTTATGGGGCAGTTCTTCCCGAAATCTGAGCAGGATAAGCTCAAGAAGGAGTATCATGGGATTAAGAAAAGTGCTGGGGAAAACAACAATGAGTTCATGCAGAGGTTTCTTCGACTGGCTGGATTTCTTGGAGCAGCAGTCGGGACTGCAGAGTAGCAGGCGTATCACTTACGCTGGGCTCTTCGCACATTTGTCGCCAATAACTTGGTGTGTGCTACATCCAATACTGTGGCACAAGTAGCAGATGCAGCCCGCAAGTTGGAGATGTTTTAGGAGAGGGATGAGTTTGGAGAGGCAGAAAGACCCGACAAGAGGTATATTTCTTCATCAGCGATGATCATTTCACTTCATTCAGTACTATCCAAATATTTATCTTTCTCTATAAAATTGCATCTTTCAGGCAGAAGACTAGGGACCGGTCCCAACTGGCCACTCAACAGTAGAGTCAGCACAAGGGTAACGGTCAAACCTAAGACCGTTCTGCTTCGGACAGGCGTGGTGGTAATGACAATTACCGTAACAACGCCAACAACTCCAACAGCAGCAGGTCCTTAAACTTACTCATTTCTTATGTTATATGCTTTATGATTCATAATTCTGATACATCAACATCTACTACCAGGAATAATGGCAACGGACGGGAGCAGGACCGCAGAGGTTCACAACCCAACCGTGCAGCTACATCTGGTATTACGTCTTACGATTTTCTACATTGTCTTGTTTGTACTCATTAATCATGTCTCACGTATACTTTTCTGAACAGGCTCCCAGCCAGCTAGGGCACCTGTTGGAGGGTATACTCACCCTCTTTTCACTACGTGCAACCGCAAACACCCAGGGCCACATTCCTTAGATCAGTGTAGTTTTAGTTTTGGTTGTGTGGTTATGGCATGTCATACACACTTGGTTACAAGCTTTTAGCTTGCGGTTAATGTGGTAATTTAACCACATTCCTTGTACTTAAACACTTTTTGGTGTAATATATTTACCGGGGACAATGCCCCTTTTACCCAAAAAAAACAAACACCCAGGGCCATGTCGCCGTGATAGCGATGCTTGCTTCAAGTGCGGCCAGCCAGGCCATCACATGAAGGACTGCCGTAAGGGTGAAATAGAGGGCACTTCTGGACATGCCGATTCCAAGCCACATCCTACTACTGGACGGGTGTACATGACCTCGCTTGATCCAACAAGTCAACACGTACCATCACTGGAATCTTGTACATGTATGGTCAAGCTGCATGTGTCTTATTTCAAACGGGTGCTACTCATTCGGTCATATCTACTGTTTATGCTAAGCTTGTTAGGATATCCCCTATTCCATTAGAAAATGTCTTAAACATTTCCACACCCTTAAGAGACTCTGTACGTATCACACATGGGTACAAGGGTCTTCCCCTTGAGTTTGACGACAAAATTCGTCCAGTTGACGCACTTCCATTGGACATGTGCGATTTCGGCATGATATTAGGCATGGACTGGCTATCCAAACACCACGCCACTATTGACTACCATTCATATCAAGTCATCTCGGTGATGTAAACGTACCAGATTACATTTACAACGGTTTTATACCCTAAAGGTCTGTACAAATAATTTCAACCTTACAAGCATGTGCATTACTTTCACATGGTTGCGAGGGTTACTTAGCTACTGTTTATGATATGGAGGCTGAATCTCCATCTATCTTGAATCAGTCGATCGTGTTAGAATTTCTTGACGTGTTTCCTGAAGAAATTCCGGGCATACCACCTACTCATGAGGTAGAGTTTAATTTTGAGCTCATCCTAGGAGCTGAGCCAATTTCCAAGGCTCCTTACCGTATGGCTCCCATCGAGCTTAAGGAGTTAAAGGAACAACTACAGGAACTTTTGGAACGAGGTTTCATCCGACCTAGTGCATCTCCATGGGGTGCACCGGTTCTATTCGTGAAGAAGGACGGTAGTATGCGTCTCTGCATTGATTATCGTGAGCTAATAAGATCACCCTCAGGAATCGATATCCTTTGCCACGCATTGATGATCTGTTTGACCAACTCCAAAGGGCCAAACATTTCTCCAAGATCGATCTGAGGTCGGGTTATCATCATTTACGGGTGAAAGAGCAGGACATTGCTAAGACTGCTTTCCGTACATGTTATGGGCACTACGAATTTGTAGTTATGCTATTTGGCCTTACCAATGCTCCAGCAGTTTTCATGGACTTGATGAACCCTATCTTCCATGAGTTTCTGGACAAGTTCGTCATTGCCTTCATTGACGATATTCTGATTTTCTCTAAGTCAAAGGAGTAACACGAAGACCCTCTTCATACAGTATTACAGATACTTCGCCAGAAGCAGTTGTATGCCAAATTCTCCAAATGCGAATTCTGGTTGAGTAAAGTGGCGTTTCTAGGCCACATAGTATCCTTAGAGGGAATAACCATGGATCCTGCGAAGGTTGAGGCTATTACCAAGTGGCCAAGACCGACATCAGCAACTGAAGTTCGCAGCTTTCTAGGCTTAGCTGGTTACTACCGTAGGTTCGTAGAGAACTTTTCCCGATTAGGACTGCCATTGACCAAACTGATGCGGAAAAGGGAGAAATTCTTCTGGACTGAAGAAAGAGAGAAGAGCTTTGAAGACCTAAAGCAGAGGTTGGTATATGCATCGATTCTTACTCTTCCATCTGGTACAGGTGGATTTTAGATCGATAGTGATGCTTCAGTGAAGATACTTGGTTGTGTTCTCATGAAACATGGGAAAGTGATTGCTTACGCATCACGTTAGCTTAAGCCTTATGAGGAGAACTACCCTACGCATGACTTGGAACTTGCAGCAGTCGTGTTTGTACTGAAGATATGGAGGCACTACATGTATGGCGAATCATGTGATATCTTCACAGATCACAAGAGTCTGAAATACATCTTCACTCAGCGTGAACTGAACATGAGGCAGAGAAGGTGATTAGAGCTGTTGAAGGATTATGACATTAATCCACATTATCATCCCGAAAAGGCGAATGTAGTGGCAGATGCTCTTAGTAGGAAGTCGGGTATGATCAACGACATTAAGATAGAGGAAGAGATTATACGAGACTTAGAGCGACTAGATATTGAGATCATGGTACGTAGATAACATGGCGACTGTGCTAATCTTAGAGTGGAGCCTGACTTACTCTCTAGGATCAAGGAAGTTCAGAAGGATGATGGTGAAATCTGGGCAATTATTCAGAACTTAGAGCAGCAGACGAAGTTTCAGTTAGATGACGACAGTAACTTATGGCAGGGCACTAGACTTTGTGTTGCTGATGATCTTACACTCAAGGAAGCGTTATTGGCTGAAGCTCATAGCTCCCCATTATCCATTCATCCTGGTTCAACAAAGATGTACCACGACATCAAGTAGTATTTCTGGTGGAGTGGTATGAAACAGGATGTTGCTACCTATGTCTCCACATGTCTTACCTACCAGCAGGTTAAGATCGAGCATCAACGATCTAGTGGTCTACTACAACCATTAGACATTCCATTGCAGAAGTGGGACAAGATAACCATGGATTTTGTCACTGGAATTTCGCAGACCAAGAGGAAGCATGATGCAATTTGGGTCATCGTTGACCGACTTACCAAATCGGCTCACTTTTTACCAATCCGGAAGGATGATCCAGTTAGCAAATTGGCTGACATATATAAGAAGGAGATCATGAGACTTCATGGTGCTCCATCCAGTATCATCTCGGACAGAGATCCTCGATTTACTTCGCGATTTTGGAGGAGTCAACAGAAAGCTTGGGGTACCAAACTTAAGCTTAGTACGGATTTTCATCCTCAAACAGTGAGACAGTCGGAGCGTACCATTCAGACAATAGAGGACATGCTTCGAGCATGTGCTTTAGAATGGACAGGAAGCTGGGACGATTATATCTGCTTGGTAGAACTTACATACAACAACAGTTGGCACACCAACATCAAGTGTGCACCATTTGAGATGTTGTATGGCAGGAAGTGTCGCGCCCCAATCTGTTGGGATCAAGTTGGTGAGCGAACACTTGAAGG
The DNA here is from genome assembly GCA_025667525.1 of Glebionis coronaria. Classification (NCBI taxonomy): domain Eukaryota; kingdom Viridiplantae; phylum Streptophyta; class Magnoliopsida; order Asterales; family Asteraceae; genus Glebionis; species Glebionis coronaria. The sequence continues at coordinate 335,604,675 of CM046881.1, read as the reverse complement.
TTCGGAGATGATAGAGTTGACCAACGAGAAAGTCGTTGTAGCTAGGGTGAAACTGCAAGAAGCTCGTGCACGTCAAAAGAGTTATGCCGACAAGCATCGTAGGGATTTACATTTCAACGTGAGAGATCATGTTTTTCTTAAGGTATCACTGACACGTGGTGTTAGACGTTTTGGAATCAAAGGAAAACTCAGTCCTCGATTCATCGGACCGTTTGATATCATCGAGCGAGTCGGTGAAGTATCATATCGTTTAGCGTTACCTCCGCAGCTTTCTCACGTTCATAACGTCTTTCTTGTGTCCTTACTCAGAGGGTACAAGTATCATCCCCTTCACATAGTTCAGTATCCACTTGAACAGATTCGTGAAGATCTTACCGTCATTGAGGAACCCGAACGAGTTCTTGACCGCCAGGAACGAGTCATGAGGAAGAAGACAATTCCATTCGTCAAAATCCTTTGGAGGGACCATACCGAGCGGGAAGCTACTTAGGAGATAGAGGAGTCTATCCGGACTTCTTACCCTCATTTCAAGTTTTGATTCAGGTATGTTCCTCTTTCAATTTACGTTACTATAATTCGGGGACGAATTATTCTTTTTAGGGAAACCCGCATATAAATGCCATGATCAGTACACTATCTAAACATACGAACCATCTAAAACTTTCCATTTATGTCATGTACACGTGTCACGAACATTAAATTCAGAAATTACGTACGTGTTAGTGCACGATAATTACTAATTACGTCATATTACACGATAATTATCAATTATAATAATTATAATCACGAACATTAAAACACGAACATATGAACTACGTAATATATATTAATACACGGTAAACAAGTATTACGTATGATGAATATATCATGAATACTAAAACACGAATCGATACGAACATTTAAACATACAAGCGAAGACGTAAAATACATAAGCATGCAAAAAGCCCGGTTTACTCCTTTTGGGCCTTGTGTCCGCGGCAACCAAAGACAAGAGGGCCAAGCCCATTTTAATTTTAACTAAATGAGGAAAAGTAAAACATAGGAAAAGCAATTACATAATTTTAACAAGAAAACTTAAAACCCGACCCTCCTTCTCTCTCTTTGCCGGTGGCTACACAAGAACACCAAGAAGGTGTTGGTTGATTTTGATCTTTGATTTTGGGTTAATTGTGTTCGTGTTCATAAGCCTTTTCCATTCACGTATTCGGTAACATCAAAACCTTGATCTTTTTATTATTCTTTTCTTTTAATTATGTCCATGTGATTATAAATATTAAAAGCATAAATAAACATGTTAGATTAATCCAAGAATCAAGAAAAGGGTTTGGTTTTGGTCGGTTTTGGTTCAGCTGACACACAACCCGAGAGCCAAAAGGCTCTCGGTGGGTTTTATTCCACCACTAGCCGAGACCCCATGGTCTCGGTTTGGTTTGGTTGTTTCGGTCGCACGCAAGGAGAACCCCGACTCGATGTCGGGGTGATGTTTGGTGGATTTCAGTGTCAACCGAGACCTATAGGGTCTAGGTGGCACGTTGGCTTGGTCAGTGGGTAGGAAAATGGTTCGGACGGTGGTAACCGGTTTGGCCGGGTAGCCACTGTCGGGGCTGTTTGGTTTGGCTTATATTAAAACATGGAAACGAGCACGGGATTATTTTTACAAGAATAATTAAATTAATTAAACATGATTAATAATTAATTTAATTTGAACATGGACTTTGGTGATAATATTTTTAATAAATAATACATATTTTAGCCTAAGTACTTTATCATTTATTTTAGACTATAGTTATAAATTAATTATTAAAACATGGTCATATAATTAATTAATAAAACATAACTTAGGTTATAATTATTAAATATAATAATTAATGATTAACCTAAGTATTTTATTTAAACTAATTTAACAAAATCATGCTTTACTTAATTAAATTTGTATAACCTATAGTTCATTAATTAACCATGATATTTTATTAATTAATAAAACATGAACTATTATTATTAATTAATAATCAATTATAACCTATAGTATTTAATTAATAAACTATACTATTAATTACATGACTTATAACTCTTAACTAGTAAACACTAGCTTATATTATTAGCTTATTAATCCTGCTTATATCTAAATATGGAAATTTTTTATTTTAGGAAACTTGCTATTTTTAGAAACTTTCTATTTTTAGAAACTGATCTTCTTTTGAAAACTTTCTATTTTTGGAAACTTTCTATTTTTGGAAACTTTCTATTTTTAGAAACTTTCTGTTTTTGGAACCTTTCTATTTTTGTAAACCTGCTATTTTTAGAAAGTTACTTATTATTACAGTATAATAATACAAGAATACAACATTATACTTAATCAGAGTAAATGAAATACATGATTAATATAGTATATCATTTAAAACAGTAAATAAGACAAGAACATATAAAACAAGCTAAGAACATGGTATAACCAGTAACGTACTTAGTAATCAGACAACTTATACATGTCCCTTATTTATGTAGCATTAGTGAGGCCGGAGTAGGATTATTCATCCTTTCATTTTTTCTCGTTCACTAGACACAAGGTACGGATTTTCCGTCCTTCACTATGGACATTCTTTCCTTATTAGGATTCCCCGTTTGCAGCCATCTGTTTTCCCAAGTGTATGTTTTATATGTTTTGATTACTTATATTTTGTTTTAAATGCCTAAGCCATATACATGCATGACCAGTGTCACCTAGTTATGGAGGTACCATAACCATAACACTGGAGGCACTAGTGTTATGACTTCCCCACGGCAGAGTGATTGCTCGTGATGTCCCTTTACAGTTTTTGGCCTTATATTTATATTATCATGTGGGGCGTATGGGTGCATCCTAGTTACATGTTTAACAGGATTTTCATGTTGAATGTGATGTGTGTCTTGCATCCTTCACAAGGAGTTGATCCCTCCTACCCAGACAAATAAATTAGAGGCAACCCCTCTAATAGCATGATGAGCTCTCCCCTCCAAGTATTCATGCACGGTGGAACCTCATGACCTATATGGGCTATTGGCTAATTAATATAGTTTTCATTTAAAAACATAAGTCTTTTCAAACTATAAAACCATTTTTATGAACATGTTCCATGTTATCTAGGACTTATACATTTCGCTGCTATTAGTCTTTTATGCTTATCTCATTTCTTGCTATGCTTGTATATCCGTTCACTGGGCGTTATGCTCAACCGTTTTCCTTTTATGTTCCCAAACGGCAGGTACTCAAGGACGCTCGTAGACTTTGAGAGTATGTACACACGGTTGGAAGCTATATAGCCTTCATTACTTTCTGCATTTTCATACATTACGTTACTTATTTCTTTGGACATTGTTATTTCTTTTCCATTTCAGTACTTATATTCATGTGTGTGAGCTTATACTTGGACTATCGATGTTTGTTTTTGGTATTTCCATTCATGGTCATTTAATGTTTTTGGACATTTACCTTGCATGCTTTGATGACACGCCATAATTACCTGTGATATTCCATTTATCAAAATGGGGTGTTACACCAAGTCAACTCATTTTCTTCCAATTCGCAAAGATTTTTCAATTAGCAAATTGGAAGATATATTCCTTTAGGAGATCATGCAATTGCATGGTACTCCATCAAATATCATATCCGACAGAGATCCTCGACTCACGTCTAAATTCTGGAAAGGTTTACAGAAAGCTTGGGGCACCACACTTAAGCTTAGCACAGCCTTTCATCCTCAGACCGATGGTCAGTCAGAGCGTACCATTCAGACCTTGGAAGACATGCTACGAGCGTGTGCATTAGAATGGACATGGAGTTGGGATGACTACATTTTCTTGGTTGAGTTTGCCTACAACAAAAGTTAGCACGCGAGTATTAAGTGTGCACCTTTCGAGATGCTTTATGGTAGGAAGTGTCGTGCTCCAATCTGCTGGGATCAAGTTAGAGAACGAATCATTTAGGGTCCAGAGATGATAGAGGTGACCAATGAGAACATTTCCATCGCCAAGACGAAGCTGTAGGAAGCTTGTGCTCGTCAGAAGAGCTTTGCTGATAAACATTGTAGATTAGAATTTTAGCCTGGTGAACATTTTTCCTTAAGGTATCACCAGCACGTGGCGTCAAGCATTTTGGAATTAACGGCAAGCTCAGTCCTCATTTCATCGGACTGTTTTAAATCCTTGAACGTGTTGGTGAAGTATCATATCCTCTAGCGTTACCTCCGCAGCTATCTCACGTTCACAATGTGTTCCATGTATCCTTACTCAGAGGTTAAAATTATCATCTGTACAGTGCCGTGTCCATTCGAGCAGATTCTTGAGGATTGTAACACCCCCACAATTGTTATGCGCAGCGGAACTACAACAATGGGTGCTACACAGTATTCTTTGCACACAAGATATATCAAACGACGCTAAAAAGACGTCGACTTAAAATTTCAACATTTAAAATTTTTAGATGATACATGTCCACAGTTTTTCCAACCCCAAATAGTGCACAGAGTTTAGCGTTTTGGTCCCCATGAATCTCAACCCCAAAAACTTCAGTTTTACAACCACATGACATTAAACATAAAAATTGTTTAAGTAGAAAAAGGAGGGAAAAACAAGCGGACACCAAGCCGATCACACAACATCCATCCCATGCATGCTCCATCCTACTGCTCAGCGGTTACCTGAAATACATGCCAAAAATTTGGTCAACGAAAACGTTGAGTGGAATTCATAGGTTTTTCAATCCATTTGAACGTATATATAATAAAAACCATTCGTGATCATTTATAGTCTTGTCGATCAAACAAACTATAATCAGGATACTGACAATTGTGTTTAAGCTCATGACACTAATCCGTTAACTCAATCACCCGCGTAAATATACCGGCATGATTCAGATGAAACCAGTGCCCCTTCTAAAGGCATCAGTTGCAATTATACCTTATTTCTCATACAAAATAATCTACCGCAGAACTTACTATAAGTACAGCTTCTCGGCTAGCATTGGGTCGTTAACCCCGTAGTACTACAAATTGCATAAGCGGCTATTTCCCCCTACTCGAGGGCAAGACAATAGTTAATAGTTCATGAATTTAGGGACTTTTGCAACTTTGGTACTCAACACAATTTCTAAGGCAACTTTCGGGTCTAACAATCATTCATGATATACGTTCCTTTTTAAAAACTAGCATGCATTTCCCTCGCGGGTAAAACAATTTGAAATAATATAAGCGAGGCTATAAATTCACACCTTAGATATTAAGTAGTCGGTAGTTCGAGGAGTGTTCACTGACGATGTTACGGATGCCCGGGTAAATCAACACCTATCACAAATAACGCGTAATGAGTAATCTCATTTAAATACTTACGGTACTGTGTAAAATACATATATACAAGTCACTTAAGACAAATATAACTCACGCCAAAAACAAAACAACAAGTATCATTCATTTTATACCATTCATTCTTATAACCTACGTTGTCCATTTTTACACGTTCTCGCCGGTACTTGACTAAAGTACGGGCTGTTTTACCTTATTAAACCATGCTTATAAAATTTGACAAAATTTCCAAAAAATCCTATATGACCTGTAGATAACATGTTTTTAAGCCCAACAAAAGTTTTCACTTTTACGACCCGTTACGCAACTCATTTCCACGACTACATTTTACGGGCTGAAATTGCGCTTCGACCAATTTTGACCACTTTTACCTATATGAAAAATACCTTTGACTTCCTTGACTCATAAGTCAACATATAGACTCATTTGTACAGGTTAGGGACCAAGTTTTGACCCTTGATCATTCACCAAATTATACTTGTGACCCTCGGGATTTGACTAAAACTTTGCACAAATCCGGATTGTGAAAGTCCTCGTCTCCCGGTACCCGATCTTTAAAATGTCATAACTTTTAGCTCGTTTTGAGTCACGGGCTCTACCTTATACCAAATTAAAGCTAGAAAAACCCTCTATCACTATATTTAGTTTTCAAGACCTGGAACAAAAATCATTTTTCCAAAATAGACCAAATGTTTCTGCCTAAAAATGACTATACCAAAAACATGCTTAGACTCGATTCCAAGACTTCTAACCAACACTAAACATCATCCTAAGCCTTCCCAAACATATCCTAACATCAAACTTCCATCCTACCCCTATTGATCAACCAATCTCAATATCAAAAATCAAAGAAAATAGACATGCAAGTAATAAAACCTATGTGAATCTTTCTAAAACAACAAACCAAACACAAATATAACATGCAAATTCAACAACCACCATGGCTCCCCAAACACCCCCTTTGCCGTGGGGTTTGGGTGACCAAATCACCACAACCAAATTAATTTTGGTGGGTTTTCTTGGTGTTTATACTTCCATAACACTAAATATCAACATGCATTAGCTCTTTAAGCCTCAAAAACGAATTTGGATAATATGGAAAAATCTTGAAAAATTTTTATCAATGCATGTTGGATTTGATTACATGAATAGGTGGGTAATGAACAAACTAAGCGTGGTCTAACCTTAGATTTTTGAAAAATCAAGTAGAAAAGATTTTTGGTGGATTTTTGTTTGAGGTGGGTGTGCCGTGAGTTTAGAGAGAGACAAGGAGGGAGTGTGTTTGATTTTTCTTTGTAAATTTTGTATGTGTTTAAGTGTTTGTTCACTTTGGCCCTTTTTGATAGTTAGGAGGGACCTTTGTGCAATTTTGGGCTTCTTTTGTCCTTAAATAGAAAACGACCTCAAAACTTTGCGGGTTTGACTCATTTGTCAATTTTGAAAATTTTACGGGAGTCGGAAATCTTCCCGAACGCTCCAAAATATTTTTGGGATACTTTAAATGTACTTGGAAGGCTATAAAACTCACACGACTCAACTTAACACGAACCGTAAATAAAATTCTCGAAAAATTACATTATCGATAAATCGTCAAAAATTATATGAAATTGGGCATCTCTCGGGATCGTAATCGTCATCGTCCTTCTCAAAACGTCAAACGTAAAAATTATAACCTCGAACATCGGCTTTAACCAAAATACTTATAATTATAGAAATTAAATCTTATTAAAAATTTCAAAAATTAGCGTAATTTAGGGTATCGTTAATGACCTCGATTCTAGGGTGTCACATCCACCCCTCCTTAAAGAGAGCGACGTCCCGGCGCTCGCCTCTTCTTGGACTCACATTTCGTCTATTGGAACAAATGAGGATACCTTTCCTTGAAAAAGTCCTCACGTTCCCAGGTGTATTCCGGTCCACGCTTAGAATTCCATCGGACCTTCACAATGGGAATCCTACTATGCTTCAACCGCTTGACCTCCCGGTCCATAATTTCCACAGGTTCTTCCACAAAGTGCATTTTGTCGTCTAGTCGAATCTCGTCCAAAGGAATCACCAATTCCTTGTCCGCCAAACTCTTCTTCAGGTTCGATACGTGAAACGTGTCATGAATAGCACTAAGCTCGGTCGGCAATTCTAGCTTGTACGCTACTGGTCCAATTCGTTCAACGATCTTAAACGGTCCAATATACCTCGGACTCAACTTTCCTTTCTTTCCAAAACGAATTACACCCTTCCATGGCGATACCTTGAGCATAACCGTATCTCCAACTTCAAACTCCAACGGTTTCCTTCGGTTATCGGCATAACTTTTCTGTCGGCTTCTCGCAGCAAGTAGTCGGTTCTTGATCTGCACGATCTTCTCTGTCGTTTCTAACACCATTTCGGGTCCAGTCAATTGACTTTCCCCTACTTCACTCCGACACACGGGCGATCTACACTTCCTTCCATACAATGCTTCGAACGGTGCCGCTTTGATACTCGCGTGATAAATATTATTGTACGAAAATTCCACTAGAGGCAAGTGGCGTTCCCAACTTCCTCCAAAATCAATCACGCACGCTCGGAGCATGTCCTCCATCGTTTGAATCGTTCGCTCACTCTGGCCGTCAGTTTCCGGGTGATAAGCCGTGCTTAAACGCAGTTCAGTGCCCATCGCACGTTGAAGCGATTTCCAAAATTCCGACGTAAATCTACTGTCACGATCCGAAATGATCGATAACGGCACTCCATGTCTACAGACGATCTCTCTCACGTACACGCTGGCGAGTTTTTCCATGCTGTCCGTCTTCTTCATAGGTAAGAAATGAGCAGATTTCGTCAACCTGTCCACAATTACCCATATCATATCGCTTCCACTAGGAGTCCTAGGTAAACCCGTCACAAAATCCATTGCGATTTTCTCCCATTTCCATTCTGGAATTTCCGGTTGTACCAACAATCCAGATGGTTTCTTATGTTCTGCCTGAACCTTTGCGCAAGTCAAACACTTACTGACGTAACGAGCAATATCTGCCTTCATATTCGGCCACCAATAAACTTTCTTCAGGTCGTGGTACATCTTATCCGATCCAGGATGTATCGAATACTTCGACTTATGCGACTCATTCATAACCAATTCTCGAACTCCAGGCTTTCCTTCCTCAGATGGACACAATGGTAACCAAATCCGATTCTCAAAATATCTTAGTCCGTCAGATCTAATCACAAAAAGAGGTTTCAACATTCGTCCCAAGTTTTCGGCTTCAACATTCCCTTTCATCAATCCTCTCTCCTGAGCCTTCAGTATGGTTTCGGTTAAGTCAACGCCCTCACTCATCACTAAAGCTCTAACCCTCAAAGGTTTCTCCCGTTCTTTCCTACTCAATGCATCCGCTACAACATTCGCCTTCCCAGGGTGGTAGCGAATTTCGCAGTCATAATCACTCAGTAGTTCAACCCATCGTCTTTGTCGCATATTCAACTCCTTTTGATCTAAAATGTGCTGCAAACTCTTGTGATCAGTGAATACAACACACTTTGTACCATACAGATAGTGTCTCCACAGCTTCAACGCAAAAACTACCGCTCCTAATTCCAAATCGTGCGTCGTGTAGTTCTCCTCATTCTTCCTTAATTGCCTCGACGCGTAAGCTATCACCTTCTCACGTTGCATTAATACTGCTCCATAACCCTTACGAGACGCATCACAATACACCACGAAGTCTTCGGTTCCCTCAGGCAATGATAAAATCGGCGCGGAACATAACTTATCCTTGAGCGTTTCGAAAGCAAGCTCTTCCTCATTTCCCCATTCATACACCCTATTCTTCTCGGTAAGCCTCGTCAATGGTTTCGCAATCAACGAAAATCCTTCAATAAACCGTCGATAATACCCAGCTAAACCCAAAAATTGTCGAACTTCAGTCGGCGTCGTCGGTGCTGACCATTCCCTGATCGCTTCAATCTTAGCAGGATCTACACGAACTCCTTCCTTATCAATCACATGACCTAGAAACTGCACTGATTCCAACCAAAACTCACACTTAGAGAATTTTGCATACAACTTCTCCTTCCTTAACAACTCCAAAATCTTTCTCAGGTGCTTCTCGTGCTCCTCCTTACTCTTAGAGTAAATAAGTATGTCGTCGATGAAAACAATAACAAACTTATCTAGATACGGCTTGCACACGCGATTCATAAGATCCATGAATACAGCAGGCGCGTTTGTCAACCCAAACGGCATCACTCGAAATTCAAAGTGTCCATACCGCGTACGAAAGGCAGTTACAGGAATATCCTCCTCTCTTACACGCAGTTGATGATACCCTGATCTTAAATCGATCTTTGAGTATACACTGGAACAGATCAATTGCAAGGTTCAATTAAGTCGATTTTAAAAGCGTAAATTCCTAACTTCAAGGTACACCCTTTCAGTATAGAATTCGTACTAACAATTTTTCCATCGGCTAATTCAACATTATAACTAGTCGTTAACAATACCGGTTCCCTATCGATATGACGACTAAATCTAACGTCTACAAAACTCTTGTCGGAGCCAGAATCAAATAAAATACTAGCATAACAAGCGTCTAGCAAAAACGTACCGGTAACCACATTGGGACCTTGTGGTTTATCAGCAGTTCCCACTTGATACACAGCTGCCGCATTATTTCCTCCCAGTCTGTTCCCTGTCTTCGGGCAATTCGCTTGCACATGCCCCCTTTCTCCACAGCTATAACATCCTCTCATCCTGATAGCATTAGCCCCAGTGGCTACTCCTCCCGTTCGACAACTAGCAGTCCTATGACCCGCCTTTCCACATTTGCCGCATGCCTGCGGGCAGTTTCCAACATGATACAAGTTGCACTTTCCACAATGGGGGTTCACTTTCACACCTCTAGGGTTCGTCACGGCCCTCATCCCTTCGTTCCTTCTCTGATTAAACTGCTGATTACGGTTCGGCCCTTGGTTGTTTCGGTTTCCTCCTCGGTTCTGGCCTTGGGATTGATTACTTTGTGCCGCTTCCCATTTCCTTTTGTTGCCTTCAGCAATGTAGTTCTGCTTGTCCTGAAGCTTAACGTCCATCAAAGCGTGTGCCATTTGAACCGCTTCATCAAACGTTCCAGGTTTCGACGAAGTTGTTTCACCTTTGATGTTGCTAGATAAACCCTTAATATACTGCTTCATTTTCTTGGCGTCATTGGAAAATATGTCCGGACACAAAAGACTTAACTCATTGAATCTCCTGGTGTAAGCAGCTATATCGTTGTTTCTTAAGGTCAAGTGTCTCAGTTCGTCCTCCAATTGCCCCAATTCCTCCTCTGGGCAAAACTTCTTGGTCAACAAAGCTTTGGTCGCATTCCACGTTCTCGCATTTGCCACAGCCAATCCCACCGTAGCTACCTGGGTGTTCCACCAGCTTAACGCATCATCCAGAAATGTAGCTGCTGCAAACTTTACTTTATCCGCCTCTACACAACCACTGATTTCAAACGTACTCTCAACTTTTTCCAACCATCGCCTAAGTTCTAGGGCTCCACCCGATCCACGGAACTGCGTAGGACCGCACTTCATAAAGCTTGAATAGGTACACACTCTTGGGACTGGTTGTCTCCCCGCGTTCCTTCCTGGATCCTGATTTCTCCCAGCTCGGTCCGCTTCCAACGCATTAGCTATCGCTTCCTGAATCATGTTGTTAACACGATCGGCAGTCAACTTTGGAGGCATTGTTTTATCGAATATCTCTTTCTGCAAGACAAGAAAAATAGAAAAACAATGTAAGTATTCATATCAAGTTTCCCAGACATAAAATACATACAACGACACATCACTACGGAGTTACTAATATTCATCAATTCTCACCACAAAAGATCAAATTTAAGACATATCACAGATCATGAAAGGTAACATAGATTGTATTGATAGTTAACCAAAATTGTGACAAGTAATGCCACTACAATCATTCACCACAAAACATCAAGTACTTGAGTTTCTCGTCATAATACCATCATACAAAGGTCTAAAATAGTTCTATTACAATGATCAAAGAAAATACAAAACAAGTAACTAAGCATGTGGTGATCCACACTGCTTCTTGGATGGCGGCTCGTCGTCGTCTTCCTCGGTTTCCTCATCACTCACGTCCTCGTCCACATCATCCACTTTTCCCTTTCCTTTCTCATCTGGCCCACATTCTGTTTCCTTTCTCGTCCCTGATGTGGATCCATGCTCAATCGCTACTTGATTTCCCACCGAAATACAAGCATCTCCAGTAGGCGGCTGAACCATGAAGTCATTCGCCTCCATCTCCACATCGTCCACGAATCTCCAATCCGGGGGCAATGAATCCCTCACACGATGCTCCCAACTCTGCATCCTCGACAACCTCATCTGATCTTCCCTCACACGGTCAAGACTAGCACTTAAATTCGCAACCATTGATTTCAAACTGTTGATGGCACTTGTGTTCATCATCCCATCATACGCAATTCTTGAAGTCCTTTCCAACAGTCTTTGATGCTCCCTTTCAGTCTTATCAAACTTCTTAATCACCCTAGTCTCAACTACAAACCGCTCATACATTAACCTTTCCATCCTCCCCAAACGACCTGCGGGATCCCAGTAGTGACTCGGTCTCGGAAAATAGACCCTTGCAATATTCTCATGAATCGATGGCGACTTGGATGACTCTCCACTGCTCCCATTACTATTGTCCATCGGGCGATCAAAAGGTTGCTGCTCATAACGACCGGTCGGTGGTACCTCATAACCCTTCGGCGAACTCGGGGATTGAAACAAATCGGGTTCGGTCTGGCCTACGGCATCTTCGGGAATGCCATCATCCAATAGCTCCTCGGGCTCTTCTTCGGAATCCTCATTGTCGTCACTACTCATGCTGAAATTATCTACCTCGCTTTCGCCATTGTCGTTTTCCGGCCCTATTTCGTCTTCTGGAGCGATCCATCCATTATTATTGTCCGGCGGGTTCGGAGGTAACGGTCCCCCTTCGTGACCTACGACGTAATCGTTCCCGTTATCGTTGGGCGGTACCTCGGCCATTCCTGCAGTAACAGCGAATTTCGGAGGGTACATAAGTAATTATACAATAATTATAAATATATGCATGCAAATGCAATGCAAAGGTGGTACATATGCCCGAAATGTAATAATATGATGCTCATGCATGATAAATATGAAAATTACGATGTCGGATATTTCACGTAAAATTTAACGTCTACATATAGTAATTCCATACTTATATAATAATTACCCACTTATATACTTTACTCAAAAGTATACGTCAAATGCCATAAATACAACAATAAATCTTACCGGAGCCATGCAGGATAGTTGTGTGTGCTTGGACCCTTTTTCTTACGACACCAAAAGTTATAGTTTAGGATTTTTAAAAACGACCTAGTTCTCTATAACTCGTGGCTCTGATTACCAATCTGTAACACCCCCACAATTGTTATGCGCAGCGGAACTACAACAATGGGTGCTACACAGTATTCTTTGCACACAAGATATATCAAACGACGCTAAAAAGACGTCGACTTAAAATTTCAACATTTAAAATTTTTAGATGATACATGTCCACAGTTTTTCCAACCCCAAATAGTGCACAGAGTTTAGCGTTTTGGTCCCCATGAATCTCAACCCCAAAAACTTCAGTTTTACAACCACATGACATTAAACATAAAAATTGTTTAAGTAGAAAAAGGAGGGAAAAACAAGCGGACACCAAGCCGATCACACAACATCCATCCCATGCATGCTCCATCCTACTGCTCAGCGGTTACCTGAAATACATGCCAAAAATTTGGTCAACGAAAACGTTGAGTGGAATTCATAGGTTTTTCAATCCATTTGAACGTATATATAATAAAAACCATTCGTGATCATTTATAGTCTTGTCGATCAAACAAACTATAATCAGGATACTGACAATTGTGTTTAAGCTCATGACACTAATCCGTTAACTCAATCACCCGCGTAAATATACCGGCATGATTCAGATGAAACCAGTGCCCCTTCTAAAGGCATCAGTTGCAATTATACCTTATTTCTCATACAAAATAATCTACCGCAGAACTTACTATAAGTACAGCTTCTCGGCTAGCATTGGGTCGTTAACCCCGTAGTACTACAAATTGCATAAGCGGCTATTTCCCCCTACTCGAGGGCAAGACAATAGTTAATAGTTCATGAATTTAGGGACTTTTGCAACTTTGGTACTCAACACAATTTCTAAGGCAACTTTCGGGTCTAACAATCATTCATGATATACGTTCCTTTTTAAAAACTAGCATGCATTTCCCTCGCGGGTAAAACAATTTGAAATAATATAAGCGAGGCTATAAATTCACACCTTAGATATTAAGTAGTCGGTAGTTCGAGGAGTGTTCACTGACGATGTTACGGATGCCCGGGTAAATCAACACCTATCACAAATAACGCGTAATGAGTAATCTCATTTAAATACTTACGGTACTGTGTAAAATACATATATACAAGTCACTTAAGACAAATATAACTCACGCCAAAAACAAAACAACAAGTATCATTCATTTTATACCATTCATTCTTATAACCTACGTTGTCCATTTTTACACGTTCTCGCCGGTACTTGACTAAAGTACGGGCTGTTTTACCTTATTAAACCATGCTTATAAAATTTGACAAAATTTCCAAAAAATCCTATATGACCTGTAGATAACATGTTTTTAAGCCCAACAAAAGTTTTCACTTTTACGACCCGTTACGCAACTCATTTCCACGACTACATTTTACGGGCTGAAATTGCGCTTCGACCAATTTTGACCACTTTTACCTATATGAAAAATACCTTTGACTTCCTTGACTCATAAGTAAACATATAGACTCATTTGTACAGGTTAGGGACCAAGTTTTGACCCTTGATCATTCACCAAATTATACTTGTGACCCTCGGGATTTGACTAAAACTTTGCACAAATCCGGATTGTGAAAGTCCTCGTCTCCCGGTACCCGATCTTTAAAATGTCATAACTTTTAGCTCGTTTTGAGTCACGGGCTCTACCTTATACCAAATTAAAGCTAGAAAAACCCTCTATCACTATATTTAGTTTTCAAGACCTGGAACAAAAATCATTTTTCCAAAATAGACCAAATGTTTCTGCCTAAAAATGACTATACCAAAAACATGCTTAGACTCGATTCCAAGACTTCTAACCAACACTAAACATCATCCTAAGCCTTCCCAAACATATCCTAACATCAAACTTCCATCCTACCCCTATTGATCAACCAATCTCAATATCAAAAATCAAAGAAAATAGACATGCAAGTAATAAAACCTATGTGAATCTTTCTAAAACAACAAACCAAACACAAATATAACATGCAAATTCAACAACCACCATGGCTCCCCAAACACCCCCTTTGCCGTGGGGTTTGGGTGACCAAATCACCACAACCAAATTAATTTTGGTGGGTTTTCTTGGTGTTTATACTTTCATAACACTAAATATCAACATGCATTAGCTCTTTAAGCCTCAAAAACGAATTTGGATAATATGGAAAAATCTTGAAAAATTTTTATCAATGCATGTTGGATTTGATTACATGAATAGGTGGGTAATGACCAAACTAAGCGTGGTCTAACCTTAGATTTTTGAAAAATCAAGTAGAAAAGATTTTTGGTGGATTTTTGTTTGAGGTGGGTGTGCCGTGAGTTTAGAGAGAGACAAGGAGGGAGTGTGTTTGATTTTTCTTTGTAAATTTTGTATGTGTTTAAGTGTTTGTTCACTTTGGGCCTTTTTGATAGTTAGGAGGGACCTTTGTGCAATTTTGGGCTTCTTTTGTCCTTAAATAGAAAACGACCTCAAAACTTTGCGGGTTTGACTCATTTGTCAATTTTGAAAATTTTACGGGAGTCGGAAATCTTCCCGAACGCTCCAAAATATTTTTGGGATACTTTAAATGTACTTGGAAGGCTATAAAACTCACACGACTCAACTTAACACGAACCGTAAATAAAATTCTCGAAAAATTACATTATCGATAAATCGTCAAAAATTATATGAAATTGGGCATCTCTCGGGATCGTAATCGTCATCGTCCTTCTCAAAACGTCAAACGTAAAAATTATAACCTCGAACATCGGCTTTAACCAAAATACTTATAATTATAGAAATTAAATCTTATTAAAAATTTCAAAAATTAGCGTAATTTAGGGTATCGTTAATGACCTCGATTCTAGGGTGTCACAAGGATCTATCCTATATTGAGGATATCGTAGCAGTTCTCGATCATCAGGATCGGGTCATGAGGAGAAATACGATCCCATTCGTCAAAATCCTTTGGAAGGACTATTGAGCACGAAGCCACATGGGAAACGGAGGAGTCTATCCGGACTTCTTACCCTCATTTTCAGCTATGATTCGGGTATGTCATTTTCAGCTTATCGTATCGCTAATTCGATGACGAATTATTATTTTAAAGGGGAAGAGTTGTAAAACCCGCTTTAAAATACCTTAGAACATTAAATGCATGAAAATACGGTTAAATTAAAACTTTACAGTTAATTAATATATGACACGAATCATGAACATTTAATACAAATATTACGTATATTAATTAATTACTACAAGTATTACGTATATTAATATTATTATTAATACATGATAAGTATTTACGTATGATACTTAAAACGTAAAAAGAATAAAACACGACATGTAAAACACGAACACACTTGATATATATTTAAGCATGAAAAAAGAAAATGAAATATGTATATGTATGTGTGTGTGTGTGTGGCATCCAAAAAGAAAAGAGAAAAGGGCTTTGGCCCATCCCATTATCAATGTAACCAAATAGCAAAACACAGGGAATTATTATCATAATACTATTTACAGGAAACTAATTAAAACCCTAGCACTCTCTTTCTCTTCCATCTTGGCCGCGACATACGCAGAAGAACAAGGAGGAGATTTTTGGTTTTGATCTAATTAATTTATGGGTATAGTGTTCGTGATCTAATCCTTAATCAATTCACACATTCGGTATCTTTTTAATCTTAATCTTTTTATTTATTTTTCTATGATCATAATCTTTAAAAACAAGTATTAAAAACATGTTTACAAAAGACTAAAAACATGGGTTCGGGTTTATTTTGGTTGGTTTGTCATGGGCACACAAACCGAGAGTCGTGCGACTCTCGGTGGTGTTTTTGTTCCAGCGACCGAACCGCATATGGGGTCGGTGCCTGGTTTGGTTTGGCAGTCGCAACACCAACACCCCTTCCAAGGGCTGTTGGTTGGCAAGCAGTGGCAAACTAGCAATGACACCGGCTAGGCTGTCGGTGGCTGCTGCTGGTGGTCGGACAGCAACCACAACTGCAAGGTTGTGGTGTGTTGTGGTGTTTCGAGGCAAACCGACACCTTCCATGGTCTCGGTGGGTCCTTGTTGGGGCTCGGGTCTAACCAAACACACCAAGGGGTGTGTTTGGTTAAACGTTTTGCAAAATAAACTTTAGGTTATGTCATTATTTAATTTCGAGAAATAATACATGGTCAATTTAATTAATTAATAAACTAGACTTATGTTATAATTTTATTTAAATAAATATCATGATATAATATATGTCTTATTTATTTAAATAAACTTTAGGAAAAAATAATTATTAATATAATTATTCATGTACATTTAATTAATTAAGAAACTTAGCTTAATTAATTTATATTCATTTTAACCAAGGTTTAATTAAAATAATAACATTATTTAATTTAATTATACAATAAATCATTTAAGGTAAAGATTAATTATTATAATCACGTAATATTATTAATTAATAATTACTTATGATATCATGTATTATTATTATTAATTAATAATCGTATGTTAAGACTAAGTATTAAATATTATTAAACTTTACTATATATTAATCGTGACATATAATATGCTTATCAAAACTATAGCTTATATCATTTTACTTATTTAATAAGCTTATTATTAATTATGGAAATATATTAAATATGGAAACATGATATTTATGGAAACATATTCAATATGGTAACATGCTATTTATGGAAACATACTAAATATGGAAACTTTCTATTTTTGGAAACTTACTAATTATGGAAACTTTCTATTTTTTGAAACTTATTATTTATGGAAACTTGCTATTTTTGGAAAGTTACTATATATGGAAACCTGTTATTTTTGGAAAGTTACTATATATATAAACCTGCTAGTTTTAGAAAGTTACTTATTATGTCATAACAAGTACTATAACACCTAAAACATGAAATACACTAATCAATAACACATGAAACACTAAGAATCACATGATTAAACATGAAACAATAAAACAAGACAAGAAGAAGTAAAACAAGTTAAGAACACGCCAAGTAAACTAATAATCAGTAAATATAAGTTAAACAGACAACTCATTCATGTCCCTTTTATTATGTAGCTATTGTGAAGTCGGAGTGATCTTCCACTTTCTTTTTCATCCTCATTACTGGACATAAGGTACGGATATTCCGTCCTTCAGTAAGGACACTGTAACACCCCCAAATTTACACAATTCAATACAGCGGAAGACTCGTTGGTGTTACGGGATAGCACATTACTCACATCATAGATAACGCATAAAAATCGCGTCGTTTAATAATAAAGCATTTCCATTCATAAATATCAAAGTTACATAGGTCCCAAGTCATAGTATTTCATACAACTTTTTCAAAACATTTGAATGGAAATTGTTATTTAAGTGCGGGCCATGAATTCTTGTTGTCTTCCCGAGAATTACCTTCAAGTACATGAGATTAAACATGTTAAAAGAAAAGGTCAGCGAAAACGCCGAGTGAATTCATAGAGTTAATTAAAACCATTAATATATCATCGGTATATAATTATTACAGAAAATCATTTTGTACAAATCTTTGTAATAGGCCATAAAATAGCCAAAGTCATTTTATACAAATCCTTATCAAAAATCATAATATAGGCTTTCGCCTTCAAATCATTATACGAACCATTGTCGTTAAAAACATCATACAATACGTTTTACAACGTTGTATAGATTAAATAAAAACCGTTATATGAATATGGTTATATAAAAGCAAAACACGAATATAATATCAATAATAAGACCCTGTATTGCTAGTCAGGCAATATATCATAATTCAATGCATAAAGCAGTATTTTCGTTATTTTTTGATTATTATAAGCCGCATGACATTGTTACCTTACTATAACCAACAACGGGTAGCTAGCCCGAAACTCAATTTGCCCATCTAAGTTAGCGTGTCGTCACAATAATCACGCTTGTGTAAATCTTCTCATACATAAATTCGCTTACCAATCAATGTGGCACGACGGGGATCAACCGTCAAGGCGCGAACTGGGATGATCGTCCCCAAATAGTACTATTATATGCATAAGCGTCTACCAGATCTCGATACTTCACAATTCATGCTAATGGGACTTTTAGTGACATAACCTAACTTTAATAATCCATTGCATTTCATTTATCGGGTCATATAATCATTCATCGGGTTATACAATCATTCGGGTCCAAATCAATAAACAACAGTCGGGACAAATGTGTCCTATTTTATCAAAACTAACATGTTATCTCCCTCGCGGGTTTATAAAACATTTTATGAAAACATTTAAAAGAGTGCGAGGCTATGAACTCACGTTGATGTGGGAAAGCGGGTTATCGGCAATTCGGGTGTACGGTACGTGCTTCAATCACGGAAACCTAGACAAATAATACTCGTCTTAGACTCTTGTCCAATGACTTTATAAAAATAAAAATTATGTATACATATGATGTTTTTATATATATGATGATGATTAAGTGGGTTTATACATTTTTACTCATTCATTATAGTGTTTACGTGTTGGTAACATTTTTATACTAGTTTTACTAGTTTTACTTATTTACATGTTTTAGGCCCAATAAGCCTATTACAAGCCCAATACTTTATATTAGTCCATTTTACACTTTTATTATCAGTATTATACTTTTCATGTTGGGCCCAAGTGGGTTAAGCCCAATAAGTAAGTTTATAAGTGTTTTACCAAATTAGTCGGGTTTATTGTCCATTAAGGCTACTTTGGCCCGTTAATGTCTATATGTTGTAAAGCTCGGGTTTTATCGGTTTTTACTTGTTATATAATTTCATATATCAGTATGTGAGTTTATAAAAGTTTATATTAGACGGGTCCGACCGTCTAAGTTTTATTTGACAAAAACGTTAATCTTTCGATTTTAGCCGAAAAGACGTAAAACTTAGTATATAGTTTTTATAACTTATAAAACTTACCAAACTACCATTTTTATATAATGTCCATTTATTTATCCTTATGCATATTTATATAAATGAAATTATAAGTTAGTGGGTTTTATTTCACATTTTATACTATATTTATTTGAGTGCTTATATAATAATATTAAACTTTAATTTCACAAAATCAGTCCTAAATTTTAAGTTCACTAAAATGTCCATATCTATAGTTCTATAATGAGATAGGACCTCAAATTTTTATCACAGAAACTAAATGATATGTGCTTCATTTTATTATTTTATAGATACTGATGAATCAACCTATAAATATTTTAATAAATTCGTCCAAAACAGTATAGGCAGATTTGCACTCTAAACTTGTTTTGATCATATCTCACTCATTTTTATGATTCCATTGTATGGCAAACTCTCACATGTGTATAACACCTAATACTTACTGTATATTGATTCCACTTCACCATTTTATCAGTTTACCATTTGGTTACTTACTGTTTTTATACAGCCATCACATTAAGCAAGATTTTAACGATTTTACATGTGGTTTGCCATCTTTTTACCCATGTTTATCAACACCAAATCCCCACATTATATTTATAATCATCATTCATCATCATATAAATATACATAAATAAAGAAAATACAAGATTATATAATCAAAATAACAAGAGGATAGGAAGAACAATCTCTATACCACCATTAGTGATGAAAAGATGAGTCTTTGATGAACAAGGCTTGGATTTTGATGGCAAAACTTGTGATAAACCAATATCATCTTCAAGTCTACCAACCTTTATAAACTTCTCATGGAAAATCAGCCCTATGACACCAACAAATCTTCTCCTTGGATGTTAGAATCACCTCCAATCTTTAAAGCTTCAAAGTAGCATCATCATGTGTATGAGTAACACATGATTTTATGGATAAAATAGATCAAATGAGGGTTGTTTTTTATGATGGTTGGAAGAATTTTAGATAGAGAGGAGAGGAGTGAGAGTGGTTTGCATGAGTTTCTAGTTGCAAACGGTAAAATGAAGTGGTTTTGAGTGGTTTTGTGTAAGAAGTAGCTTACAAGTTAAGCTTTTGTAACAAGTGTAACACTTATTTGTTAAGTGTTGACACCTAAGGGTTTTGGGTCATAGTTTTGGCCTCTTATGAGTGGGGGTGGGGCAAGATTTATCTTGTCGCATCCCCATTTAATTACGGGTACTCCTCGATTCTAGTTTCCTCAATTTGCGTGCCCTCGGGTCGTTTTACGAAAAACGTTTTTATAAATTATGAATCAACGGCACAAAACAAATCTAATAAAAATTGTCTCATCAAAAACGGAGTTCGAAAACGTAAATACGTAATCCTAAGGTTTCCGGTTTCGTCGTAAAGGACGTTAAATTATAATCGTAAGTCCTAATCTCTTCTCGTAAATTTGTGAGTTTATGAACCAACACAAATTTAAAATTCCATAATAATATTCACGGATAAATTTATTTTCTGAAATGTCGGACTGTCAACAAAACGGTGTATGTAAACGTAAGAACGTAACGTAGAATCCTCCGGTTTAGACGTAGTCGATGCTACTTCAAAACATAAATCCAAATTTCTTCCCAGAAATGAGTGAGTTCATAATATAAAATTAAAATAATGTTTTTAAATAATATTTGAGAATAAAATATAAACCATAAATTGACGGATTGTCACAGCATTTACCCCTAAACAGGATCTTTGTCCTCAAAGATCATCTTATCTTACTACTCGCTTCTTATAGAGTTAAAGCCATGTGGGTATTTCCTCCACATCCGGTCTTTTCTCATAAGTGTAATTCATTACAATACGCGAGTTTCATCAAACATAACTACGGGAATAAGATCAGGCTTAATGTTGGCTTACTTTCTCTATCCATTTTGTTCACGGGTTTTTGATGAATGCAAATTTTCGCCAATCTAAACTTCATCAAGAAGTGATCAGATTCTCACTTGATATACATTTTATCAAGTTCGATATACGAAACATAATTCATGCAGCACTTGAAGTCCTAGGGTAGATCCAGCTTATATGCCTTTCATACCATCTTTTACATCATCTCTATGGTCCCATACAACGGGGACTTATATCCCATGATCTTCCAGATCATCAATTCATTTTTCCATGGTTAAAATTTTTGGCATAACTTCGCTACCCATCTGGCACTTCAATATCTACATTTCATATTCACATAACCTCCTGCCCACTACCGGCAGTCAATAATCAGATCCTAATTTCAACAATCATTTCAGGTCTCGCGGGTCGAGTATTTTGTAAGGTTAGGTTCGCCATCATAGGAAACTTTAAACCTAAAAGACATGTCCAACTCACAATGGGTGTATGTCGGGTGTCTTCATCCCAACTCCTACTTACAGATGCTCTAATATATATCCTCACAAGATTCGATCTTGATCCTAATACGATAATTTTCAATGATAATCTTTCCAAAGGAAAGCGATTATACGGTTTATTACCAAAGGTCAATTATTCAAGCGTAAAACAACACTTCTAGTGTTTTGTATCATTACTTTACCTCATCCCCTCGATTGGGGTGGCAAACAGTACTATCATCAAGGTTCGTTCCCAATGACTTCTGAGCAAATCTCTAGAAATTCGATGCAAAGCGAGGATCTTGATAGAGATGATTGATACATGCACACCATATTTACACAACTCCTTTAAATACAAAAGAGTCAATTTCTTCATCGAGAATCTATCATTAAAAGAAATGATATTAGCAGATTTGGTCAGTCTGTCGACGATGACCCAAATCGAATCAAATTCAGATGATGACCTTTGCAATAGTTAGACGTTTACTAATGTATGAGGCGATGTCTGCCTTCATAATTTGCCATCAGTACAACTTCTTTAGATAAAGATACATTAAATCAGAAATGGCATGAATAGAATACTTAATCTTATGAGATTCCAACATGACTACATCTCACAATCTTCATATTTAGGTAACCACAAGTGGCCTTTAAAAGATTTAACACCATCGGCTTCTCAATTTTAATGGTTCACATTAGCCGTGAAACCTTTCACTATTTATATTATCCTTCTTACAAACATCAGCTATTTTTAAATTGTTCGGCAATTTATTTTGTACCGTCATTACTAAGGAACACATCCTGATTGGTTCTTTATCCTTTTCTACATAACGTTTCAGTAATTACATTCACCTTCCCTGATGGAATAAATATCATGTCCGTATGGATTCAAAGTTTCTTTCTTCATATTTTCTAAGTTTTAGTTTCGTCTCCACTATCATTTTTATCAGTTTTACTTAATTTGACGTTTAAAGCGTCGATAATTATTACAAGTAATTAAATAATAAATATTTAATTTTTATGAAACGTAAACAAGAAAATTTTAAATTTCTTAGTTCGACCAATTATATAAAAATGTTCAAAATAAATTTGAATTTTACTAACCAGATTTTTGTTGATTTATCGAAAATATTAATAAGATTCGTAAATGTTTGAAAAATCTTTGTTTATACTTTGGTCAAAATTTTCTTAGTTGAAAAGCAAAAATTGTCGTTTCAAATTTCAAGTCATGGTTTAAATGGTTTCCTCAATCCCTCTTAGGTTGTCTTGAGGTATGCACAAACATTTACCCCTAAACAGGAGTTTAGTTAAATGATTTGGGCATAAGGAAATAATCCCTTAAAAATTTCTTTGATAAAATATCTGTCAAAACATATTTCCATTTTTCTTTTTAGTAAAACCCAAAGCCTTAATGGCTCTAATCTTTGAAAAGTCATTATATATTCCATTATCTTATTAATCTCATGGTCAAATAATGTAAAGGATTAAGCCTTAAATCACTTGTTAAATAATCAAGGTACAGGTTTTCATTGTTTGGCCAATTCAGGACAATCTATAAATAATTATTAACTCCTTGCTATTCTTAGAAACAAACAGATGGTCCTTAATGATCACAAGCATGAATTTATCAAATTACAACCTACACACATGATTCACCAAACTTATGAATGCTACATGTGCATTATTCAATCCGAACGACATCACGTGAAACTCATAATGTTCATTACAAGTTCTGGATGTAGTGATTGGAATAGATAATCTTTTTCGCAGATGCGAAGTTGATGATAACCATGCCGTGGATCAAATTCTTGAATATACACTAGAACCTTGTAAATGATCGAACAAAACTATTATCTTGGGTAATGGATATCGATTTCGATCGTCAATTTACTTAGTTCACGGAAATCAACAAATATAAGGTATGATGACACCATAGCTCTTCATAATGACGAGCTTGGCAGAATAAAAGCTTTCTCTGACATCTCTCTCAGTTGTAAGGTAATTCTTTTAATTCAGATGGTGCTGAAGTACAGTGCACATGCCACGGGTGTAGTACCAGGAGTACAATCAATACCAAATTCAACTTGCCTTAATGGCGAAAGTATAGGTAATTCACCAACAAATACCTCCTAAAGTTTCAGATAATAGAAACATCTTTTAATACATCTACTTTAAGTTCTTTCTAGATTACAAGATCTATTATCAGTTTATAACCATTCACGGTATAATTTCAAGTCTAAATGCAGGATATGGTCATCCATCAAGAAATATTTAGATCACTTTTGATAATCAACATCTTATCATTTAGGGGAATTCTATTCGAGTTCCCATCAATTAAGACAATGTCGTCATGTCATAATCAATCAATCCATTCTACTGGCACTACCAACTTTTCAGTTTTATTGCCGTCGATAAGATGTGAACTTCTCAAAAGACTAATAACTCATAATCCTTCACAAATTCAAGGTTATCTGGAGACATTGTTAACACTACAAGATTAATGTCAACGCATAATCTACGCGAGAGAATTTCAAATCGGATACAGACGAAAACATTTAATGAATATCAATATATCCCATGTTTTCATAATTTGAGTACGCATTCGAAAGCTCCTCGGGTCGTTACCTAGGTCATTCAAATGAAATCTAATCAAAATAAATGATATGAACATCGATACATCCAGTCGGGTATCAACATTCGGTAATCAAATACTTTTCCAAAGAATCTCACCACGGGAGAATTGGACAAGAAGGGGATATCAATTTGTCAAATAAGACAATTTCCATAGATGAGTAAATTCGACTCAGAAGAATAAATAGTACGGGCACATATGTAGGTGTCTCTAAAAATATGTCCCTATTATTCACTTCTTGCAGATCTCGTAAAATTTAATCTTTCACAATCTTCAAAGAAAATTTAGTGTTTATTAATAATTTCATGGTGACTACTAATCAGCCTTGCATGGTCCATTCCAAATTGTATGTAGGCGCGTAACTATATACAATTTTAGGATTAACGATGCAATACTCAGTTCGTCAAAACTTTGTCATCATGTTTAAAATATATATTCATGCTTAATTCAAAATGAATTTACAGATATGTTCTTTATCATGGAAACAATTAAGTTTTCCAAGATGTTTCACAAACAATTTCATTTCAATAACGATTATTTATAAATCTCACTTTAAATAATCCTTATGGTGATGAAAATTCAATTTTTCTCAAGGAATAATGTTTTATCTTATAAAAACAATGAGTGATCTGCAAAAAGAGTGATGAAAAGTTGTTCGCCAAGAACTAAATACAATATGCTAGGAAATGAGCTTTAGCCAAATAATCATGAGGTTCATGACCTCGATGGCGCTCAAAAAGAATAATCCACAACGTAACTCAAATCGAGATGAGTACTTGTTCAATGGTTGCATCACTAATGCGATCATTTGGATGAAGCAATAAAAGATAGATAACATCGATACATGTAGGATTTAGCAATTAAATGTAGTCTTTTCATTAATCACAAACAAGTCAAAATTGTACCGTAACACATTACGTGTCACTATGTCATACAATTCCAAGAACTCATCCTACCAACTGATATCTCAGTTAAGTTAGGGACTTTTAAAAGACACCACAACAAATACTAATCTACAAGAGTCATGGGGGTTCCACCTGTCCCGGAAGATCCATCGGTCCCAATTCAGAAGAAGATTTCTTCAATTTATTTTTTGGACGTTGGGCATCCTCGTCATTGGACAATGGCCTAGGAACAACCCTTAACACGAATCAACGATCATTTAAAACCTTATAATTCAATCACAGGACTTGACGACTTCTCTTATCAATTTCTTATTTCATACAAGTTAAATTTTTACTTAATTTAAGTTTCAACCAAATCATACTCAATGCGATATCCTACCTTATTCTCAAATACTTTGAATCTTATTCTTAGACCTTGTAAGGGCAATAAAAGCTCAATATGAACAACACTTAATTTCCAATCCTATAGCTCCTTCATCAATAGTTATCAAATGAGTCACTAGTATGAAATGACTCACACATTCAATTAGACTTCTCGGAAAGGTACTAGTGGCATGAGGCTTTTGGGTAATGGTTCCAATGACAGCCTCAAGTGCAACATTCACCCTTTCGATTTCATATTTAAGAATTAGGTGACACCGAATCAGATGACATCTTTCTAGGTGGTAAGGTTTTGTCAAACTCCACTCTATAAGGAAAGATCGTCATGACATCGATATCAAATATAATCTCGCCAATTCTACTTTAATATCACAATCAACTAATATCCACATTTCTACGAATATCAACCATTTTGTTGGGATCATAAACATCCACAACTTGGTTTAGATCTAGGATAGCTAGAATTCCTACGAGAATAGCTTCGATTAATTTACTAGGGGATTTAGGGTTCCTTGTGACAATCTACGTCGTATAAATACCTCGTATAAATATTAAAATAATCATCAACAATCATGTAATCAAATTACATCATATATATATATATATATATATATATATATATATATATATATATATATATATATATATTAAAATAACACTTCTCAGTCTGGCCTTGTCGGTAACTCGGAAATTCTTCGGCACCGTTATAGTCAAAAGATTTTTAGACATTTTGAGAAAAATGTTTATAGTTAAAAGATTTTGAAATGTTTTATTCAAAACCTTGGTTTTAAAAATCTTTCGTTCTCTATAACGAGAGCTCTGGTACCAAACTGTAACACCCCCAAATTTACACAATTCAAAACAGCGGAAGACTCGTTGGTGTTACGGGATAGCACATTACTCACATCATAGGCAACGTATAAAAATCGCGTCGTTTAATAATAAAGCATTTCCATTCATAAATATCAAAGTTACATAGGTCCCAAGTCATAGTATTTCATACAATTTTTACAAAACATTTGAATGAAAATTGTTATTTAAGTGCGGGCCATGAATTCTTGTTGTCTTCCCGAGAATTACCTTCAAGTACCTGAGATAAAACATGTTAAAAGAAAAGGTCAGCGAAAACGCCGAGTGAATTCATAGAGTTTAATAAAACCATTAATATATCATCGGTATATAATTATTACAGAAAATCATTTTGTACAAATCTTTGTAATAGGCCATAAAATATCCAAAGTCATTTTATACAAATCCTTATCAAAAATCATAATATAGGCTTTCGCCTTCAAATCATTATACGAACTGATGAGATGACATTTATACATGATCTCATCGTTCTTTTCGGGCTTTAAATGCATTAAAATGTCATAAAATACCATATATATGCTTGTGTTTGTTTACTTGTGTATTTTAGGTATGGATATCGTGAAAAAGACAAAAGATCACAAGTTACAAGGAAAAACGGACACGAGAAACGAAGCCGTACAAAGAACCGGGCCCTAAATCATGGAATTCTCAACCAAATACCTTGAAGATTTGAATACAAACAAGATTGATCCTCATTTATTGAAGAAATGACACTTAAAACCCTTGTATATTAATAATTACAAGTTTGGTCCCTTAAGTTTGTCAAAATTACACAAAAGGTCCTTCAACTTTGAAGAAATGGCAAGATTAGTCCCTCAACAATTCCAAATTGCCATTAATGGTCCCTCTAAAAGTCAAAGATGCAATGAAGACCTTTGAAGATCAAGAATGTTCAAAATCAGTCCTTGAAATATCTCAAAATGGCAAAAAGAACCCTTGAAAACCCTTTTGAAAAGTTATGTGCCAAAATTGCCAAATGGTGAAAGTTGATACAAGCTTAAATGGGCGCTGATGGACTTTTTACCACAAATGCAAAAAGAAAGGAAAGACAAGGGCTGAACTTGTGCAAATGAAACTTTCAAACACGTTTTTGCGCCAAACAACATAACACTCCTACAAAAACGGATCAAACACAAGTACTATTCACCTTTACAGCCCAGATTTTACACAACTTAAATCAAAGGGTAAAAACAAATTACCAAGGCACACGTTTGATTCACATGTGCAGAAACCTATCCCACACACAAAACCCTCATCTCCACTCACTATGGACCCCACCCCAATACCCTTTCCACCAATCAGCAAGCAACTTAGCCTCCAAGTCATGTGACGTGTCAAGATCAACAGCCCACAACATTTGCTTCATTCCAAAGCTAAAATGAACATCCAGGATCATTTTAAACAGCTCACACCAAGGATTCGTCTAGAAGGACTTAGGGCATTTAGGGAATTTCACATCTAGGGTTTATGAACAGTGTAGCCTTGGCATTTGCCTATAAAAAGACTCCTCAACATGTGAGAGAGCTTTTGTTCCAGTTTTAGGCTATTAATCTTTGTAATTCCTTTTTAAGTTAAATAAAATTTGAATTTCTGAAAATTTGAAATCTCTTTTTGATTTAGTTAAAAGTTTGGTGTTTGAGTAGCCTAATTCTGAGTTCCATTTGATTGTGAAGGCCTACCTTAATCTTGTGGTTAAGGCACGTCTTGTTTCATAAGGTTTTTAAGGTTTGAAAACCTTGAAATCTTAGGTTCTGTTTTGGTTATTTTGTGTACTAACCCTTGACCATTAGCTATAAGCTCTTACAAGCTTGTTGACACCAAGCTTGTGAAGGGATTAGAGCCCTTGGTTGAGTTGTTTGCTGTTTATGTTGAAGATATAAAGTCCTTGAGGTTCTACTTTGAACCATCAACCAAGGAAGTTTGCATCATCTTCATTGACGTACCTTGGTCTTGTTCTAGTTGTTGAACAAGGTCCAAGGAGCATTGCTGGCCTTCCTAGGATGTTGTGGAAGGCAGGTATAATATCTTGTTAAGATTCCCCTAAAAATTTCATGTTTATGACTGTTTTTGATTTGGTGCTTTGATTTTGAGTATTGGTGTTTGTGCTGGTGATTTTTGAGTTTGATTATGTTATTTGCTATTGTTTAAGTGTTTTTGATCATTAAAATCAGTAGGTTATTAGTTAAAATCAGAAGTTTGTATGATAAGTGCTTGATTAAGGGTTGTTTGGGATTACTGGTTATCAAGGCCTTGTGGCCTTGTGCCCTTGGTTCTTTGGGTTTGGGTGGTCTAAACAAGCTCTAATATACAAGTTTTAATCATTGGTTAGCTTTCTGAAAGTTTGGAAAAGAGATTTGGAGTTTTGCAAAAATCTGATAAAAGTGGTTTTGAATTTGGTCAAACACATCAGATCCAATAACTTCTTTGTTAGTTGGATCTAAGGTCTGAAATCAGGTTTGGGAATAGTTTGGGTGATAAGCTATCTACTGGTTATCTGCTTGTTGAATTTGGTGGCTTATTGTGGTTTTTATAGCTTATCAAAGTCTGCTGAAGTGGTCATTTGCATCAGCAAAGTGACCACCTCATTTGGTGTTGCATTGTTATTTCTAGCATTAGGATTGTTGTATTGTTGCTTGGATCTTATTTGTTTGCTGCTTGTGAGGATATTTGGCTATTTGGATTGCTTTGTTCATAGCTTATAAGCCCACTGGCTTATTGGCTTATTTGTGCCAAAATACATCAAGTTTACCCAACTGGTAAGCCTTGATTCACAAGGTTTGCACTCAAACCTTGACCAGCAGGGTGAAAAACAAGTCCTTACACTTCATTAAGTCTGTCAACGCCTACTTTGTTCATGTCAGCGTTTGATTTCAACTTATCAGCGTTTGACTTTTGGTCAAACTTGGTTTTCAGCTTATTTGAATCTGTTTTGCTTATTGGTACATGCAACAACTTAGTTTTTGTAATAGAAATCATTTTTCTCAGCTTAATATCAAGTCTGGAAGTTTACAAGTCTTTTGGTTAAGCTTTTGCTAGAAAACTAGCTTATTTGGCTTTTTCAGCCAGCTTATTTGCTCCTACAGCTTATTCTACTTGGCTTTTTGTGATTTTCTTGATTGATTATTCTTAGTTAAGCTATTTGTGAGCCTTTGCAACAAACTAGAGCTTCTGAGGTGCCTTATTTCTCAAACCCGACTATTTTGTCGTTTTGTGGATTTTTGCTTTTCTATTTTCTGGCTTATTGAGTGAGCTTATTGGAAATTTCTTTTGACAGATCTCTTAAGCATCCAAAAAGAGGGTTGTGTGTCAAATTAGAGCTTATGGCATTAGCTTATGGCTTAATGGGCTGAAAAGCCCAATAAGAATAAGCTTTGTGTTCAATAAGCTGTGATAAGCACATTTTCAGCTTTTGGGCCTTTATGGTTTTGTTCTTAGAATTAAACTTTAAGTCAGATAGGGCTTTTCCAAGTCAATTGGGCCAAGTTTGACTTTTTGGGCCCAAAAGCCCATTTGTGTTGACTGTTTTTGGATTTGGCCCATTTGAGGGCCCATTAGGGGTATTTTGGTAATTTCACTTTCATTTTCTGATTATTTAGGTTAAAATAAATTAGTTTGCAAGTTTTTAGAATTTTTTATAATTTTTGGATTTTTAATATTATTTTATTATTATTTTATTATTATTTTTAAAATTTCACTTTTTCCAACTTTTTACATTTTACTTAGGTTAATTACATTAAAATAGGAATTTAGCAACTTTTAGAATAATTTTATCACTTATAGATTAATTTTTATAATTATTTTAAGTTTTAATAGTTTTTAATTCATTTTAAATAGTTTTTATTAGTTTTAAAATTTCTAAAAATAGTTTTTAATCATTTTAGGTCATTTTAGAGGTTTATCAATTGAAAAATCTTTATTTGGGCTTTTTGATAATTTATTTGATTTTTAGGGCTTTAATTAGCATTTAAAAATTGAATATTTAATTATTTAAAAGGTTTGAAAAAGTTTTGATAATTGGTAAACTCTTAGTTTATTATTTTTGATTTTTGGTGAATTTTTGGTAATTTTTAGAATTTATTTTATTTTTGGTGATTTTTTAGGTTCTACGTCTTAACTTTCTAATAGTGATTTTTAGTTATTTTTTATTTTTTACGACTTCGTCATTTTCTCTTCTAATCCCCTTCTAAACCAATCATTAATCACAAACATTTGGCAAGTTTTTCACACACATATACCTCCTTGGGAAACGAACTTACACACCATTAAGGGTCATTAGTGTTGATTTTTCCTAAAGTCATCACTCGATACTTACCGCTTTTACGCCTTTTTCCTAAGAGGTGTAATTTACCTACAATCACTTTGGCGCCGCTGCCGGGGAGGTGTGTCGTGATTAATTTGCATTGTTGTTTTTAATATTAACCAAATAGTATTTGTATTAGTAGAACTCTACTAATACGTATTATCGGTTTTCTTGGTTTTTCTTGTACAAATATTATTACTATATTGTATTAAGTATCACAATAAATTTACAATATCTCCAAGAGTGTGAAAACACAACCTTAATTGGGATTTGATCTCCTAATTATTGTATTCGAATCTCAAACAAAAAGAAAAAGGAAAAAATAGATAAATACTTTCGTGAAGCTCGATTTTGAAAAATACAAACTATAAGGTGGGTATAAGGCGGGTATTATAAAATATACCCTAAGGAAAAAGGCTCTTAAGTGCTTCGCGCCGCCTCGTTTCCCCGCTTGCTTGTGAGTATTTTAAGATTGAAGGCTAATCGTGGGTTTTGCCGCCCAAAGTATTATTACGTATACTGTATTTGCTTGGTTTTCTTTGTGATTAAACCCTCTTGAACGATTTGGTTTTCACCAAAGTTCTAAAGTCATTCGAAGGCGTTCACTCCACGTGATCGTTTTCATTCCTTTGAGGCTTCTTTAATCAAGAGTTTGATTCGAGGAGAGATTTTGTAGATTGTTGTCTACGAAGATACACCAAAATCCAAAAAAAATTAAATATCATCAAAAACACAAAAAAATTGAAAATTCACAAAACACCCAAAAAGAATCTTCTTTGCTCACCTCCCATTCTTCGTGAAGTTTATGATCACTCGTAATCAAGCAAAACGAGCTCGTAAACGACTTCAAAAGCAAGCCAATCAAGAGACGTTGATTGTTGAAGAACCTCCAATTGTTGAACCTATTGTAGAACAAGAAGTCATCATGGCTAATCGTACTATGATGGAGTTGCTACAAGCACCCACCGAGGGTTTTGGAGAGGCTATTGTGGTTCCCGCCATCCTTGCGGAGAATTTCGAGATTAAGACGGGTTTAATGTCAATGTTGCAAGCAAATAAGTTTAGAGGTCACGAGAAAGACAACCCGCATTACCACATTAGGAATTTCAACCGTCTCACCGCCACTAGCAAGTTTAAGGATGTTCCACATGACGCCATTAAGAT
This sequence comes from Glebionis coronaria, assembly GCA_025667525.1. Taxonomy (NCBI): domain Eukaryota; kingdom Viridiplantae; phylum Streptophyta; class Magnoliopsida; order Asterales; family Asteraceae; genus Glebionis; species Glebionis coronaria. The sequence goes on along the minus strand of CM046881.1, from coordinate 335,572,460 downwards.
GATGTTGTTTCCATACTCGTTGGATGGACCCGCAAAAATTTGGCTCGAGAAAGAACCGCCAAATTCGATTTTGACATGGACCGATCTCGTTTCTAAGTTTGTGAACAAGTTTTTTCCACCATCTAAAACAACACACTTAAAAAATGAGATTTCACGATTTGTGCAACGTAACAATGAAAGTTTTTCAATGGCATGGGAACGATTTAAAGAGATGTTACATGAATGTCCACACCATGATTTTACGGAATTGCATCAAGTGGATACTTTTTATAATGGGCTTAATGATCATGAACGAGATTATTTGAATGCCGCCGCGGGTGGTAATTTTTTGTGCAAGACGACAAATGAGGCTTTACAAATCATTGAAAATAGATCTAAGGTTTATAACCCTCGTAACACACCGAGTGTTGCCAATATGGGTTCATCATCTTCGTCACAATCATCTCGTAGCATTAACGCCTTACATGATGAAGCTAATGAGGAAAATCGGTTTTTTGATAGATTTGCTAATCTTATGTCCCATTGGAAGGCTCAAGAAGCTTCCAGTTCCGCTTCGGTTAAAGCGGTTGCTAAGAGTTGTTTATCTTGTGGGGGAGCTCATGATCTTTCCGAGTGCATTACCGCGGATGGTAACACTTCGAGTGCTTATGTAGCAACGGGAACTTACAACCAAAACGGTCAAGGTTCCCGCCAAAATCAAGCTCCACCAAACCAAAATGTTAACAATTATCGAAACAACAACCAAGGTAATTACCAAGGCAACACACGCAATTATAACAAAGGGAATTATCAAAGTGGGAATGGACAAATTTCTAATCAAAACCAAAATCGTGATTTTCAAAACACTACACAAGGTTTTCAAAATGCTCACACTAAAATTTTGCAAGGAGAATTTTTGGATTATGCAAAAGCAAATGATGCTAAATTTGATAATATGCAACGTGAGATGATTAGCTTAAGATCCGAGTTGAAAAACGAGCTTAAAAATGAACTTGCTAATGAACTTAAAACTCATGCAAACAAAATGGAAGGAAATGTCCAACGTCTTCAACAAAACCAACAAAAGATGGAATTAGGACAACATGAGATTAAGCAAGAGTTATTAAAAGCGGATGCTAGGCAATCAAAACTTGAGGACCGAATGGCTAAGATGTTTGAAGCAATCATGTGTAAACCCTCTTCTTCGGGTGGTCTTCCTAGTGATACCATTAACAACCCGAGGGGAGAATTGAAGGTTGTTGCTACACGAAGTGGTAAAACTTTCAAGGAACCAATCTCTCGTCCAAGTACTTCTAAGGAGAAGGAAATCGAGAAAGAACCCGAGGTGATGGTCGAAAAGGAGCACATTACAATCCCACGAAGTACCGCTCATACCACACCTACGGTTGAACCAATACCAATTGTGGAACCCGAGTTTCCAAGGCCGTTGCCTAATGACCAACCCACACCACCTTTACCTTACCCTTCGAGACGTAACAAAGAAAAAGCACAAGAAGGGAACAATTATCAATTTGAGCTATTTATGAAAATGTTTCGTGATATGCATTTCAACATAAGTTTTGCCGACGCTCTTATCATGATGCCTCGATTCGCCGAAAACTTCAAAAGTATGCTTAACAACAAAGAGAAATTGCAAAAATCGTCTAGTTGTTCATCGGTATTTCTAAGCCGCATACCACAAAAAGTCGGTGATCCCGGTAAATTTTTGATTCAGTGTGTTATTCAAGATACGGAGGAATGCTACGCCTTGGCCGATCTTGGTGCTAGTATTAATTTAATGCCTCTTGAGATTTTCAAATCGCTTTCGCTTCCGGCTCTTACTCCTTCAAACATGTCTATCGAGATGGCCGATCATTCTACGATTTTAGCATGTGGAGTAGCCGAGGACGTTTTTGTTAAAGTCGGAAAGTTTTACTATCCCGTTGACTTTATCGTTGTAGACATTCCTATCGATCGAAAAGTTCCTCTCATTTTGGGTCGTTCATTTTTGGATACATCAAGAGCACTTATCGATGTTCATGCTCAAAAAATCACCCTTCGTTTCAATGAGGAAGAACTTGTCATCAATGCAACACAAAACTCCAATCTTTCTCATGTCTATTCTATTGCAACTTTAAACCATGGTGATTCAACCAATGTCGTTTGCAAAGAATTTTCACCAAGAGTTTTAGGAAATGTCGCCAAAACAATTTACCATTTCCTCCGCCGGTGGAGGTTATGAGTGTAAAGCCTACAAAGAAGAAACCATCAATACTTGAATCGAAAAATCCTTCACCTCACCTCGAACATTCATTCTTGAAAAGTGTTGATAAGTTGCCGGTTTCTACGAAAGATCTTTCGGATGATGAATATGTAGACCCCGATGGGGAGGTTTTCTTCGTCGATAAACGTTTTGAGAACTTGCCACCACCAAAACCAAAACGGTTTCAAAATGTGAGAATTTTTAGTGTGACTAACATCGTCTTAGAAACACCGAATATTTTCGACATAATCAAAAAGGGTTTTCATAAGGAGAGTTTAAAAGATAAAAAAGGAAAAGATCTTAAATGTGATTTAATTGATTTTTCTACAAATCTAACTCCGTCATCACCACGTGTTTTGAGTGCTACAAGCTCGTCTACTCCTTTTGACGATGCTTTGTGTGGTTCTAGTATGGGGGAAGCCCCTTATGTTCCCTCATCCTTATCCACCAAGGACGAGACATTCGATCCCGGAATTTCATGTAAAGGGAAATCTCGGTCTTCCACCGATGCAATAAATGGAAAATCTTTCTATTTGCTTGGTGCGAGTCTACCTCGAGTAGCTCAAAAGTTTGTCTTACCAATTGTCCCACCCTTCTACTTCTCATCTCTTTTCTTCAAACTCTTTGAGTTTATGGCACATGTTGAAGTGGCGTTAATTTGTTTTTCAAATGAAAACGAGAACGCCATTTTCGACCCCGGTATTTTGCACCATCAAAGGACTTAGTCCTTTATACCGGTTGCTTTTTGGGCCTTGTTTATTATGTAAGCCCCATCAAAAATTGACCATACCATGATTTCCCTAAATGCTCACATTTTGAGGAGATCGAGTCGAGCTCATGACTCGGTAATAAAAAACGAGGTGCCTCGTGGGGGAGATCCCATGCTTATCTTTATGCTCACTATTCACTAATAAGGGGACTTTTACCCTTTCAACTCGTTGTCTCGTGGTTGTGATTGTGTTATCTAGATCATCATCATCATCTACGATTGAAGACTCTCGTGTTCGTTAACGTGAGCCTCCATCGTTCGTTTGAAGAAATTTTTCACGAATCCATGACATATCCTTTATTGTTCTAACAATTATCTTTTAGCATACTTAATAAACGGCTTTAGATATATTGTTGATCACCCTTTCCATGCTAGATCCTAAGCATTCGACTCTTCGTCTCTAGTATGGGGGTGCTCCACCTTTAGACTCGAAACATTGAGGACAATGTTTACTTTTAGTATGGGGGGTGAATAGGTACTTGCTTTGCTACGCCCTCACGCTTTCCAAATTTTCAATGTTTTGTTTTGCTAATAAGGCTAAAAATGGCCAAATTTTAAATTTTTCTTAGTTTTCATAAGTGTTTTTAAGGCACGAATGTATATTTTCCGTTGGGTAGAATAAGAGTTAATTTTTGACTTGATGGGCATTTGGAGCCATTTACATTCCTTAACTCGCTCAATTCAAGTTTTGCTAGACTTTTATATAGGCAACTTTAAAACGCGAAAGTCTTAATTCATACGGGTTAAGAACAAGAACTTTTCGCAAGTTCCTATAATTGATTCTAGAAAGTCACTTATCAAGGGAACTATAAAACGCATTCTCTAAACTTGAAAAAGTCCAAGAAAGTGCAAGATCCTATAGGTGGCTTGAAAACCCAAAACTTTGATTTGATATAGTCTTAATGAAAGCTAATCCAAATTTGGCTTAATTTTGACTTGCATGGCTAAGTATTCACGAGTCTCTTTAATTAGAGGTCTTTATATAGTGAAGAACGAGAAATGATAGAGTTAGACAAGTGATCATGCTAAACGTATAACATGAAAATGTTCTTTCAAAAACTCATATGTTTTTAATTGTGGCTTTTTCTTCCCATAAGATCAATGCATTAGGAATAAATCATAATTGCAATAAGTAAGGTTGTACGATTTGAAAGGTTACTTAGCCTCTAGCGCAAGATCGTTTATAAGTTGCTCAGGGTTGAATAGAGTTCATAGCCAAGGCATAACTTATTGAAGCGGGACGCGAAGATTGGCGATTATCCAAAAAGGCCCTAACAAGGCATGAGGAGCTCTATTTTTGCTAAAGATCCAAAGATGATGTGAAGTATCATTATTCCTAAATCAATATGAAGGATCGAGACACACGACGAGAAGCAATTACTCCCCTAAAGAATGGAGAAAGTCTATCCAAAAAGACCCTAACAAGGTATGAGGATAAATATATCCAAGTCCGAAAAGGAGGCGGATCGTTGTATATCAAAATCCAAAGTAAAGATTGAAGAAAAATGATGAAGTCGTGGTCCTATATGAAGAATCTCTCAAAAACGTCAAGTGAAGAAATTCCAAATATATGAAGAGAAGACCATTATTTCAAGAACGTCTTCCCAAGATTTGAAGTATGAAGTACATGCCAAATATCGGTCCGAGAAAGGTCTCAAATCGTGAAACGAGTTATGCCAAGATATGAACTTAAGGAGATACACGAGAAGCCGTTTTAAAAGATTTTGTCCTTCGGCTAACTATCGATCAAATCGTGCTACTTTGCTTTCGGACTAATAACTACTCAAATAAGTCAATATGTATCACTTGTGATCCATGACAACTAGATAAAAAATGCTAGTAACCCATTTCCTTTTATAATAACTAGGATTGCGGGGAGAAAAAGTATTACACAATTTGGACGTATGAGAAGTGTTAGCATTGTGACTTGTACCAACAATGATCTTGTTTTTGCACTTAGCATGGAATGTATGACAATCAAGGATGACGAAGTTTACTCTAAGGGACATTAACTTGTTTCTATTCTTTGACCCTAAAAGTCACTTTTCGTGATGAAAATCATACATTATGTCTTTACACATCATCGTAATATGTTGCAAGTCTTTTACTCCTCAATAAATGACAATAAAATTGAACTTTGGTGATGCTAAGATACTTTATTCCAGCATTGCGTGAGGGCACGGCAATAGTTTAGTATGGGGGAGTGATGAGATGGCATTTATACATGATCTCATCGTTCTTTTCGGGCTTTAAATGCATTAAAATGTCATAAAATACCATATATATGCTTGTGTTTGTTTACTTGTGTATTTTAGGTATGGATATCATGAAAAAGACAAAAGATCACAAGTTACAAGGAAAAACGGACACGATAAACGAAGCCGTACAAAGAACCGGGCCCTAAATCATGGAATTCTCAACAAAATACCTTGAAGATTTGAATACAAACAAGATTGATCCTCATTTATTGAAGAAATGACACTTAAAACCCTTGTATATTAATAATTACAAGTTTGGTCCCTTAAGTTTGTCAAAATTACAGAAAAGGTCCTTCAACTTTGAAGAAATGGCAAGATTAGTCCCTCAACAATTCCAAATTGCCAATAATGGTCCCTCATAAAGTCAAAGATGCAATGAAGACCTTTGAAGATCAAGAATGTTCAAAATAGTCCTTGAAATATCTCAAAATGGCAAAAAGAACCCTTGAAAACCCTTTTGAAAAGTTATGTCCCAAAATTGCCAAATGGTGAAAGTTGATACAAGCTTAAATGGGCGCTGATGGACTTTTTACCACAAATGCAAAAAGAAAGGAAAGACAAGGGCTGAACTTGTGCAAATGAAACTTTCAAACACGTTTTTGCGCCAAACAACATAACACTCCTACAAAAACGGATCAAACACAAGTACTATTCACCTTTACAGCCCAGATTTTACACAACTTAAATCAAAGGGTAAAAACAAATTACCCAGGCACACGTTTGATTCACATGTGCAGAAACCTATCCCACACACAAAACCCTCATCTCCACTCACTATGGACCCCACCCCAATACCCTTTCCACCAATCAGCAAGCAACTTAGCCTCCAAGTCATGTGACGTGTCAAGATCAACAGCCCACAACATTTGCTTCATTCCAAAGCTAAAATGAACATCCAGGATCATTTTAAACAGCTCACACCAAGGATTCGTCTAGAAGGACTTAGGGCATTTAGGGAATTTCACATCTAGGGTTTATGAACAGTGTAGCCTTGGCATTTGCCTATAAAAAGACTCCTCAACATGTGAGAGAGCTTTTGTTCCAGTTTTAGGCTATTAATCTTTGTAATTCCTTTTTAAGTTAAATAAAATTTGAATTTCTGAAAATTTGAAATCTCTTTTTGATTTAGTTAAAAGTTTGGTGTTTGAGTAGCCTAATTTTGAGTTCCATTTGATTGTGAAGGCCTACCTTAATCTTGTGGTTAAGGCACGTCTTGTTTCATAAGGTTTTTAAGGTTTGAAAACCTTGAAATCCTAGGTTCTGTTTTGGTTATTTTGTGTACTAACCCTTGACCATTAGCTATAAGCTCTTACAAGCTTGTTGACACCAAGCTTGTGAAAGGATTAGAGCCCTTGGTTGAGTTGTTTGCTGTTTGTGTTGAAGATATAAAGTCCTTGAGGTTCTACTTTGAACCATCAACCAAGGCAGTTTGCATCATCTTCATTAAAGTACCTTGGTCTTGTTCTACTTGTTGAACAAGGTCCAAGGAGCATTGCTGGCCTTCCTAGGATGTTGTGGAAGGCAGGTATAATCTCTTGTTAAGATTCCCCTAAAAATTTCATGTTTATGACTGTTTTTGATTTGGTGCTTTGATTTTGAGTATTGGTGTTTGTGCTGGTGATTTTTGAGTTTGATTGTGTTATTTGCGATTGTTTAAGTGTTTTTGATCATTAAAATCAGTAGGTTATTAGTTAAAATCAGAAGTTTGTATAATAAGTGCTTGATTAAGGGTTGTTTGGGATTACTGATTATCAAGGCCTTGTGGCCTTGTGCCCTTGGTTCTTTGGGTTTGGGTGGTCTAAACAAGCTCTAATATACAAGTTTTAATCATTGGTTAGCTTTCTGAAAGTTTGGAAAAGAGATTTGGAGTTTTGCAAAAATCTGATAAAAGTGGTTTTGAATTTGGTCAAACACATCAGATCCAATAACTTCTTTGTTAGTTGGATCTAAGGTCTGAAATCAGGTTTGGGAATAGTTTGGGTGATAAGCTATCTACTGGTTATCTGCTTGTTGAATTTGGTGGCTTATTGTGGTTTTTATAGCTTATCAAAGTCTGCTGAAGTGGTCATTTGCATCAGCAAAGTGACCACCTCATTTGGTGTTGCATTGTTATTTCTAGCATTAGGATTGTTGTATTGTTGCTTGGATCTTATTTGTTTGCTGCTTGTGAGGATATTTGGCTATTTGGATTGCTTTGTTCATAGCTTATAAGCCCACTGGCTTATTGGCTTATTTGTGCCAAAATACATCAAGTTTACCCAACTGGTAAGCCTTGATTTACAAGGTTTGCACTCAAACCTTGACCAGCAGGGTGAAAAACAAGTCCTTACACTTCATTAAGTCTGTCAACGCATACTTTGTTCCTGTCAGCGTTTGATTTCAACTTATCAGCGTTTGACTTTTGGTCAAACTTGGTTTTCAGCTTATTTGAATCTGTTTTGCTTATTGGTACATGCAACAACTTAGTTTTTGTAATAGAAATCATTTTGCTCAGCTTAATATCAAGTCTGGAAGTTTACAAGTCTTTTGGTTAAGCTTTTGCTAGAAAACTAGCTTATTTGGCTTTTTCAGCCAGCTTATTTGCTCCTACAGCTTATTCTACTTGGCTTTTTGTGATTTTCTTGATTGATTATTCTTAGTTAAGCTATTTGTGAGCTTTTGCAACAAACTAGAGCTTCTGAGGTGCCTTATTTCTCAAACCCGACTATTTTGTCGTTTTGTGGATTTTTGCTTTTCTATTTTCTGGCTTATTGAGTGAGCTTATTGGAAATTTCTTTTGACAGATCTCTTAAGCATCCAAAAAGAGGGTTGTGTGTCAAATTAGAGCTTATGGCATTAGCTTATGGCTTAATGGGCTGAAAAGCCCAATAAGAATAAGCTTTGTGTTCAATAAGCTTTGATAAGCACATTTTCAGCTTTTGGGCCTTTAGATTTTTGTTCTTAGAATTAAATTTTAAGTCAGATAGGGCTTTTCCAAGTCAATTGGGACAAGTTTGACTTTTTGGGCCCGAAAGCCCATTTGTGTTGACTGTTTTTGGATTTGGCCCATTTGAGGGCCCATTAGGGGTATTTTGGTAATTTCACTTTCATTTTCTGATTATTTAGGTTAAAATAAATTAGTTTGCAAGTTTTTAGAATTTTTTATAATTTTTGGATTTTTAATATTATTTTATTATTATTTTATTATTATTTTTAAAATTTCACTTTTTCCAACTTTTTACATTTTACTTAGGTTAATTACATTAAAATAGGAATTTAGCAACTTTTAGAATAATTTTATCACTTATAGATTAATTTTTATCATTATTTTAAGTTTTAATAGTTTTTAATTCATTTTAAATAGTTTTTATTAGTTTTAAAATTTCTAAAAATAGTTTTTAATCATTTTAGGTCATTTTAGAGGTTTATCAATTGAAAAATCTTTATTTGGGCTTTTTGATAATTTATTTGATTTTTAGGGCTTTAATTAGCATTTAAAAATTGAATATTTAATTATTTAAAAGGTTTGAAAAAGTTTTGATAATTGGTAAACTCTTAGTTTATTATTTTTGATTTTTGGTGAATTTTTGGTAATTTTTAGAATTTATTTTATTTTTGGTGATTTTTTAGGTTCTACGTCTTAACTTTCTAATAGTGATTTTTAGTTATTTTTTATTTTTTACGACTTCGTCATTTTCTCTTCTAATCCCCTTCTAAACCAATCATTAATCACAAACATTTGGCAAGTTTTTCACACACATATACCTCCTTGGGAAACGAACTTACACACCATTAAGGGTCATTAGTGTTGATTTTTCCTAAAGTCATCACTCGATACTTACCGCTTTTACGCCTTTTTCCTAAGAGGTGTAATTTACCTACAATCACTTTGGCGCCGCTGCCGGGGAGGTGTGTCGTGATTAATTTGCATTGTTGTTTTTAATATTAACCAAATAGTATTTGTATTAGTAGAACTCTACTAATACGTATTATCGGTTTTCTTGGTTTTTCTTGTACAAATATTATTACTATATTGTATTAAGTATCACAATAAATTTACAATATCTCCAAGAGTGTGAAAACACAACCTTAATTGGGATTTGATCTCCTAATTATTGTATTCGAATCTCAAACAAAAAGAAAAAGGCAAAAATAGATAAATACTTTCGTGAAGCTCGATTTTGAAAAATACAAACTATAAGGTGGGTATAAGGCGGGTATTATAAAATATACCCTAAGGAAAAAGGCTTTTAAGTGCTTCGCGCCGCCTCGTTTCCCCGCTTGCTTGTGAGTATTTTAAGATTGAAGGCTAATCGAGGGTTTTGCCGCCCAAAGTATTATTACGTATACTATATTTGCTTGGTTTTCTTTGTGATTAAACCCTCTTGAACGATTTGGTTTTCACCAAAGTTCTAAAGTCATTCGAAGGCGTTCACTCCACGTGATCGTTTTCATTCCTTTGAGGCTTCTTTAATCAAGAGTTTGATTCGAGGAGAGATTTTGTAGATTGTTGTCTACGAAGATACACCAAAATCCAAAAAAAATTAAATATCATCAAAAACACAAAAAAATTGAAAATTCACAAAACACCCAAAAAGAATCTTCTTTGCTCACCTCCCGTTCTTCGTGAAGTTTATGATCACTCGTAATCAAGCAAAACGAGCTCGTAAACGACTTCAAAAGCAAGCCAATCAAGAGACGTTGATTGTTGAAGAACCTCCAATTGTTGAACCTATTGTAGAACAAGAAGTCATCATGGCTAATCGTACTATGATGGAGTTGCTACAAGCACCCACCGAGGGTTTTGGAGAGGCTATTGTGATTCCCGCCATCCTTGCGGAGAATTTCGAGATTAAGACGGGTTTAATGTCAATGTTGCAAGCAAATAAGTTTAGAGGTCACGAGAAAGACAACCCGCATTACCACATTAGGAATTTCAACCGTCTCACCGCCACTAGCAAGTTTAAGGATGTTCCACATGACGCCATTAAGATGATGTTGTTTCCATACTCGTTGGATGGACCCGCAAAAATTTGGCTCGAGAAAGAACCGCCAAATTCGATTTTGACATGGACCGATCTCGTTTCTAAGTTTGTGAACAAGTTTTTTCCACCATCTAAAACAACACACTTAAAAAATGAGATTTCACGATTTGTGCAACGTAACAATGAAAGTTTTTCAATGGCATGGGAACGATTTAAAGAGATGTTACATGAATGTCCACACCATGATTTTACGGAATTGCATCAAGTGGATACTTTTTATAATGGGCTTAATGATCATGAACGAGATTATTTGAATGCCGCCGCGGGTGGTAATTTTTTGTGCAAGACGACAAATGAGGCTTTACAAATCATTGAAAATAGATCTAAGGTTTATAACCCTCGTAACACACCGAGTGTTGCCAATATGGGTTCATCATCTTCATCACAATCATCTCGTAGCATTAACGCCTTACATGATGAAGCTAATGAGGAAAATCGGTTTTTTGATAGATTTGCTAATCTTATGTCCCATTGGAAGACTCAAGAAGCTTCCAGTTCTGCTTCGGTTAAAGCGGTTGCTAAGAGTTGTTTATCTTGTGGGGGAGCTCATGATCTTTCCGAGTGCATTACCGCGGATGGTAACACTTCGAGTGCTTATGTAGCAACGGGAACTTACAACCAAAACGGTCAAGGTTCCCGCCAAAATCAAGCTCCACCAAACCAAAATGTTAACAATTATCGAAACAACAACCAAGGTAATTACCAAGGCAACACACGCAATTATAACAAAGGGAATTATCAAAGTGGGAATGGACAAATCTCTAATCAAAACCAAAATCGTGATTTTCAAAACACTACACAAGGTTTTCAAAATGCTCACACTAAAAATTTGCAAGGAGAATTTTTGGATTATGCAAAAGCAAATGATGCTAAATTTGATAATATGCAACGTGAGATGATTAGCTTAAGATCCGAGTTGAAAAACGAGCTTAAAAATGAACTTGCTAATGAACTTAAAACTCATGCAAACAAAATGGAAGGAAATGTCCAACGTCTTCAACAAAACCAACAAAAGATGGAATTAGGACAACATGAGATTAAGCAAGAGTTATTAAAAGCGGATGCTAGGCAATCAAAATTTGAGGACCGAATGGCTAAGATGTTTGAAGCAATCATGTGTAAACCCTCTTCTTCGGGTGGTCTTCCTAGTGATACCATTAACAACCCGAGGGGAGAATTGAAGGTTGTTGCTACACGAAGTGGTAAAACTTTCAAGGAACCAATCTCTCGTCCAAGTACTTCTAAGGAGAAGGAAATCGAGAAAGAACCCGAGGTGATGGTCGAAAAGGAGCACATTACAATCCCACGAAGTACCGCTCATACCACACCTACGGTTGAACCAATACCAATTGTGGAACCCGAGTTTCCAAGGCCGTTGCCTAATGACCAACCTACACCACCTTTACCTTACCCTTCGAGACATAACAAAGAAAAAGCACAAGAACGGAACAATTATCAATTTGAGCTATTTATGAAAATGTTTCGTGATATGCATTTCAACATAAGTTTTGTCGACGCTCTTATCATGATGCCTCGATTCGCCGCAAACTTCAAAAGTATGCTTAACAACAAAGAGAAATTGCAAAAATCGTCTAGTTGTTCATCGGTATTTCTAAGCCGCATACCACAAAAAGTCGGTGATCCCGGTAAATTTTTGATTCAGTGTGCTATTCAAGATATGGAGGAATGCTACGCCTTGGCCGATCTTGGTGCTAGTATTAATTTAATGCCTCTTGAGATTTTCAAATCGCTTTCGCTTCCGGCTCTTACTCCTTCGAAGATGTCTATCGAGATGGCCGATCATTCTACGATTTTAGCATGTGGAGTAGCCGAGGACGTTTTTGTTAAAGTCGGAAAGTTTTACTATCCCGTTGAATTTATTGTTGAAGACATTCCTATCGATCGAAAAGTTCCTCTCATTTTGGGTCGTTCATTTTTGGATACATCAAGAGCACTTATCGATGTTCATGCTCGAAAAATCACCCTTCGTTTCAATGAGGAAGAACTTGTCATCAATGCAACACAAAACTCCAATCTTTCTCATGTCTATTCTATTGCAACTTTAAACCATGGTGATTCAACTAATGTAGTTTGCAAAGAATTTTCACCAAGAGTTTTAGGAAATGTCGACAAAAACAATTTACCATTTCCTCCGCCGGTGGAGGTTATGAGTGTAAAGCCTACAAAGAAGAAACCATCAATACTTGAATCGAAAAATCCTTCACCTCACCTCGAACATTCATTCTTGAAAAGTGTTGATAAGTTGCCGGTTTCTACGAAAGATCTTTCGGATGATGAATATGTAGACCCCGATGGGGAGGTTTTCTTCGTCGATAAACGTTTTGAGAACTTGCCACCACCAAAACCAAAACGGTTTCAAAATGTGAGAATTTTTAGTGTGACTAACATCGTATTAGAAACACCGAATATTTTCGACATAATCAAAAAGGGTTTTCATAAGGAGAGTTTAAAAGATAAAAAAGGAAAAGATCTTAAATGTGATTTAATTGATTTTTCTACAAATCTAACTCCGTCATCACCACGTGTTTTGAGTGCTACAAGCTCGTCTACTCCTTTTGACGATGCTTTGTGTGGTTCTAGTATGGGGGAAGCCCCTTATGTTCCCTCATCCTTATCCACCGAGGACGAGACATTCGATCCCGGAATTTCATGTAAAGGGAAATCTCGGTCTTCCACCGATGCAATAAATGGAAAATCTTTCTATTTGCTTGGTGCGAGTCTACCTCGAGTAGCTCAAAAGTTGTCTTACCAATTGTCCCACCCTTCTACTTCTCATCTCTTTTCTTCAAACTCTTTGAGTTTATGGCACATGTTGAAGTGGCGTTAATTTGTTTTTCCAATGAAAACGAGAACGCCATTTTCGACCCCGGTATTTTGCACCATCAAAGGACTTAGTCCTTTATATCGGTTGCTTTTTGGGCCTTGTTTATCATGTAAGCCCCATCAAAAATTGACCATACCATGATTTCCCTAAATGCTCACATTTTGAGGAGATCGAGTCGAGCTCATGACTCGGTAATCAAAAACGAGGTGCCTCGTGGGGGAGATCCCATGCTTATCTTTATGCTCACTATTCACTAATAAGGGGACTTGTACCCTTTCAACTCGTTGTCTCGTGGTTGTGATTGTGTTATGTAGATCATCATCATCATCTACGATTGAAGACTCTCGTGTTCGTTAACGTGAGCCTCCATCGTTCGTTTGAAGAAATTTTTCACGAATCCATGACATATCCTTTATTGTTCTAACAATTATCTTTTAGCATACTTAATAAACGGCTTTAGATATATTGTTGATCACCCTTTCCATGCTAGATCCTAAGCATTCGACTCTTCGTCTCTAGTATGGGGGTGCTCCACCTTTAGACTCGAAACATTGAGGACAATGTTTACTTTTAGTATGGGGGGTGAATAGGTACTTGCTTTGCTACGCCCTCACGCTTTCCAAATTTTCAATGTTTTGTTTTGCTAATAAGGCTAAAAATGGCCAAATTTTAAATTTTTCTTAGTTTTCATAAGTGTTTTTAAGGCACGAATGTATATTTTCCGTTGGGTAGAATGAGAGTTAATTTTTGACTTGATGGGCATTTGGAGCCATTTACATTCCTTAGCTCGCTCAATTCAAGTTTTGCTAGACTTTTATATAGGGAACTTTAAAACGCGAAAGTCTTAATTCATACGGGTTAAGAATAAGAACTTTTCACAAGTTCCTATAATTGATTCTAGAAAGTCACTTATCAAGGGAACTATAAAACGCATTCTCTAAACTTGAAAAAGTCCAAGAAAGTGCAAGATCCTATAGGTGGCTTGAAAACCCAAAACTTTGATTTGATATAGTCTTAATGAAAGCTAATCCAAATTTGGCTTAATTTTGACTTGCATGGCTAAGTATTCACGAGTCTCTTTAATTAGAGGTCTTTATATAGTGAAGAACGAGAAATGATAGAGTTAGACAAGTGATCATGCTAAACGTATAACATGAAAATGTTCTTTCAAAAACTCATATGTTTTTAATTGTGGCTTTTTCTTCCCATAAGATCAATGCATTAGGAATAAATCATAATTGCAATAAGTAAGGTCGTACGATTTGAAAGGTTAGTTAGCCTCTAGCGCAAGATCGTTTAAAAGTTGCTCGGGGTTGAATAGAGTTCATAGCCAAGGCATAACTTATTGAAGCGGGACGCGAAGATTGGCGATTATCTAAAAAGGCCCTAACAAGGCATGAGGAGCTCTATTTTTGCTAAAGATCCAAAGATGATGTGAAGTATCATTATTCCTAAATCAATATGAAGGATCGAGACACACGACGAGAAGCAATTACTCCCCTAAAGAATGGAGAAAGTCTATCCAAAAAGACCCTAACAAGGTATGAGGATAAATATATCCAAGTCCGAAAAGGAGGCGGATCGTTGTATATCAAAATCCAAAGTAAAGATTGAAGAAAAATGATGAAGTCGTGGTCCTATATGAAGAATCTCTCAAAAACGTCAAGTGAAGAAATTCCAAATATATGAAGAGAAGACCATTATTTCAAGAACGTCTTCCCAAGATTTGAAGTATGAAGTACATGCCAAATATCGGTCCGAGAAAGGTCTCAAATCGTGAAACGAGTTATGCCAAGATATGAACTTAAGGAGATACACGAGAAGCCGTTTTAAAAGATTTTTTCCTTCGGCTAACTATCGATCAAATCGTGCTACTTTGCTTTCGGACTAATAACTACTCAAATAAGTCAATATGTATCACTTGTGATCCATGACAACTAGATAAAAAATGCTAGTAACCCATTTCCTTTTATAATAACTAGGATTGCGGGGAGAAAAAGTATTACACAATTTGGACGTATGAGAAGTGTTAGCATTGTGACTTGTACCAACAATGATCTTGTTTTTGCACTTAGCATGGAATGTATGACAATCAAGGATGACGAAGTTTACTCTAAGGGACATTAACTTGTTTCTATTCTTTGACCCTAAAAGTCACTTTTCGTGATGAAAATCATACATTATGTCTTTACACATCATCGTAATATGTTGCAAGTCTTTTACTCCTCAATAAAGGACAATAAAATTGAACTTTGGTGATGCTAAGATACTTTATTCCAGCATTGCGTGAGGGCACGGCAATGGTTTAGTATGGGGGAGTGATGAGATGGCATTTATACATGATCTCATCGTTCTTTTCGGGCTTTAAATGCATTAAAATGTCATTAAATACCATATATATGCTTGTGTTTGTTTACTTGTGTATTTTAGGTATGGATATCGTGAAAAAGACAAAAGATCACAAGTTACAAGGAAAAACGGACACGAGAAACGAAGCCGTACAAAGAACCGGGCCCTAAATCATGGAATTCTCAACAAAATACCTTGAAGATTTGAATACAAACAAGATTGATCCTCATTTATTGAAGAAATGACACTTAAAACCCTTGTATATTAATAATTACAAGTTTGGTCCCTTAAGTTTGTCAAAATTACACAAAAGGTCCTTCAACTTTGAAGAAATGGCAAGATTAGTCCCTCAACAATTCCAAATTGCCAATAATGGTCCCTCATAAAGTCAAAGATGCAATGAAGACCTTTGAAGATCAAGAATGTTCAAAATCAGTCCTTGAAATATCTCAAAATGGCAAAAAGAACCCTTGAAAACCCTTTTGAAAAGTTATGTGCCAAAATTGCCAAATGGTGAAAGTTGATACAAGCTTAAATGGGCGCTGATGGACTTTTTACCACAAATGCAAAAAGAAAGGAAAGACAAGGGCTGAACTTGTGCAAATGAAACTTTCAAACACGTTTTTGCGCCAAACAACATAACACTCCTACAAAAACGGATCAAACACAAGTACTATTCACCTTTACAGCCCAGATTTTACACAACTTAAATCAAAGGGTAAAAACAAATTACCCAGGCACACGTTTGATTCACATGTGCAGAAACCTATCCCATACACAAAACCCTCATCTCCACTCACTATGGACCCCACCCCAATACCCTTTCCACCAATCAGCAAGCAACTTAGCCTCCAAGTCATGTGACGTGTCAAGATCAACAGCCCACAACATTTGCTTCATTCCAAAGCTAAAATGAACATCCAGGATCATTTTAAACAGCTCACACCAAGGATTCGTCTAGAAGGACTTAGGGCATTTAGGGAATTTCACATCTAGGGTTTATGAACAGTGTAGCCTTGGCATTTGCCTATAAAAAGACTCCTCAACATGTGAGAGAGCTTTTGTTCCAGTTTTAGGCTATTAATCTTTGTAATTCCTTTTTAAGTTAAATAAAATTTGAATTTCTGAAAATTTGAAATCTCTTTTTGATTTAGTTAAAAGTTTGGTGTTTGAGTAGCCTAATTCTGAGTTCCATTTGATTGTGAAGGCCTACCTTAATCTTGTGGTTAAGGCACGTCTTGTTTCATAAGGTTTTTAAGGTTTGAAAACCTTGAAATCCTAGGTTCTGTTTTGGTTATTTTGTGTACTAACCCTTGACCATTAGCTATAAGCTCTTACAAGCTTGTTGACACCAAGCTTGTGAAGGGATTAGAGCCCTTGGTTGAGTTGTTTGCTGTTTGTGTTGAAGATATAAAGTCCTTGAGGTTCTACTTTGAACCATCAACCAAGGCAGTTTGCATCATCTTCATTGAAGTACCTTGGTCTTGTTCTAGTTGTTGAACAAGGTCCAAGGAGCATTGCTGGCCTTCCTAGGATGTTGTGGAAGGCAGGTATAATCTCTTGTTAAGATTCCCCTAAAAATTTCATTTTTATGACTGTTTTTGATTTGGTGCTTTGATTTTGAGTATTGGTGTTTGTGCTGGTGATTTTTTAGTTTGATTGTGTTATTTGCTATTGTTTAAGTGTTTTTGATCATTAAAATCAGTAGGTTATTAGTTAAAATCAGAAGTTTGTATGATAAGTGCTTGATTAAGGGTTGTTTGGGATTACTGGTTATCAAGGCCTTGTGGCCTTGTGCCCTTGGTTCTTTGGGTTTGGGTGGTCTAAACAAGCTCTAATATACAAGTTTTAATCATTGGTTAGCTTTCTGAAAGTTTGGAAAAGAGATTTGGAGTTTTGCAAAAATCTGATAAAAGTGGTTTTGAATTTGGTCAAACACATCAGATCCAATAACTTCTTTGTTAGTTGGATCTAAGTTCTGAAATCAGGTTTGGGAATAGTTTGGGTGATAAGCTATCTACTGGTTATCTGCTTGTTGAATTTGGTGGCTTATTGTGGTTTTTATAGCTTATCAAAGTCTGCTGAAGTGGTCATTTGCATCAGCAAAGTGACCACCTCATTTGGTGTTGCATTGTTATTTCTAGCATTAGGATTGTTGTATTGTTGCTTGGATCTTATTTGTTTGCTGCTTGTGAGGATATTTGGCTATTTGGATTGGTTTGTTCATTGCTTATAAGCCCACTGGCTTATTGGCTTATTTGTGCCAAAATACATCAAGTTTACCCAACTGGTAAGCCTTGATTCACAAGGTTTGCACTCAAACCTTGACCAGCAGGGTGAAAAACAAGTCCTTACACTTCATTAAGTCTGTCAACGCCTACTTTGTTCCTGTCAGCGTTTGATTTCAACTTATCAGCGTTTGACTTTTGGTCAAACTTGGTTTTCAGCTTATTTGAATCTGTTTTGCTTATTGGTACATGCAACAACTTAGTTTTTGTAATAGAAATCATTTTCTCAGCTTAATATCAGGTCTGGAAGTTTACAAGTCTTTTGGTTAAGCTTTTGCTAGAAAACTAGCTTATTTGGCTTTTTCAGCCAGCTTATTTGCTCCTACAGCTTATTCTACTTGGCTTTTTGTGATTTTCTTGATTGATTATTCTTAGTTAAGCTATTTGTGAGCTTTTGCAACAAACTAGAGCTTCTGAGGTGCCTTATTTCTCAAACCCGACTATTTTGTCGTTTTGTGGATTTTTGCTTTTCTATTTTCTGGCTTATTGAGTGAGCTTATTGGAAATTTCTTTTGACAGATCTCTTAAGCATCCGAAAAGAGGGTTGTGTGTCAAATTAGAGCTTATGGCATTAGCTTATGGCTTAATGGGCTGAAAAGCCCAATAAGAATAAGCTTTATGTTCAATAAGCTGTGATAAGCACATTTTCAGCTTTTGGGCCTTTATAGTTTTGTTCTTAGAATTAAATTTTAAGTCAGATAGGGCTTTTCCAAGTCAATTGGGCCAAGTTTGACTTTTTGGGCCCAAAAGCCCATTTGTGTTGACTATTTTTGGATTTGGCCCATTTGAGGGCCCATTAAGGGTATTTTGGTAATTTCATTTTCATTTTCTGATTATTTAGGTTAAAATAAATTAGTTTGCAAGTTTTTAGAATTTTTTATAATTTTTGGATTTTTAATATTATTTTATTATTATTTTATTATTATTTTTAAATTTTCACTTTTTCCAACTTTTTACATTTTACTTAGGTTAATTACATTAAAATAGGAATTTAGTAACTTTTAGAATAATTTTATCACTTATAGATTAATTTTTATAATTATTTTAAGTTTTAATAGTTTTTAATTCATTTTAAATAGTTTTTATTAGTTTTAAAATTTCTAAAAATAGTTTTTAATCATTTTAGGTCATTTTAGAGGTTTATCAATTGAAAAATCTTTATTTGGGCTTTTTGATAATTTATTTGATTTTTAGGGCTTTAATTAGCATTTAAAAATTGAATATTTAATTATTTAAAAGGTTTGAAAAAGTTTTGATAATTGGTAAACTCTTAGTTTATTATTTTTGATTTTTGGTGAATTTTTGGTAATTTTTAGAATTTATTTTATTTTTGGTGATTTTTTAGGTTCTACGTCTTAACTTTCTAATAGTGATTTTTAGTTATTTTTTATTTTTTACGACTTCGTCATTTTCTCTTCTAATCCCCTTCTAAACCGATCATTAATCACAAACATTTGGCAAGTTTTTCACACACATATACCTCCTTGGGAAACGAACTTACACACCATTAAGGGTCATTAGTGTTGATTTTTCCTAAAGTCATCACTCGATACTTACCGCTTTTACGCCTTTTTCCTAAGAGGTGTAATTTACCTACAATCACGAACCATTGTCGTTAAAAACATCATACAATACGTTTTACAACGTTGTATAGATTAAATAAAAACCATTATATGAATATGGTTATATAAAACCAAAACACGAATATAATATCAATAATAAGACCATGTATTGCTAGTCAGGCAATATATCGTAATTCAATGCATAAAGCAGTATTTTCGTTATTTTTGGATTATTATAAGCCGCATGACATTGTTACCTTACTATAACCAACAACGGGTAGCTAGCCCGAAACTCAATTTGCCCATCTAAGTTAGCGTGTCGTCACAATAATCACGCTTGTGTAAATCTTCTCATACATAAATTCGCTTACCAATCAATGTGGCACGACGGGGATCAACCGTCAAGGCGCGAACTGGGATGATCGTCCCCAAATAGTACTATTATATGCATAAGCGTCTACCAGATCCTGATAGTTCACAATTCATGCTAATGGGACTTTTAGTGACATAACCTAAATTTAATAATCCATTGCATTTCATTTATCGGGTCATATAATCATTCATCGGGTTATACAATCATTCGGGTCCAAATCAATAAACAAACAATCAGGACAAATGTGTCCTATTTTATCAAAACTAACATTTTATCTCCCCGCGGGTTTATAAAACATTTTATGAAAAAATTTAAAAGAGTGCGAGGCTATGAACTCACGTTGATGTGGGAAAGCGGGTTATCGGCAATTCGGATGTACGGTACATGCTTCAATCACGGAAACCTAGACAAATAATACTCGTCTTAGACTCTTGTCCAATGACTTTATAAAAATAAAAATTATGTATACATATGATGTTTTTATATATATGATGATGATCAAGTGGGTTTATACATTTTTACTCATTCATTATAGTGTTTATGTGTTGGTAACATTTTTATACTAGTTTTACTAGTTTTACTTATTTACATGTTTTAGGCCCAATAAGCCTATTACAAGCCCAATACTTTATATTAGTCCATTTTACACTTTTATTATCAGTATTATACTTTTCACGTTGGGCCCAAGTGGGTTAAGCCCAATAAGTAAGTTTATAAGTGTTTTACCAAATTAGTCGGGTTTATTGTCCATTAAGGCTACTTTGGCCCGTTAATGTCTATATGTTGTAAAGCTCGGGTTTTATCGGTTTTTACTTGTTATATAAGTTCATATATCAGTATGTGAGTTTATAAAAGTTTATATTAGACGGGTCCGACCGTCTAAGTTTTATTTGACAAAAACGTTAATCTTTCGATTTTAGCCGAAAAGACGTAAAACATAGTATATAGTTTTTATAACTTATAAAACTTACCAAACTACCATTTTTATATAATGTCCATTTATTTATCCTCATGCATATTTATATAAATGAAATATATAAGTTAGTGGGTTTTATTTCACATTTTATACTATATTTATTTGAGTGCTTATATAATAATATTAAACTTTAATTTCATAAAATCAGTCCTAAATTTTAACTTCACTAAAATGTCCATATCTAGAGTTCTATAATGAGATAGGACCTCAAATTTTTATCACAGAAACTACATGATATGTGCTTCATTTTATTCGTTTATAGATACTGATGAATCAACCTATAAATATTTTAATAAATTCGTCCAAAACAGTATAGGCAGATTTGTACTCTAAACTTGTTTTGATCATATCTCACTCATTTTTATGATTCCATTGTATGGAAAACTCTCACATGTGTATAACACCTAATACTTACTGTATATTAAATCCACTTCACCATTTTATCAGTTTAACATTTGGTTACTTACTGTTTTTATACAGCCATCACATTAAGCAAGATTTTAACCATTTTACATGTGGTTTGCCATCTTTTTACCCATGTTTATCAACACCAAATCCCCACAGAATATTTTTAATCATCATTCATCATCATATAAATATACATAAATAAATAAAATACAAGATTACATAATCAAAATAACAAGAGGATAGGAAGAACAATCTCTATACCACCATTAGTGATGAAAAGATGAGTCTTTGATGAACAAGTCTTGGATTTTGATGGCAAAACTTGTGATAAACCATTATCATCTTCAAGTCTACCAACATTTATAAACTTCTCATGAAAAATCATCCCTATGACACCAACAAATCTTCTCCTTGGATGTTAGAATCACCTCCAATCTTCAAAGCTTCAAAGTAGCATCATCATGTGTATGAGTAACACATGATTTTATGGCTAACATAGATCAAATGAGGGTTATTTTTGATGATGGTTGGACGAATTTTAGAGAGAGATGAGAGGATTGAGAGTGGTTTGCATGAGTTTCTAGTTGCAAATGGTAAAATGAAGTGGTTTTGAGTGGTTTTGTGTAAGAAGTAGCTTACAAGTTAAGCTTTTGCAACAAGTGTAACACTTATTTGGTAAGTGTTGACACCTAAGGGTGTTGGGTCATAGTTTTGGCCTCTTATGAGTGGGGGTGGGGCAAGATTTATCTTGTCTCATCCCCATTTAATTACGGGTACTCCTCGATTCTAGTTTCCTCGATTTGCGTGCCCTCGGGTCGTTTTACGAAAAACGTTTTTTTAAATTATGAATCAACGGCACAAAACGAATCTAATAAAAATTGTCTCATCAAAAACGGAGATCGAAAACGTAAATACGTAATCCTAAGGTTTTCGGTTTCGTCGTAAAGGACGTTAAATTATAATCCTAAGTCCTAATCTCTTCTCGTAAATTTGTGAGTTTATGAACCAACACAAATTTAAAATTCCAAAATAATATTCACGGATAAAGTTATTTTCTGAAATGTCGGACTGTCAACAAAACGGTGTATGTAAACGTAAGCACATAACGTGGAATCCTCCGGTTTAGACGTAGTCGATGCTACTTCAAAACGTAAATCCAAATTTCTTCCCAGAAATGAGTGAGTTCATAATATAACATTAAAATAATGTTTTTAGATAATATTTGAGAATAAAATATAAACCATAAATTGACGGATTGTCACAGACAGTCTCTTCCTATATTAGGATTCCCCGTTTGCAGCCATCTGTTTTCCCCAGTAGTTTACTTTAAACTAAACAATAATTTATATGATTAGTATTTTAGATTTGCCTGAACTATATACGTACATGCTAGTTCCACCTAGTTATGGAGGTACCATAACCATAACACTAGGGGCACCGGTGTTATGACTCTTCCGCGATGAGAGTGATTGCTCGCGGCGTCCCTTTCAGTTATTTGGCCTATTATATTATTATTATGTGGGGCGAATGGGTGCATCCTAGGACAAGTTTAGCAAGATTACATGGTAACTGTGGTATGTGCCTTACATCCACTACATGGAGCTGATCCTTCCACCCAGGCTATTATAATTAGAGGTAACCCCTCTAATTGCATGAGGAGGTCACCCCTCTATGTATTCATGAACGGTGATACCTCATGACCTATATGGGCTCTTGGGCATATTGAAAATGCAGTTTTCAGTATAAAAATAAACATAAGTCTTTTCAAAATATAAACCAATTTATAAACATACACCAGGTTTTCCAGGACTTACACTTTTTTGGCTGTACTTCATCTCATTCTTTGCTTATGTTTATTTCTTTTCATATCATCGTCATATATCCGCACACTGAGCATATTGCTCAGCCGTATTTTCTTTCCATGTCCCCATACGGTAGGTACTAAAGGGCAAAGCTAGGAATAAATAGTACGTGCATTTGTATGGAGGCTCCCTTGTCTTCCTTCTTTTAATGCATTTACATACTTTTGCTTTGCTCGACATTGTTTAGTCCTTTCTTACATTCTTTACTTATGCATTGTGTGTGGAGCTTATGTTTAGAACCGATGTTTGTTTCTGGTTTCCATTATGGTCATTTAATGTTTTAGACATTTACCTCGCATGCTTTGATGACACGCCATAATTACTAACTAACGGTCCACTTATCCAAATTGGGTGTTACAATTATGGTATCAGAGCCAAGGTTTCGACTTGTAGGCTCTTAAAATTGACCTATGACTAGTGGGTAGTCAGCAGAGTCTTCCTAAACTGACAACAAATTTCATTTCATACATCATTGTTTTCTTAAGTTTTTTACTAAGTAATAGTTGGTATAGGACTGGCCATATTTAGTCGCATGTGCTTTTCTGCAAAATTTACTTGTGGACTGACCCATAGGCGTCCACCTTTGCCAATGGTTGTTTATGTTGGCTATGCCTTCATAAACTCTTCATGTATCTCTTATGTTATCCTATGTTCTAACAGATTAATCATTTCATTTCCTCTTTGAAACTGTCAGAATGTTCAACACACTAAATGATCAGGAACTGGCTGTAGCTGTCCGAGCAACTCTGCAAACCATGCTCCTTTAGATTCGCAAAACGATTCGGGCCGAATTCCAAGCTAGACCGAGTAATCAGAACAATCCTCCTCCTCCTCCACCTGTTACCCTACACACCTGGCTGGAGAGATTCAACAAGCAGAAGCCTCGTGCATTTGAGAAGGCTGAGGTCCCATCTGATGCTGAAAACTAGGTCTCACACATGGAGAAGATTACGTTTGGCTTGCTACAAGTTCGAAATCGATGCACTAGCTTGGTGGAGAGCGTACAAGCTGACAAATGGAGGCGATGCATGGTTGGCTGCTTTGACTTGGAATCAGTTCACTGAGCTATTCTATAATCGGTTCTTCCCAAAGGCTGAGTAGGAACGGCTAAATAGGGACTACCATGACAACCATACTATCATCCATACTTAATCACATGTCTTTTCTTCGAATTTATGTGGATTTAACCATAGCCGTCCACACCAGTCAATGTTAAATCTCTGTTGATTATGCTTTTATGTTCTTTATGATAACTACGTTTTATACTCTCATGTTGATTTCGTTTTCATGTTGATTATGTTTCATGCCTCATGTTGATTATGTTTTCATCATGTTGATTACGCTTTCATGCTAGACATTGATGGATTTCATTTAATCTTGCTTTCATGATAGTCATGGTTGGTTTTCATTAATCATGCTTCTATGCTGATCGTCGTTGAATTTCGTTGAATCATACTTTTGGTGTTTCCCTATACAAAAAGAATTATGTCTACCCTGGAAATGCTAGGCTATCGTGTTGCTTGCTTCCGTTTGGTTTTCTAACTGTTTTATCAAGTATTTCCTTTAAAATCATGTCAGATGGTCCCATACTGACCATCTCATGTGCATTCCATGTGTACTACATGTACCATATTCTACGTGTACTCCATGTACCGTATTCCACATGTACTCCATGTATCGTACCGCATGTGTATTACACGTACAGTAATCCATGTTTATTTCACTTACAATACTCTATGAGTATTCGCTAGTCGATTCCCAATCATCTCAGATGTAATCCACTCACCGATATTTTACAAAATGCTGCTTTTTTTAGACTCTACAAGATGTTGATGTTGCTCACATATTTGGAGATGCTACAAGACAAAGATAAAGGCGTTAGATCGAAACGACCGGACGAGAAAGATGCTTCACCACCATATGATTACCATCACATTCCATGTGCTGACCTCTCAGATAAATGACTCATGTCACTCAATTGTCTTTTCAGGCATAAGAGTGGGAACCGGTACCAGCCGGCCACTCAGCTGAATAGTTACATGAATCACGGTCTTGATAATGACCGTCATGGAACTGATAGAAAAGAAGGTAGTGACAACTACCGCGACAACAAATATTTTGCAATAACGACAGAAACTCCGGTAACGGACGTGACCAGAAATACAAAGGGTCAGCAGTCCAACCGATAAGCCAATTCTGGCATTTTAACCTAAAAGCTTTTCAACTTTATTCGTTACACATCTCGAGACTCACGTCATGAAACCCATCAAGTCACACGTCTCACGTATATTTTCTGAGGACACATGTCAAGACATCCGTCAAGATACATGTCTCACATATATTTTCTCAAGACACATGTCAAGACACCAGTCAAGACAAATGTCACGTGTATATTTTTACAAAACATGAGTCAAGACACACGAATCACGCATATCTTCTAAACTAAGCCTCAGTAATTCAGGGTACCCTCCAAGGGGTATGCCCATCATGTTGTGCCATGTATGAATCAGACCAGTAAAAAAAATTCAGTACCATCTCTGGCGAATAGTCCATGTTTGGACACGCGGTGTTCGTTCTGTGTGAGATGGGCGAAACACATTCAGGGAGATGTGACACGTTTACTTCGTGTATTGACATGACACTTTCATTTCCCGATCCCATATTTCATATATTCATGTCCATCAAAGACGCCGTTTTATCACCCATGTGTACAAAGGATTTTCCTTCCAGTTCGACGACAAGATCCATTCTGCCAACACACTTCCATTGGGCATGTGCGATTTCAATATGAATCCAGGAAAGAAATGGTTAGCAGAACACCACGCTACGATTCATTACCACTCATATCGGGTCATATTCGGCGATACACAAGCCCTTGAATACATTCATCTTGGTTTTACTACCAGGAAAATCTGTACAAATTGTTTTTGCTTTAAAAGCATGTGTCTTATTATCCCATGACTACGAAGACTTTCTAGCTACCATTCATGACGTGATTTTCTGAAGTTATTAAACCTATAACCATCCGATTGTGTCAGAATTCCCAGATACGTTTCCATAAGAACTACCAGGTATACCAACCATTCATGAAGTGAAGTTTAACGTTGAGCTCAAGGAGTTAGAGGAACAACCACAAGAGTTGCTGGAACGAGGTTTTATTCGCCGAGTGCATCACCCTGGGGTGCGTCAGTTTTGTTTATCAAAGAAGAAGGACAGTAGCATGAGGTTATGCATCAATTACCGTAGTTGAACATAATCACCATTCAAAATTTGTTATCCTCTTCCAAGTAATAATAATATGTCCGACCAACTACCAAACTTTAAACACTTTCCAAGATCGATTTAAGATCAGGCTACCATCAATTGCGAGTAAAAGAGTAGGACATTTTCGTGACTGATCTTCGCACACGTTATGGTCATTATGAATTCATGTTTGTGCCTTTTGGTCTCGCGAATGCCCAGCAGTAATTATATACTTGAGAAATCGAGTTTCATGAATTCTGGACAAGTTCGTCATTTTGTTCATCGCTAACATTCTGACCTTCTCTAGGTCTAGAGAAGAGCACAAAGACCATCTTCGCATTATGTTACAAAATCTACGATAAAAAAAATTTCACACTAAAATTTTCCAATACGAATTTTGGTTGATTACAATGACACTCTGAATCGCATTGGTTCTCACGGTTGGTTTTATCATGACTAAGCTTACACGTATAGGAGAGAATCCTACACTAAATTATGTGTTCCAGAGGATCCTATGCTAAGAGAGGTCTAATTTACCAAGACTCACCGTCTTCCAAAACTTCTATGTATCTAGTTTGGAAAAAAATTTACCATGATCTTAAACCACATTTTGGTGGAACGGCGTGATGCAAGATTCAGCTACGTTCATATCTAAATGCCTGACATACCAATAGGTTAAGATAGAACGCCAACATGTTAGTAGTTATTTCAACCTTTAGAAATTTCCGAATGGAAGTGGACAAGATCTCCATTGATTTTGTTACCGTACTAACGCAGGCTCAGAAGAAGCATAATGCTATCTGGGTTGTCCTCCGACCATTTAACCTAGCCTATATGTTTTCATTCATCCGAAAGGATTACGCGGTTAGAAGATCTGTGGAAAGTTCGGCAAGAGATCGTACGATTTCACGATATTCCGTCAAAAATCATATAAGCTAGAAATTTACGTTCACGTTCACGTTTACGTGGACGCTTGAAATTACGTCTCACGTTCGCGTTCACGACGTCCTTATTCCATTTCACGATTTGCTTTTCAAACTCACGTTCATGATATTGATCACGTTCATGATGGTATTCTATCTTACGATTTACGTTTCACATTTTGTTCTGGAAAGATTTGTAGAAAGCTTGGGAGATCAGACTCAAGTTTAATACAACTTTCCATCCTCAGACTGACGTTTCACGTCACATTTCACATCTCATCTCGTATCGTTTGGCGTTACCCCCTCAGTTATCGCACGTTCACGATATGTTTCACATATCATGTTCACCCTACGTACTCATATCACGTTCACGATATGTTGCACGTATCACATTCACCGTATGTTGCACGTATTACATTCACCATATCTCCACGTATCACGTTCAAAATTGTTCACGTATCACGTTCACAATTGTTCACGTACTACGTTTCAATATGTCTCGTGCATCACCGCTCAGAGGCTACAACTATCATCATCTGCACGTTGTCACGCATCCACTCGATCAGATTCGCAAGAATTCATCGTAAGTTGAAGAAACAGAAACTTTTCCGTATCGTCAAAACAGAGTCATGAAGACCAAGATTGGTACTTTCGACAACATCTTTTGGAGGAACCGTTCCGAGCGGGAAGCCACTTGGAAACGGAGGAGTCCATCCGGACTTATATCCTCATTTCCTTCTGTAATCCGAATATATTCTTCTCAACCACGTCACGTTCCATGTTCTCTTCAGTCACGTCACGTCCGTGTCCTTTCAGCCATATCGTATCTCTAATTCGAGGACGGATTATTCTTTTTAGAGGGGAAGAGTTATAAAACCCGCATAAAATACATATGAACATTTAATGCACGAAAACACGGATGAATTAAAACTTTATAAATAATTAAAACACTACACGTATCACGAATATTTAATACAAGTATTACGTATATTAATTATTACACGATAAGTATTTACGTATAATACTTCAAACATGACAAGAAATTAAAACAAGTTAAAACATGAACACATGTTATTAATAAAAATACACGGGAATTATTTAAGACACGAAAAACGAAAACTAAACATAAAGGGGTGTATGGCCGGTGTTTAAAAGGAAAAAAGGAGGGCCCATGGCCTGGCCCGTTAAGTTATTTTAATTGGTAAAAAAATATGTCCAGGGAAATTCATTTACCACTTTTTCACAAAATTAACAAAACCCTAGCTTCGTGTTCTTCTTTGGCCGCCGGTTACACACAAGAAAAAGGGGGAGGAAAAACTTGTTTGATCTTGGAATATTATTGGGTATTGTTCGTTTTCTTAATTCCTAATCACTATACGCATACGGTATCACTTAAACCTCAATCCTTTGTTATTATTTTCTTTCATCATGAACTAGTAAATAAATAAGAACACATAAATTAAAAAGGGATTAAAACATGTAATGGATCAAGGTTAAGTTTGGTTTTGGTGTGGTTGTCACAAAACCAAGAGTCAAAGGACTCTCGGTGGCTTTTGGTTTGGCCAGCCGAGACCACAAGGTTCTCGGTGGCTGTTTTGTGCAGTCAGCCGCAACACCAAACCCCCCACCAGGGGCGCGTTTGGCTTGACAGTGGGTACCGGCGTCAGCCGGTGGGAACTGTGAACCAGCAGCAGCAACCAAACGAAGCCAGTGGCTGCTTTGGGCTGGCAGTGGCAAGCCACAGCCTTGCGGCTGTGGTGATGTTTTTTGGTTCGAGCCAAGCCGAGACCTTGGGGTCTCGGTAAGGGCTCGGTTTGGGGCTCGGGTACACAAGAAAACACAAGGGTGTGTTTGAATGTAAATTTTGCTAAATTAAGTATATTAATTTAAGTAAGTTATATTAAATTAATCATGTATAGTTTAGTAAAATTAAATCAAGACTTAGGTTATGTTAATTTAATTATTTATTCATGAAATTAACATGGCTATTTATTTAAATAACTATAGACTATAATAATTATTTAATATAATTATTCATGATATAAAGCATGTCACATTTAATTAATTTAATTAAGAACTTAGCTTAATTATTTGAGGTTTATGATGATGCGTTTTGAGATATATGATGATTCTTTATATGGAGGAGGTGATTGTAAAACAAGACATCACCTCCGCCATTTTGAGAAAAAAAAACTATGGAGGAGGTGATGTCTCGTTTTGAGAAAACTATGGGTACTTTATAGGTAAGAGATTGGCATTTTCGCTGGTCGAAAACTATGTAAAGAACACGTGGGCTAAGTATGGTCTTAAACGGGTGAAACTCTATGATGATTTTTTCTTATTTTAGTTCGATACAAAGGAGGGAATGGAGAATGTCATTGAAAATGGGCCATGACTCGTTCGTCTTGTTCCATTATTTTTAAATGTGTGGACACCAAATACGGTGTTGAAGAAAGAGGAGATTAAGCATGCTCCTGTATGGATTAAAATGCACCATGTTCCTATTATGGCATATTCTGAAATTGCGTTGGGCCTTATTACAACTAATGTTGGAAAGCCTATTATGCTAGACTCTTACACTAGCAACATATGTCTTATCTCGTGGGGGCGGAATACATATGCTCGGGCATTAGTGGAGGTCTCGGCAGAGAATGACCTATTGGAATCAGTTGTTATTGCAATACCACATACGAGTGGTATTGGACATTCGTTAGCTACGGTGGATGTGGAATATGAGTGGAATCCACCATGGTGTAATATATGCAAGGTCTTTGATCATGTAAATGATGCTTTTCCTACTCTGCCTATTGTTAGTCCTACTGATAAGCAGGTGGAGGATGATGAAGGTTTTGTGGAGGTCAAGCGTAAAAAGGACAAACAGCAAGGTGGTGCCGGACAGCAGGGTAAAGTGAAACATATAGCAGGTCTTAAAATATCAAAACCTGGTGTGAATTATTATTATCGGAAATCTGAAAAAGGTAAATCGTCTAAAGCTATGGGGAACAGGAGTTCTAATGGAAAGCAGCCTATCAATCAGTCTAAAATGGTGAAGAATGTTGCCCCTCTTAAAGTTGGTTCACATAAGGAAGTTGAGGTCACAGTTACTAATTATTTTGGTGTCCTAGCGGATGAGGAGAATGGAAGTATGATAGATGAGAATATATGGAATAATGCTAAAGGTGTTGATAATGTTGTTAATGAGAGCGACAGTAAGGAGGTGGACCAGGATTTGATTTTGGAGACACCTCCCGATAAAGGTCAATCCGTGACTACGAAAGGTCAAGCACTCCTTACGACATTGTTTCCTCATGATTAATGTGGCCTCCGGGAATATAAGGCGGTTGAATCTCTTCCCCCAAGCAAAGTGAGATTCGACAAATTATTTTTGAAAATAAGTTATCGGTATGTGCTATTTTAGCGTCTCACGTGTCTGTTTCACGGTTAGATTTTGTGTGTTCAAAGGTGTTTCCACATTGGAACTGGACTTCTAATTGTTCGATGTATAATAAAGGGACTCGTATTATTATGGGCTGGAATTCTAATGTTGTGGATGTTCCTATCATTGCCCAAGATGATCAGATTATGCATGCTCGTATTTGGATTTGTGATGAAAAGAAGGAACTGTTTTGCTCCTTTATATATGCCCATAATCGATACATTCAGTGGCGTGGTTTATGGGAGAACTTGGGGCTGCATAAGAACTATGTCCGTGATAGGCCATGGTGTTTATTAGGAGATTTCAATGCTGCCATCAACCTTGAAGATATGGCCTCGGGTTCATCTAATATCGATATTTCTATGCGAGAATTTAAGGATTGTGTAAAGGAGACTGAAGTGTTAGATGTGACGCGTTCAGGTCTGAATTTAACATGGAATCAAAAGCCTAAAGGTAATGATGGGATGCTTAAGAAGCTCGACTGTGTTATGGCTAATTTGGCTTTCTGTGATGAATTTGTTGGAGGTCATGCCCTATTTCAGCCTTATCGGATTTCAGATCATTCTCCGGCGGTTTTCTGTATACCCACTTATATATGCAATATTCTTCGTCCTTTCAAGTTTGCTAACTATGTTGTCTATAATGCTCGTTTTAAGGAGATTGTGGAACGGGGATGGTCTACTCAAGTTAGTGGATTCCATATGTACAAAATTGTCAAGAGGTTGAAATGTTTAAAAAAGCCTTTGAGGAAGCTAGCATATGATCATGGTCACCTTCATCAAACTGTGGAGCGTTTACGCATTGAAGTTGATCAGGTTCAACGTGATCTGGATTTGGATCCATTTAACAGTGTGTTACCAGAGGAAGAAGCTGCTTATGTAAAAGCGTACCATGAGGCTCTTATTACAGAAGAACGATTCCTTAAACAGAAAGCGAAAGTCAAGTGGTTGAAAGTTGGTGATTGCAATTCGGCTTACATCCATAAGGTGGTTAAGGGTCGCATTATAGAAGGCGTATTGATGTTGTGTATAACTCTGATGGTGATCTATGTACTGATAATGATGTTGCTTCTGTTTTCACGAATCACTATGAAGGGTTTCTTGGTTTGCAAGGTGAGACTCTGCCTATTAATAGCACTAATCTCTTTACTCGTAAACTAGTCAGGAGGTTGCGGACATTATGGTTGTTAATGTCACGGCTGCTGAGGTAAAAAGTACGGTTTTTTCTATGGGTAATGATAAGGCCCCTGGCCCAGATGGATTTACGGCTACCTTCTTTAAAGAGGCGTGGAATACTATTGAGACGGATGTTGTTGGTGTTGTCCAAGAATTTTTTGTGAATGGTAAGCTTCTCAAGGAGCTTAATCATACAACTATAGCTTTGATTCCAAAGGTCTGTTCTCTGTTGATCCCAAACTTAGATCGATTTAGCTTGTGTAAACGAGATTAAATCAAGTTAAACACGTAGAGAAACTTTGTTGTGTATAAAACAATTTAAGTATTATGCGGAATTAATACTCAAACAAGAACACACAAACAATGTAAACCAAACTTTCACTTTGATTGATAAAACAAACTTGCGTACAATGAAACTGTGAAAACATATGAAAACTTATATTGAAACAAAACCTAAAGGCCTCCTTTTATAGACATAAGGAGCTCTGTACAAGAGTCTACGTATCAGCTATTTTAGGTAAAGATAAACATAAGAAATATTGTCGATCATATCTTTACTAGAAACATACTAGAAACATAATACGTGTAGAATAAGTCTTCTATCAGTGCTTGACTTCTTCCTATCAACGTTTGACTTCTTCCTGTCAACGCTTGTCCTGTCAACGCTTGATTTCTTCTTAACAACGTCCAGATTGCTCTTGTCAGCGTCCAAGTATCTTGGCTACATTTTATTCCCAACAATCCTCCCCTAAACTTGATATCTACTCTAGCAATCACGTTCTGAATAAAAACTAAGAACTAGGAGGATTCTTACAAATCTTATCAAGTTGGAAATAAACATATCTAATCAAATCTTTGGCCACATCACTTGAGTAGTCAATCTCCAGGTGTGTTGTCTTCATCTTCTCTAAGACTTCCTTGGATATAGGATACTCAGCATCCACAAGAAGATACTCAGAGAACTTTGTAGAACTCAAATGATACACACCAGCTGCTAAGTATAAACGCCAGTGAAGTCCACTGATATCATCCTCAAGATCCTTCCAAACTGGATCTTCTTCTTCTGGTGCACACATTCTCTTGAATGTTGACCAAAGCTTTATTCCATTGACTGAAGTAGGTGCTTCAGTATCATACTTGGCCAGCAGTAACCTCCAAAGGTTTTCCATGTCTTCCCTATCCAAACTTGCAAACAAAGACATAAGAGTAGTAAAAGTATGTACCTCTTTCCCATATCTGCCAATCATCCAAAACCCACTTGCATCTTCTTCATATCTAATGATAGTGTTTCTAGAATCATGAGGCAACACTTTTACCATATCTGAAGCTTCCATGGGTGAGAGCTTAATGCTCTTTCTAATAACAACTTCGGATTCACTTTATTCAAATCTGAAGGAAACTCAAGAGGAACTCCCTTCTTCAATGGTCTTGGTACAATCATAGCTTTTTGAATCTCCATCTCTTCTACAAGTTCTTCTTTCCTTTCATCTGAAAGAAGTCTGATTGTTTTCATCTCTTGCACTCTTGCCCAAATAGGATAAGCTTTATACTCCAATTCATCAAAAGACAATTCCTACAACTTCTAAAAAGTCCAACCTCCTTGATGACATCTAAGCAACATATAATAAAGCTCCCTTCTTTCTTTCTTAGATTGTGAGAAAACTTTGTTGGCTTTATACTTTAGGATTACCTGGAAATCCCTTTGAATCCTGAGAAGAATCTCCAATCCCCAAATCTGATCTGATAAAGACATATCTAGATTCTCCATCACCTTATTTTCCCAAGCAAAGTACATCTGGGAAACTTCTGGCATATCATAATCTACCTACATTTTTAACTCTGCAAGTTTCTCCCTTGCCAACACATCACCATATTCAAGTCTTTCTGGTTCTTCAATTATCATAACACTTGAATCTGTGCTTTCATCATTACTTCCTTCTTGCTCCTCAGAAGTAATCACAAATGGTGACTCAATAACCTTCTTCTTCTCTTGTTCCATAAGTTGTGCAGTTAACTTTGAATCAAACTCTACTTGAGCTGCATCCTTGGGAACCACTTTTTCTACCATAATTCCTTTACCCCTATCTAATGCATCAATGATGGGTAAAGATGATGATGGTACCTGTGAAGACACTTCCTTGATGATAGCTGATGACTGGAATACATCAACCATATCTGCAGGTTTATCAACGTCCAAAACCTGTGTGTCAACGCCCAACTTACTCTTGTCAGTGCTTGGCTTGTCAGCGTCCAAAATCTGCTTGTCAACGCCCATTTTACTCTTGTCAACGCTTCTTGTGAACTGCTCCATCATTGTTGTAAAGGATAAGTTCAGATTTGTAGGAGTAACCAAAGAGACATCAAAACCTGGTTGCTTCTTCAAATCTGTAAGAGCTTCAGCCACACCCAAAGATTCTCTATCATGTGAGCCTTTGTCACTCACATGTACCTGCGCATCCTCCCCTTTGGAAGAATCCTCCATACCACGCCTATTGTTAGCACCCTCCAAAAGAACAATCCTCTCCCTCAATTGCTTGAGTTCAAGGCCTTGTGTAGTGATAGTTTGTACGAGGTCTGCATTTTGCTTTTGCAAGCTAAAGCAGATAGCCATCAATTCCAACATTGTATATGGTTCCAATCTGCCCTCCTCTAGAATGTGGATTTGACCTCCCAAAATAGAGTAATGGGGCATGGATGAGGTCTTAATTATGTTAGGACTGGCTTGGCCTGCATCTAAGCGAGTACCAATAGTCCTAGCCTCACCCATATCACCAACCACACTTGTGGTAGTGGTTCTCTCTACAACATGGCTAGGACCACCAGAGGAGAACACTCCAATGGTCCTTTGGCGTTTTTCCATCCTATAGTCTGGGGGTGAAGAAGATGATGTGGATTGGGTAGTAGTTTGAAGGTTAAAGGGTGTTTGGGTCTGTTGTAGAAAGGTGTCAACGTCTGGATTTGAAGTGTCAACGCCAACATTTAAAGTGTCAGCGTTGAAAGGATCTTGGTCAAGTTCCATATGTTGCGGTGAAGGTGATAGTTCAGGTAATGGGTCAAGTTGTGGTTGTGGGTCAGTTTGAGGTTGTGCTGCTGTAATAACAGCAAGCATGGCTTGAGTAAGGGGTAAGTCTCTGTGAGGGGGTGAATTCATCTTACTTAAAATAGCTTTCTTTTGCACAGGGATCGCATAAAAATCATCATGATCCCTGGTGTAATATCTTTGCTCATCAAAAATCATTTGTAAAAATCTTGGGTAAGCGAGAGTCATTTTGTTTCCCTTGTTTTTACACATGCCATCAAAAATCAGTTTAGAAAAAATATACTTCTGCCCATTAGTAATACACACAATTGCACTAGCAATGGATCTGTTAATTTCATTATGTGCAGTACATTTGGGACTCAAACACTAAAGGATGACATGTATTAAGTACTTCCAAGCTGGGGGAAAATCATGTTTATTATATTTGTTTAAAGTACCCTCTTCAGGGAAAGGATACCCCAAAGCTTGAAGTCCCTGTTCTATCTCACCAATGGGTAGAGTGGTTATACCATCTGCATCATTAAGATGCAAAGCCTGGCGAACCAATGCTTCAGTAACCACCCATGGACGGCCATGGACAATAGCAGTTAATGTAGTCACATTATTAAGCGTTGAGGAACTGACAGTGTTCCAAAACTGTTTAATATGAGTGACAGGGATGAGAGGAGCATGAGAAAGAGAATACCGTAGTGGAGATGCATTCAAATACGCCACCATCTGAGTGTATTGAGGAAACAAAGCATCATCATCCTCCAAATAGGCAACCATGTTATGCTGACTCCTGAATCTCAATACCAAGTCACTTGGTTTAAACTTAGGCGCCATTGATGTAGAAAGTGTAACACCCCAAAATGTGATATGCAGAAGCGGTGAAGCTCGGGGGCTGTTACGTCATTGTATCATAGTTCAAGGTACAAGAGAACGACTCTAAATGAGACGTT
The DNA here is from genome assembly GCA_025667525.1 of Glebionis coronaria. Lineage (NCBI taxonomy): Eukaryota > Viridiplantae > Streptophyta > Magnoliopsida > Asterales > Asteraceae > Glebionis > Glebionis coronaria. The sequence continues at coordinate 335,536,746 of CM046881.1, read as the reverse complement.
TTATAAAAATACATCGTTGAATTTAAATTAAAAGCATCACATTATAAAAGGTCTCAGTTTCAAAAGATAGTGCAGCGGAATGTAAAAGTTTTAAACATCAACGACATAATAGTTCAAAAGCATAAGTAAATAAATGTCCGAAGATAGCCAAGAAATGCATGCGGGCTCCAAGTACTTCACACAGCAGGTACAGCACATCATCAATTACCTGAGATAAATGCTAAATTGGGTCAACATAAAGTTGGTGAGAACATAGGTTTCAAGTAAAAATTCATCGTAATTCAATTTCAGATTTCATTTCATGTACACGTGCAACTATAGGAGATATAGTGCCAAGTGTAGGATAAATTGGGTGTTCACAATATTTATGATAGCTAAGCTCGTGACATCGAAACTAATGATCCAGTGCATACAATAGATTGCATACATAAATTTTGCCCCAATGGAGTACCTAGCCAAGATGACTTCGTTCATTCAAATGGTACACACTCGTCCGGCGTCAGAATGCCCGAGTGGAGGTTGTCAACCCTCAATAGATCTATCCGTAACATAAGAGCTTACTCCAGCAGAGTAACTAACGATTCACGATAGTGGGGACTATGGCTAAAGTAACTTAAGCTATCTCATAAACAGTGTTCACAAAACATTCACATAAATCTAGTTTTACTTGCGTACAGAAGCAAGCATCGAAAGCATTTATCACATCCCAAAACATTAAACATATAAAACAGTTTAATAGGGATCTATAAACTCACCTCAAGCAACGATTCAAACCGCACAAGTAAGATCAAATAGTAGCGAGCAACTCTAGCAACAACCTAAATATAATACTATAGTTTAGGCACTAGCAAATAAGTCACAATAGTTCGTCATGTACGTTACTCATCAATCATATGTATATATTGTTGTTAAAATCGTGACTTGTAAATGTTATATTGTTATAAACATTATAGTATATATATACTTAGGCAAAAATATTTATTTTTGACTCGACGAAATTTCGACAGCCTTTCGGCGTAAATTTTAATTTACCAAAAGTCCTAGCCTTAATAAATTCTCCAACACGATTTCTAACGAAAATTCGGCAGCCTTTCGGCGTCACGTAAAAATTTGCCATTTTTAGTAAGTACTCAATTATCGTCCTAAACCCCTATTTTCAACACTTTCTCAATCGCCAATATTTCAACAAGTCATTTTCCGCAATAGTATCAATTTCCACTTCCAACGTTCAAACTTTTAACGGTACACCAAGTATTTCACATTTCGCGCTAATACCCTTTTATAAAACGAGTCCAACATTCATATACAGCTTTTAGTAACCATTTCGACACTTAAAAGAACTTCGTTTGACTCGAAAACGTCGTTTCGACCACTTTAAAAATCTAGACAGCAAACACCTTATAGTGTTTTTCACAAAAATTAAGTTTTCCGACAACGAAATTTAAACGACAATATCTTACTCATTTTAGCTCCGTTTTTAGCCCATAATATATCGAAACGAAGGTATTAACTTATATTTTCATAATATCGTAGTAAACTAGTGTCAAAATAATTTTTACGACCCTCTACGCCTCTTATAAAATCGGACAGATTGTATGTTTTTCGTAAAAACTCGTTTTCGACCATTTTCAAGCGTAACCACTAGTAGTAACACTACTAGTTCCCTCCAATTATTCATAAACACCAACAGAATCAAAGATTTTACTTCAAGTTCACAAATCTAAAAATATACATACTTATATTTTCACAAGTCTTTCAATTAAACCATTTTCATGCATGGATCTAATAGATCCACACATAATTTTCATAGATCTAAAATATTTCATGACCAAAAATAGTTTTTATCATTTTATTTCAAGAAAATAGTTGATGAGTAACATGCATGCATAGATCTACAAAGATTATGCATGAAAAATGAAAAGATGAAAAAGGTTTAAGAAGTAACCTTGAGTAACGACTCTACGTAATCACAACGACCCGATTTACGCTCTAACCCACTAATAATCAACAAGAACTCTACTTCTATAACTTCAACCCAAAAACTACTCAAATTAACAAACTAAGAAAAACCATTCTTCTTTATGCTTGTACAAACTCTAGAGTGTATTTATTTTGTGTTAATTCTTCTTAAAATGGAGCTTTAAGAAAATCAACAATGGTGGAAAATGGAGTGTGTTTTGTGTCGTGTGTTTTGAGAGAGAAAGAGAGAGATGTGTATTTTTTTGTGAAGTGAAAGAGTGAATAAGTGTGAGGTGTGTAAGCTTAAGCTTAAAATGGCAAAGAGTAGAAAATTTGGTTTAGCTTGCATGTGTGTGAGTTTGGCCGGTTATGGGGGGTCCCACATGGGGTAAATTATTCAAAAATTTTACTATGGTAACTTGTTAAAAGGTTTAAGGTAACAAGGTTAGTTAGTTTTAGGTAAATATCAAAAAGTATATAGTTAAGTTTAAAATTACGTAAAACTTAAAAATTTGACGAAATATATTAAATTTACGATTTTTCGACGAAAACTGACATTTTATAGTTTATAAAGTATTTTATGCATGTTAACGACGGTTAAACGTAAAAACGACGTAAAATACGAAAACGCGATACGTTAATTAAATATTCACAGTAAATACGATTTATTACTATAAATAGCAAAAATACTAAAATACAGGCATATATAAACATATACAGAAATATTTAAATACGGTGCTCATGAAAATACGATCACGCTGTTAAAAACTAAACAGTTAAGCACATAATTCCCAGATAACGAATAATCTCATGGATTATCGTCAATTCATTGACCGTCTCATCACTTTGGTCGGGTTCACAGAAAATGTTCAGAATAGTGACTGAGCACAGTGTCAGGTCATTACTCGTCATCAAACAGTTTTTCAGAAAACGCGGGATAACCTCCCGGTTCCAACACAGTTAAATCACATAGTTGACTAAATAAAAAGTGAAAGGGTAAAATAGTCATTTTACAAAGTAGGGAAAATTACCAGGTGTTATATCATCCCCTTGATAGAGAAGCTTTGTCCTCAAAGCTTAGGAGTTCCACGGTTTCTAGAGTTGTCAAAGAGTTGCGGATATTTCTTGCGAAATTGATCCTCACGCTCCCAAGTGAATTCAGGTCCACGTTTAGAATTTCCACCTCACCTTGATGATTGGAATACGACTCTGTTTCAATGTTTGACCTCACGGTCCATGATTTCAACAGGTTCTTCGACAAATTGCATCTTGTCGTCGATTCGGAGTTCCTCCAATGGTATAACGAGTGTCTCATCAGATAGGCACTTCTTCAAGTTCGACACATGAAAAGTGCTATGCACGCGGCTCAACGCTTGCGGTAATTCGAGATGATAGGCTACGGTTCCAACCTTTGCCAGAATTTTGAAAGGTCCAATATAACGGGGGTTCAGCTTTCCTCGCTTGCCAAAACGAACCACACCTTTCCAAGGCGATACTTTTAGCATCACTTTGTCTCCCACTTGAAATTCGAGAGGCTTACGTCGAACGTCGGCGTAACTCTTTTGACGATCACGGGCTGCTTGAATTCGGCTCTTGATTTGAACAATCTTCTCAGTTGTTTCACGAATGAGTTCAGGGCCAGTGAGTTGACTATCCCCAACCTCACTCCAACACACAGGCGAGCGACATTTACGACCATACAACACTTCAAACGGTGCAGCCTTAATACTGGTATGATAACTATTGTTGTAAGAGAATTCCACTAGAGGCAAATGTATGTCCCATTGCTTTCCAAAGTCAAGCACGCAACATGTCCTCCAGCGTTTGAATAGTTCTCTCACTCTGTCCGTCAGTCTGCGGATGATAAGCAGTACTCATGTCCAATTGCGTACCCAACGCTTTCTGAAGTGATTTCCAGAATTCCGAAGTAAATCTACCATCTCTATCAGAAATTATCGAGATCGGTATCCCATGTTTTGCGACTACTTCCTTCAGATAAAGTCTCGTAAGCTTATCCATTGAATCATCTTCCTTCATATCCAAAAAGTGTGCAGACTTCGTAAGTCGGTCCACAATTACCCAAATTGTGTCGTATCCGTTCGTCGTTTTAGGTAGCTTAGTTATGAAATCCATGGTTATGTTTTCCCACTTCCACATAGGAATTATATGTTGAACCAACAATCCAGATGGTTTTTGGTGTTTTGTTTTCACTCTAGCGCAAGTCAGACACTTCCCTACATACGTAGCGATTTCAGCTTTCATATTTGGCCACCAATATAGCTTCTTCATATCCTGATACATTTTGTCAGATCCTGGGTGAATCGAATACTTAGATTTATGCGACTCGTGCATAATCACGTCCCTTAGTCCTCCCAACTATGGTAACCAACTTCTACCATTCAGACATAGCGTTCCATTAGTGCGAGTCTCCAATTTCTTAGTAACCATTCCTCCTAACTTCTCAGCTTCAACATGTTCAGGCTTAAGGGCTTCGGTTTGTGCTTCACGAATTTGCACAGGTAAGTTCGGATTGATAACCATAGCTAACAATCTAACTCTACGCGTCATCAGTTGTTCCTTTCTACTTAGCGCATCCGCCACTACATTGGCCTTCCTAGGGTGGTAGCGGATTTCACAGTCATAATCGCTGAGCAACTCGATCCATCGACGTTGTCTCATGTTCAGTTACTTCTGGTCAAGAATATGTTGTAAACTCTTGTGATCGGTATAGACGACACACTTGGTTCCATACAAGTAGTGTCTCCACAATTTCAAGGCAAATACTACCACTCCTAGCTCCAAGTCGTGCGTAGTGTAGTTTTTCTCATGTGTTTTCAATTGTCGTGACGCATAGGCGATAACTTTCTTCCTTTGCATCAACACAGCTCCCAATCCTTTTGCTGATGCATCACAGTAGACCACAAAGTCTTCCGATCCTTCTGGTAACGATAGAATAGGCGCACTACACAACATTTGTTTCAACTTCTAGAATGCTAATTCCTACTTATCTCCCCATTTGTATTTCACCTTCTTTTGAGTCAACTTCGTCAATGGTTTCGCGATCTTCGAGAATCCCTCGATGAACCTTCGGTAATATCTGGCGAGTCTTTAGAATTCGCGAATTTCAGTCGGTGTCATAGGAGCAGTCCACTCCCTAATTGACTCAATCTTGGCAGGATCAACATGAATCCCCTTGCTATCAATAACGTGACCTAGAAATTGTACTCTTGGCAACCAAAAATCACACTTCGAGAACTTAGCATACAATTCCTCCTTCTTAAGCAATTCCAATATTATCTTAAGATGTTCCTCATGTTCCTTCTCATTCCTTGAGTAAATCAGTATGTCATCAATGAACACAATGACAAACTTGTCCAAATATGGTTTACACACCCGGTTCATGAGGTCCATAAACACAGCAGGTGCGTTTGTCAAACTGAACGGCATCACTTGGAACTCATAGTGTCCATATCTAGTCCTAAAAGCAGTCTTTGCAACATCTTCCTCACGGACTCTTAATTGGTGATAACCAGACCTAAGGTCAATCTTCAAGTAAACACTCGATCCTTGTAACTGATCAAACAGATCATCGATCCTAGGTAACGGGTAACGGTTCTTGATGGTAAGTTTGTTCAACTCACGATAGTCGATACACATCTAAAAACTCCCATCCTTCTTCTTTACAAATAAGACTGGAGCTCCCCAGGGTGAAGAACTCGGTCTTATGAATCCTTTATCAGTCAACCCTTGTAGTTGCATCGCTAGTTCTTGCAATTCCGACGGTGCTAAACGGTAAGGCGCTCGAGCAACTGGTGCAGCTCCCGGTATTAAATCGATCAGGAATTCAACTTCTCTAGCCGGCGGTTATCCAGGCAAATCTTCAGGAAAGACTTCCGGAAAATCCCGTACGATAGGTACATCTTCCAACCGTTTTTCTTCCGTCTGCTTTTCAGTAACACATGCCAAAAATACGTGGCAACCTTCTGATAACAACTTTTGAGCCTTGACACGCGAGATAATGTTCAGTCGTGACTTCCCTTTTCCGTTACTTGTATCCCCTTGTACCTCTAAAACTTCATCACCAAATGGTAAGTGAACGATCTTCTCGTCGCATACAATCGTAGCATGATATTTCGACAACCAATCCATTCCGACAATCACGTCAAAAATCCCTAACTCAACAGGCATAAGATCTATTACGAAAGGATGACCTAGAAGATTTAAAGTGCATCCGCGAAGTATAGTGTCGACTTCTATCAACTTCCCATTAGCTAACTCAATAGTGTACTTAGTGTCTAAGGGCGAAGGGGTCACATCAAGTAAAACACTAAAAGCAGTCGACACAAAACTCCTATCGGCTCCAGTATCAAATAAAATAGAAGCATAACGACCATTGAGAAGAAACGTACCCGTCACGACGTCGGGGTTTTGTTGTGCTTCTCCTCCTCCTATCACATAGACCCTTCCACGAGCTTCCCCAACTTTAGCAACCTTTCCTTGGTCCTTATTCTTTTTCTTTGGGCACTCATTGCTGTAGTGTCCATTTTGCTGAAAGTCAAAGCAAGTGACGTTGGCTTTCGTGTTGGGTGGTGACTTACAATCTCTAGCAATGTGTCCAGTTTTCTTGCAGTTGTGACATTGTACATTGCATTGTCCATTATGGTGACGCTTGCATTGATTGCACAAAGGTAACGTCCCATTGTATACTCCCTTTTCCCCAGTACCAGCAGTGTATGCTTTCACGGTGTCTTGCCTCTTATTAGGATAGTTCACATCGTTGTTCCTTTGGTTATTACCCCATTTTCTCTTGTTGTCCGCGGCATTCCCAGCATTTGCTCGAACAACTTGGTCCATCAGACTGTGAGCCATCCTTATAGCATCACTAACTTTTGTCGGTCCAGACGATGTCACATTCCCTTGAACTCTACCAGGTAAACCCCAAATATAGCGCTCAACCTTCTTTTCTTCATCCGGAACCATTCCAGTACATAGAAAACACAATTCTTGGAACCTCCTTGTGTACGTCCCAATGTCATTGTTCTTCACAGTCAGGTTCCACAATTCGATTTCCATTTTCTGAATCTCATTAGGAGGACAGTACTCCTTAGTCAACAACTTCTTAAGTTCCTCCCAAATCATTCCATACACCTCCTCGGCTCCAGCCGTCTGCACATGGGTGTTCCACCATGTCAACGCTCCAGTAGCTAAATTACAAGTAGAATAAGTCACTTGGTTTTCAACGGCACATCCAATGACACGGAACACAGCTTCCATCTTTTCAACCCAACGAGCTAATCCGACAGCTCCTTCAGTACCATTAAAATTCAAAGGGTCACAGCTCCTAAAGTCCTTGTAAGTACACGGCTTAGGCGGTCGATTTTCAACATTGTTCGGTGGTGCTTCGTTCACGTTGTTGTTAGCTTGAACGTTTGCCAGTGCAGCAGTCACTCGTTGCGTAATCAGTGCTTCTAATTGTGCGTCGGTCATTCCGTTACGTGTGTTCACCATTGTTTCTCTGCGTTAAGACAACAATGCAGATAAGGTTCAAGCACGAATATACACGTTATATATTTATTATGCTAAAATAGAATGCAGAATTTAACAGTACAACAACATAAAAAGGATAGTCACTGGTCAAGGTCATAAAGTTAAATTCCCATTCATAATCAAAATATCAAGTACATAGTCATAAAATAAGAGTATGATTACATCTAGTCTACTCCAACTAACCGAGTACTACTCTAGTTTAGTGGATACAATACCCAAAAGATAAAGATGTCAATCTACTCTAGAATTAAGCACAATAACGATGAATCTCTAAGTGCGACAACGACGATCACACTCAGCACATCTCGGTGAATCACTCCTCGGGTCTCCATCTGCAGCTCGGTCTCCTCCACGAACTGACTCCAACTCACGCCTCAACCTAGCAACCTCCTCAAGTGTGGTATCCAACAAGTCGCGGGTATCCTCGTTATCCTCTAACAATCCAAACACCGCATCCTCAAGTAGACGAAAACGAACAGCATCTGAATCCCTAGCAGATCCTATCATAACAACACATGACCTAGGTCTAGAGGGCTTTCCAACATGATGAGTAGGTGGTGTAGAAACAGTAGTAGCAACTCGACTCCCATGAGTAGGCGATGTCTCAGGTGTAGTGTGTGAATCAGACATACGAATCTTCTTCTGTGGGCATGACGAATCAGAATCGGACAAAGCTCGAGATCTAACACCGGATGGTCCAGCTCCATTAGCAGGTGGTACAGTATCATCGGAATCAGTATAAACCTCAGCTGGTGGCGTGCCCCATAAGGCTTCCCTCTCCTCTCTAAACCGCTGACATGGAACAGTAGGCTTCTTCCTCAAATTGGATGTCTTCCTAATCTCACTCCTCCTACTAGGCTCAACTCTCTCAGGTACAACAGTCAAAGCATCAACCCTACTATCATCATCAGCCTCAGCACCCTCGCTATCATTACTAGCCACAACCATCCTAACGTCAGTATCACTTTCAATCTCATCATCCATTTCCTCATCATCCTCACGATCTACCTCATATCCATCCATATCATCATCACCCTCATGATCTACCTCAACACCATCCATATCATCCTCATGACCTACCTCATGTCCATCCATACCCTCATCACCCTCGTGATCTACCTCAATACCATCCACGCCATCCTCATCATCCTCATCGTCCTCACTACCACTAACCCACTCGATCAAAGTACGATGCACAACCGGTGGCATCCCATCAACAACATCGGAAGTATCAGACAACACATCAGGCTCACCCTCATCATCCTCCTCCGGATCCTCGTCAGGGTCATACTTCGCACCTTCCTCCTTAGGATCAGCCTCCTCTGGGTCATTCTCCGGCTCAACATGATCTGGTATCATCTCAATATCGTCTTCCCACTCTTCGTCAGCAGAGTCGGGCTGGTAAGTAACAGTTGATGACGACATAACCTGCAACAACCAAAATGCGTATTAAAGCAGTTGTAGGGTATGCATGAAATAATCGTGTATAGTTAAAGTATGCAAATCAGCGAAATGCATATGTATATAATACATAATATATATTACATATTACTTATAGTGTTATCCTACGTAATACATTACGTAGTACACATATATATACAGAGTAACAAGTAGCCACATCGGTTATAGTCTAGGCCTAAGATGCAAACCTAGTTCTCTATAACCAAGGCTCTGATTACCAATTATGTAACACCCCAAAATGTGATATGCGGAAGCGGTGAAGCTCGGGGGTTGTTACGTCATTGTATTATAGTTCAAGGTACAAGAGAACGACTCTAAATGAGACGTTTTATAAAAATACCTCGTTGAATTTAAATTAAAAGCATCACATTACAAACGGTCTTAGTTTCAAAAGATAGTGCAGCGGAATGTAAAAGTTTTAAACATCAACGAGATAATAGTTCAAAAGCATAAGTAAATAAATGTCCGAAGATAGCCAAGAAATGCATGCGGACTCCAAGTACTTCACACAGCATGTACAACACATCATCAATTACCTGAGATAAATGCTAAATTGGGTCAACATAAAGTTGGTGAGAATATAGGTTTCAAGTAAAAATTCATCGTAATTCAATTTCAGATTTCATTTCATGTACACGTACAAATAGGAGATATAGTGCCAAGTGTAGGATAAATTGGGTGTTCACAATATTTATGATAGCTAAGCTCGTGACATCGAAACTAGTGATCCAGTGCATACAATAGATTGCATACATAAATTTTGCCCCAATGGAGTACCTAGCCAAGATGACTCCATTCATACAAATGGTACACACTCGTCCGGCGTCAGAATGCCCGAGTGGAGGTTGTCAACCCTCAATATATCAATCCGTAACATAAGAGCTTACTCCAGCAGAGTAACTAACGATTCACGATAGTGGGGACTATGGCTAAAGCAACTTAAGCTATCTCATAAACAGTGTTCACAAAACGTTCACAGAAATCTAGTTTTACTTGCGTACACAAGCAAGCATCAAAAGCATTTATCACATCCCAAAACATTAAACATATAAAACAGTTTAATAGGGATCTATAAACTCACCTCAAGCAACGATTCAAACCGCACAAGTAAGATCAAATAGTAGCGAGCAACTCTAGCAACAACCTAAATATAATACTATAGTTTAGGCGCTAGCAAATAAGTCACAATAGTTCGTCATGTACGTTACTCATCAATCATATGTATATATTGTTGTTAAAATCGTGACTTGTAAATGTTATATCGTTATAAACATTATAGTATATACATACTTAGGCAAAAATATTTATTTTTGACTCAACGAAATTTCGACAGCCTTTCGGCGTAAATTTTAATTTACCAAAATTTATCTTAATAAATTCTCCAACACGATTTCTAACGAAAATTCGGCAGCCTTTCGGCGTCACGTAAAAATTTGCCATTTTTAGTAAGTACTCAATTCTCGTCCTAAAACCCCTATTTTCAACATTTTCTCAATCGCCAATATTTCAACAAGTCATTTTCCGCAATAGTATCAATTTCCACTTCCAACGTTCAAACTTTTAACGGTACACCAAGTATTTCATATTTTGCGCAAATACCCTTTTATAAAACGAGTCCGACATTCATATACAACTTTTAGTAACCACTTCGACACTTAAAACAACTCCGTTTGACTCGAAAACGTCGTTTCGACCACTTTAAAAATCTAGACAGCAAACACCTTATAGTGTTTTTCACAAAAATTAAGTTTTCCGACAACGAAATTTAAACGACAATATCTTACTCATTTTAGCTCCGTTTTTAGCCCATAATATATCGAAACGAAGGTATTAACTTATATTTTCATAATATCGTAGTAAACTAGTGTCAAAACAATTTTTACGACCCTCTACGCCTCTTATAAAATCGAACAGATTGTATGTTTTTGGTAAAAACTCGTTTTCGACCATTTTCAAGCGTAACCACTAGTAGTAACACTACTAGTTCCCTCCAATTATTCATAAACACCAACAAAATCAAAGATTTTACTTCAAGTTCACAAATATAAAAATATACATACTTATATTTTCACAAGTTTTTCAATTAAACTATTTTCATGCATGGATCTAATAGATCCACACATAATTTTCATAGATCTAAAATATTTCATGACCAAAAATAGTTTTTATCTTTTTATTTCAAGAAAATAGTTGATGAGTAACATGCATGCATAGATCTAAAAAGATTATGCATGAAAAATGAAAAGATGAAAAAGGTTTAAGAAGTAACCTTGAGTAACGACTCTACGTAATCACAACGACCCGATCTACGCTCTAACCCACTAATAATCAACAAGAACTCTACTTCTATAACTTCAACCCCAAAACTACTCAAATCAACAAACCAAGAAAAACCATTCTTCTTTATGCTTGTACAAACTCTAGGGTGTATTTATTTTGTGTTAATTCTTCTTAAAATGGAGCTTTAAGAAAATCAACAATGGTGGAAAATGGAGTGTGTTTTGTGCCGTGTGTTTTGAGAGAGAAAGAGAGAGATGTGTGTTTTTTTTGTGAAGTGAAAGAGTGAATAAGTGTGAGGTGAAGTTAGGGTTAAAAGGGCTAATAAGTTAAATGTTGTAAGGTGTGTAAGCTTAAGCTTAAAATGGCAAAGAGTAGAAAATTTGGTTTAGCTTGCATGTGTGTGAGTTTGGCCGGTTATGGGGGGTCCCACATGGGGTAAATTATTCAAAATTTTTACTATGGTAACTAGTTAAAAGGTTTAAGGTAAAAAGGTTAGTTAGTTTTAGGTAAATATCAAAAAGTATATAGTTAAGTTTAAAATTACGTAAAACTAAAAAATTTGACGATATATATTAAATTTACGATTTTTCGACGTAAACTGACATTTTATAGTTTATAAAGTATTTTATACATGTTAACGACGGTTAAACGTAAAAACGATGTAAAATACGAAAACGCGATACGTTAATTAAATATTCACATTAAATACGATTTATTACTATAAATAGCAAAAATACTAAAATACAGGCATATATAAACATATACAGAAATATTCAAATACGCTGCTCATGAAAATACGATCACGCTGTTAAAAACTAAACAGTTAAGCACATAATTCACAGATAACGAATAATCTCATGGATTATCGTCAATTCATTGACCGTCTCAGCACTTTGGTCGGGTTCACAGAAAATGTTCAGAATAATGACTGAGCACAGTGTCAGGTCATTACTCGTCATCAAACAGTTTTCCAGAAAACGCGGGATAACCTCCCGGTTCCAACACAGTTAAATCACATAGTTGACTAAATAAAAAGTCAAAGGGTAAAATAGTCATTTTACAAAGTAGGGAAAATTACCAGGTGTTACAGAAAGCTGTTGTGAAAGATTATGAAAGATGAATTATAGGAGAAAATTTGTTAGACAAGAATATAAAAGTACCCTGTTTAAAAAGAAGGAGCCAAATTTATAGGAGAAGAAGGCACATGTGATTGGTCAAAAATGAGGCAGTTACTTTCAAAATGCAATGATGAAAATATTGAAAAGAAAATAACTTATCTTGTGCATTAAATAAAAGTTACCCACTCCGAAAATTACGGCCCCAATTTTCGTCAAAAATAACAACTGGGTAGGACCCAATGAGTGTCAACGGTCAAAAATAACCCATCAACGCCCAACGGCTATATTCTTGTCAACGTTGGAAAAAGCCATGTCAACGTCTAAATTGGTCATAACAACGTTTGGAAATAAATCTGTCAACGTCCAAAAATAAAAATAATAAAAATGAAAAAGGACCTTAACAAAGTGATTTATCCTAGTGAAGATAACCTATAAACTGAAAATTACTATCGGGTGGCAAGCACTGTCCAATCATGCACACTTGCTTATGCAAGATAGACATAACAGTCCTCTAGTGTCCCTTGCTAACCAAAGTTCTTAACAGTGAAGTTATCTCATAAAATCCTTTGTAACTTCCCAGGTAAACCTAAAATAAATCATACCCAAGTCTCCCAACAGACCACAACCAATTCTAGACCAAAACGTCTTGGCAGCATGCATAGTATATCAAATTTGCATGCTACAGTGCCTCATGAATAAGTAAACTAACTCATACTCACCAGTGGACACAATCTAGAATTGTGATAAGAGTATTATAAGAATACCCAAAAAGTCCTAAAAGGTTCCTAAACCTCCCCTTAATCTATGATACATAAGTTCCCAAATAATGTGCATGTAATAAAAATTAATGTCAAGATAGGAATATAAATATTCCAACCATCATCCATAAACTGGCATAATTAGATCAAAAACCACAAAACTAACATGCTGCTGACAACGTCACGTTAACACTTATCAGCGTTAAAATAACCTTTGTCAGTGTTAGACAAATAAAGTGGAAAATCTAATTTTGCATAAAGACCAATAATAATGCATATCTTGTACATACTTTTACAATATGATCCCAAAACACATATTAAGTGAGATTGATCATTCCAATACTTGTTACCAAGTATTGAAATCTTCCAGTATCAAAAGGTTTAGTTAATAAATCAGACACATTTTCCTCTGTGTCAACCCGATCTGGTTGTATTAAACCTTTTTCAAAACAATCTCTTATAAAATGATGTCTAATTTCAATGTGTTTTGTTTAGAGTGATGTACAGGATTTTTAATAATGCATAAAGTACTATTATTGTCTAAAAAAATCTTGGTATGCATGAAATTATACCAATAATCTAACAGCTGGTACTGAATCCATAAGACTTGTCCACAACAAGCAGCTACAACAACATACTCTGCTTCAGTTGTAGAATTGGCCACCACTGTTTGTTTCTTGCATTGCCAAGATATCAATCTACTCCAAAGAAATTGGCATCCACCAGTTGTGGATTTTCTATCAAATTTGTCACCACCATAATCACTGTCTGAATATGCAATAAGCTCCAATGGTGAATCTTTTGGATACCATAATCCCAGTTCTGGATAACACCTAAGGTATCTAAAGATCCTCTTGACAGCATGAAGATGACATTCTTTGGGAGTCACTTGATGGCGTGCACATGCACATACAACAAACATAATGTCAGGTCTTGAAGCTGTAAGGTACATCAATGAACCAATCATTGACCTATAATGCCTGACATCCACCTCTTTTCCATCTCCAACCTTTCCCCAAGGGTGTTCCCTATCCATAGGTGTGCTAGCCCTTTTCTCATGTGGAGAAAAGCCAAACTTCTTCAAGATTTCTGCTACATATTTATCTTGAGAGATGAAGATATCATCTTCTTTTTGCCGAACTTGTAACCCTAGAAAGAAGTTCATCTCTCCCATTGCACTCATCTTGAACTTGTCTGTCATAAGCTTAGAAAATTCTTCACTCATCTTTAGACTTGAAGAGCCAAAGATGATATCATCCACATAAACCTGAACAAGTAAGAAATCCTTACCAGTCTTCTTTGTAAATAAGGTCTGGTCTATGGTGCCCCTTTTAAATCCATTTTCCCACCAGATAGGTGGACAATGTGCCATACCATGCTCTAGGGGCTTGATGAAGTCCATACAGAGCTTTCTTCACTCTATACACCTTGTCTGGATGTTCTGAATCTTCAAAACCATGAGGCTGCATAACATAAACCTCCTCTGCAATTTTGCCATAAAGAAAAGCACTCTTCACATCCATTTGATAGACTGTAAAGCCCATGCAGGAAGCATAGGCTAGAAAAATCCTTATAGCCTCAATCCTTGCAACAGGCGCAAAGACCTCCTCATAATCTATCCCTTCCTCTTGTGTATATCCTTGTACCACTAAACGTGCCTTGTTTCCGACCACAATGCCTCTCTCATCCTTTTTGTTTCTAAGAACCCATCTTGTCCCAATAGGTCTTACATGTCTGGGACAATCAACCAACTCCCAAACATCCTGGATAGCAAATTGGTGAAGCTCATCTTTCATTGCTTCCACCCAACTTGGTTCTTTGAGAGCATCAAAAATCTTCTTGGGTTCTTGTTGTGACAGAAAACTGGCAAACAAACATGCTTGAACAAGAGGGGTATCAACCTTCTTGTGAATATTGGCAATAAATCCTCTTTGATTCTGATGAGACCTTCTAGTTTGCACAGGAGTCATTGCATCCCCAATAATTAGAGAAGGAGGATGATTTTTAGTTGTAGAAGTAAGCACTCCTCCTTCAATAAGTGTATTGTCCTCAATCTCATCTTCCATGTTACCAATATCCTCTTCAGACTCTCTTCCATCATCATCTGAATAAACCTCTCTATTTTTTTTTGAAGGTTCTCCTTGTTCAAAATTATTGGAAGAGAAAAGATGGTCAAAAGATCTGTCAACGCCTGAACCAAAGCTGTCGACATTTGAGCCATCAACGCCTGAATTTGTCTTGTCAGCGCAAGAATTTCCTTTGTCAGCGCCTGAAGGATCATGCATGTTTTCAACTGGTGATACTTGGGGACCACCTTTTTCCTTTCCAGCAGCAGCATCAACAGCAAATGCATCTGTCCATATGGGAATGGTAACATACTCAAGTATGGGTGTTGATTTGTCTGCTTGTGATCCAACCTCTTCATCAACCTGTTTACCTGAAACATCGACAATTGGTTCTTCCACAACATTCGAAGTGACCTTCATAATGTTTAGATTAGCAACAGGCATATAGTTCAATGTCCTAGATAGAGGTTCCAAGTCAAATAACCAATTTGGACCACTTTCAGGATCACTAGGTTTACTTTCTAAAAACCTAACATGTACTTTTTCAAGTATACGTTTTTCCTTTTTAAGGTAAACCCTATATCCTCTACTCTCCACAGAATAACCCATGAAGTAGCCTTCATTACGTTTAGCACTAAACTTACCTAAGGCATCACTAGTATCCAACACAACTACATGACATCCAAAAGGTTTAAGAAAACCAGTATTAGGTTTTCTTCCCCAAAGTAGGTCATAAGGTGTTTTGTTATGAATCTTGTTGACTAATGCCCTATTCTGAACATAACAAGCTGTATTCACAGCCTCAGCCCAAAATGCAATGGGAAAGTGAGCATCAGCCAACATAGTCCTGCCTGCTTCTATGAGGGTTCTATTCTTTCTCTCAGCAACCCCATTTTGTTGTGGGGTTCTAGCTACACTAAACTGTCTAGTAATCCCTTTCTTAGCACAAAAGTCATCTAACAACTTATTTCTAAACTCACCACCATTATCACTTCTAAGCATCTTAACCTCATTACCAGACTTATTTTCAATTTAGGTAATAAAGTTAATCAAAGTATCAGCAGTGTCACTTTTCAAATCTAAAAAGAAAGTCCAAGTAAATCTAGAAAAATCATCAGTGATGACAAAACAGTAGGATTTACCATTTAAGCTTTCTATATTAGTTGAACCAAACAAGTCCATATGCAGTAAGTGAAGTGGTTTAGAACTAGAGTGCACTAGTTTAGACTTAAATTAGACTTTGTGATGTTTGTCTTTAAGGTGTAGAAACTAGCAGGGGGGGTTGAATAGTTTCTCTTCGATTAGTGACCAAATTAAAATTACTTTCAATTTGGTTTGTATCAAAACTATCTTTTACTTGAGGCTAAGTGCATAATGATTAGGTTCAATTCAAATGCGCTAGCAAAGATAATAGGTAAGTATAATGATAATGAAATAAGTAAAGAGTAAGGAAGGAGACAACCTAGTGGGAAGACACCAAGATTTATAGTGGTTCGACAACGAGGCTCTATCCTCGTTTCTACTCCACTCCTCGAGTACACCTACTCGAGATTTCCACTATATCCACAAGCTCCCTTCTCGGCGGAGAAAACCTTACATCGTTGCTTACATTATTTTCCGACACTAAGCTAAATGTCGAGACCTAATCTTTAGCTAGGACCAATCTACACAACGTTGCCTACTTCACAATTTAACGACACAAGGCTAGATGTCGGATTCTAATCTTAAGGTAGAACCAATCTTCACGACTTTGCCTACTTCACCATTTTACGACACAAGGCTAGATGTCGAGTTCTAATCGAAAGCTAGAACCAATCTTCACGACTCTTCACTTTGAAGCTAAGTGAGAACTTCACACAACACAACTACTAGTCACTTTATAATTTAGTAAGAACTCACAAGACACAACCACATCACTTTATAGTTTAGTGAGAACTCCTAATCAAATATATTACAACTCAACTAGACTTATCCAAGTACACACATGTATCTTGGATTTACACAAAACAAATCCAAGCAAACACATATGCAATGGATGTACACAACAAATCCAAGTATCCACAAATAACTTGGATGAACACAACTAGGCCAAGTATTCATAAATACATTGGATTGACCTAAAACAAAAAGGGTATCATGATGAATATGACTAGCTCATAGATTCATCTTTATTACAACACTAGTGAGTGAGTGATCTTCTCATTGGACAAGGTAAAGGAGAGGATCAAGAGGATAATCATATGTAAACATCCTTAACAATTTAAGTGATCATTTACTAATGATTATGCTATAGAAAATAGAAAGAGGGCTGAGAAAAACGTCCAAGAGGCTTGCTGGAAAATGAGATTTGACCCACTATTTAAAGGAGACAAAGTATAACGGATCTATAACGGCTAGCTGTGCGCGGTACCTTATCTCACCCCGCGGTTCCATATCGCTAAGGAACCGCGTAGGTACTTAAGGTACCGCCACTAGACTACGCTCCGTTTTTTGTCTTTTAGTGGGGTGGGAATATCTGAGGTATTTGAAACCTTCAAAGGATATTCTAACAGCATTTGGAATATGCTATTTTCAAATTTTCATTTTCCATTTTAATAAAACATTTTCTAAAAAAGAAAGTTTATTAAAAAGTCTTTTGTCATATTAACAAAAGTGAGTTTTAAGGATAATCATTTTGATGATCACTAAGTATGATTAAGAAAGGTTAGTGATATGATTATTACCTTGATGATAGTGTTAGTCAAATAATTCATTTTGTGTTTTACACTAAATGTGTTGTATGGTTTGTTGTGATCAAAACTAAGAAAGATTAGTTAACACTAATAATGTTTTTAGGCATCACTTGCATTAACAATCTCCCCCTTTTTTATTACGACAAACGATAAACTCATTTACGTAGAAACACAAAATATGGAATTATTAACTAGTTTATCACTATCATTTCTCCCCCTTTGTCGTAGCAAAAAGGTTAGCACACGTCTTTGAAGAACATCGAACTTTGCTAGTAGCTCCCCCTTGGTGGTTGCTCCTCTTGCTTAGGACACCAAGTTTGTGAGCTAAGGTGACATGCTACACAAAGGTTAGTAGAAAGGAAAGAAACACCAATGTATATATGATCACTACCTTCTAAGTAACTTGAGAGAGAGAGAGAGAAGAAATCTCAAATTAGAATCAAGTATTTTGCTAAGTATGTCCAAAGAGGTAATTGAAAAAATCAAGCTTCAATCCGATGAAGATGATAAGCTTGTCATTGGGTTAAAGTTTAGAATTGATGGAATCACCCATAAGCAATTGTAAAAATTAACCATGATCAACTCAAAATAGAACTAATGAAATAACACACAAACAACACAAAGGTTACATAAAAGAAAAAGACACAACAAAGAAGATAGTCATACACACAATATGAGTATCTAAAAGCAATAAATATGGAAAATAAACCACTAAGCATAAGCTAGTATAATAGTGATATTTTCCAAGACTGCAAAAAAAATAAAAGACTAAAAAGATGACGATGCATCATTCGAAGTTTTGTCCACCGGAACGAAAACTTGAATAGGAGGTCGAGTGAGGAGGAATTCAATAAAATTTAACTTCTCATACACATGAGCAAGTTTAATTTGTTGAAATCGACAACAAGCACACGAGGATCCATGATGCAACACAAAATAGTTTGATGGGGGTATGGCATCAAACTTAGGGTTTGGTGGTGGTGGGGTAATGGATTTGGGAATGTTTTCACAATGCCTTGTGAGGTTTGGAAAGGTTGAAAGGTCATTGAGTTGAGGGGTGTTGAAGGATTGTGGTGGTGGGGGAACATTTTCTTTAGCTCCGGTGATGGGGTTTATGGTATAAGTCTCATTCCAATACTTGATTGGAGAGAAGGTAGGGTTTATGGGTGGTGGACGAAGATGGTTCATTCTTCTTAACCCAAATAGGTCGAACCGAGATTTTCGGTTTCTTTGAAAGCTTGGATGAGGAAGCTTTGGGTGAGTGGGGTTGTGACAAAGAAATGTCAAGGTTAGGAATGTAGAAGTTAGGCATTGTGAGAGTGTGAGAATGAAATCTCAAGGTTATGTGAGAATGAATTCTCAAGGTTGGGAAGGTGTGAGAATGAAATCTCAAGGTTATGTGAGAGTGAATTCTCAAGGTTGGGAAGGTGTGAGAATGAAATCTCAAGGTTGTGTGAGAATGAATTCTCAAGGTTGGGAAGGTGTGAGAATGAAATCTCAAGGTTGTGTGAGAGTGAATTCTTAAGGTTAGGAAGGTGTGAAAATGAAATCTCAAGGTTGGGGTATAAGTAAAATGTAATCAAGGTAAGAATTTGAATACAAAATGTGAAGTGTCAAGGAATGTTTAGTCAATTTGAGTAAACAAAGAATCTTGACATGGTTTAGGGTTTTAAAAGTTTTGACCAAAATTTGTCAAAAACTGATTTCTGCCCGCGGTACCTTAAAGGGACCGGCGGTTCCTTAGCACATAAGGAACCGCGCGACTTTATTGAGCCGCGTCCAGTGGACATGAAACCATGTTTTTCCAGGTTTTTGGGAAAAACTAAGACTTTTTCAAAAAGTTGCAAATCTTGGAATTTCACCTCTATTAGCACCAAATTATGCTAGGGCTGCATAAAGCAACACATTCACAAAGAATGTCTTGACAAAGGGTGACAAAATAATTTAGATATCACTTTGAACCAATTTTAGTCAAGTTTTTAGAGGTTGTGATAGATTTAGGTTCAATTTTAATTTCAAATTAAAGTTGATTAATGTGCACATAAGGATGAAAACACATAAAGCTAAATCCATAGATCAACAACATGAAACATACATGAAGGAAATGACAACTAGAAAATTAAGTCAACTAACTATAACAAAGCTAGCTTAACATTAGATCTAGATTAGTAGTCTTCTTTGGCTTGGTTTTGTTGAAAACCATTTATTTAGAAAACTTCATCATTCATCTCCTAGGAGGAGGCATGGAGAACAAGGTAAGCAAGAACTCTTGCAACCTCCTATGTAGTCCAAACATTTCCATCCTAAGGTTATGGATGATGTAGTGGTTGTAAAGACAACATGGACAATTAGGACCATGTGTTTGTTGAAACCCATAGTATGGATCACCCAAAAGGAGGGAAAGTGGAACACCCAAAATTGGAATGTTTGAGTTGGGTGGAGGTGGAGGAGGCAAGTTCTCCAAGGGTGATGTGGGTGAGAGTGGAGGCATGTTCCCTAAAGGGGAAATGGGTGAGTATGGAGGTAAATTCTCCAAGGTTGGTGAAATGGGTGAGTTATGAGGGGTAAATGGTGAAGTCACCAAAGTGTCATCAAAGTCATTCACAAAAGGAATGCTTTGGATTGGTTGGGGTTGTGTGGTCACATCCAAGGGTGCACTTGGAGTGAAGGGTGAAGAGAGCTCATTCATTCTTGAGTTGAATGAAGAGGAGGTAGAACCAATGGAGTGGTTAGTACCATGGGTGGATGATGTCTTGCATGGTGCAAGAGGTGGGGAAGGTGATGAAGAAATGAGGATAGGAACCATCTCATTCTTAGGTGTGTGGAAGGGTGAGGAGTTATGCTTGACTACCTTAATCCTTATTTTGAGTGTTTTCTTTTGGGTGGAGGACTTGGAAGTGTTTGGGGTTTTGGTAGAAACCATGGTTGTTTAGGGTTAAGGGAGGTATGTTTGATGTGTGAAGAACATGGCAAACAAGTTGGGTTTAAATGGGTGAGGGGATGATCCAAACTAGTAATGGGTTAAAATCATTTTAGGTGAATAATGAATTTAGATAAGCTAGTTAAGGAAATGTGCAGTTTATTACAGAAAATCATGCAGTGTTTACACAGATTTAAGAAAACAGTGTAAAGCAAAAGAGGATGTCGTGCACAGTGGCCGGCGGTTCCTTATCTAGGACCCGCGGTACCTTATCGATAAGGATCCGCGGGTCGATATGGAACCGCGACCAGAGGGCTTTCAAAAGTTTCCCATCCCAGTTTTTGATAAACCCAGATTTTTACCAAAAGATTTACAAGCCAAAGTTAACTACAGATCATAATCTAATAAGCTAACTATCATAAGGCATGCACAAAGCTATGTAAATCACAAACATCATTGCATAAGCAATAATTAGGATCAACATAAATAATAATCCAAACATGTAACCATAAGTTAATACACATCCAAGATAAAATAAAATTGTTCAACATTACATGTTTACCAACATGTATTCTTTGAAATACTTCAAAGCTTTCACCTTCTCTTTTTGCCCAATCCCTTGATCATATTCCCCAAGAACTTGAAACCCTTCCTTAACTCAACCCGGTGTTCATGCAATTCACCTCTAGTCCTAAGGTTTTCACGGTAAAGATGCTCCATGTTAAGATCTTCCGGTACTTCACTAGAGGAGTAATGAGGTGGGGGAGCTAGGTCTTCAAATTCATCCTCGAATGGGCTTGAGGATGGATGGGAATTACTCGAAGAGTGGAAATGAGAACTAGTACCGACGCCATCACCATCACTTGTTGGCATATCGGTGTCCTCATAATCCGGCTCTTGATGATTGGATTTTCGTGAACCTCAGTCACTTCTAGGCTTTCGTTCATATACCTCTTGAATAGGTAACATAACCCGTTGAACCGGGTGAAAGCGGGAAAGATCGAGATGAGGAAAATCTTCACCAACCCTTCTAAAAAGGCGAGTAAGAAGCATAGCATAGGGAAGGTTTGTTTTGGGTTTGGAAAGAGCATAATTTATACGTCGAGCGATGTAGAATGCTAAGTTGTACTCGGTTGATGTAAAGATGCAAAACAACATATGCACCATACACGCCGGGATATGATCTCGGTTTCCACCAAGACAAAACACATTCTCCCTAAGAATGTTAGCCCATTGGACCATAAAGTCCTTAAGGTCGCTTGAGAGCACTTCATAGCGATTCACATTTCGCACATTAGTATGAAGGCTTCTCACAACGTTTCCATCATGCTCCTTTGAGATGATATCAAGGATGAAATTTAGATCAACTTCGGTGATGTCATCTAAAGGTTTATCGTTGGACTCCACGAGAGAATCAAGTCTCCATTTGTCCGTAAAACGACAAGTGCCTTCAAATGGCACACCAAGAATATCACCAAAGTCATCGAGGGAATATTGAATGATTTGACCATTTAACAAGAAACGAATAAAGATTTGGTCGTTGATTTCAAGCATGGAGTAAGTACTAAAGAACTCAAGAAGAAACAAGGGATAAATTACCTCGTCTATGTAGAGCAAACAATCAAACCCAATAAGCTCGAACATAGAGTTGATATAATTATCTCCCGCTATTCTTGAATCTACAATCCTACCCTCATGGAAATTACGAGAGGAAAGGGATGGGTAAGAGTTTTGGAGTTGAGGGGAAACAATGGTTTGAGAAATGTCGGGCATATAATCTCTAGTGAATTGATGATCTTTTTGATATTGAGAAGGCATGATTAGTACCTAAATAAACACAAGAAAATATTTCTCCAATCACTCATATGAAAAATAAAATCAAAGATCAAAAATATGAGAATGTGTTATATCAATTTCTTGACAAACATAGGATTGAATCCATATCATTCTCATGTTCACAATGTGTCTATTCCATCATTAACCAAGAACACATGATCTATGTTAGATCAACAATGGATTAGAACATTGGTTTTTCAAAACAAGGTTTTTAGGTAAGCATTAACAATGTCATTACCTACTTGTTCATGGGTTCATCTCAAATCCATCTTTTAATCAAAAATAATTAATCAAAATTCGAATTTGTTCTACAAGTGGGTTTTAGTGAAATCTTAATGAATATCAACCTAAGGAATCATAGTAAAATAACCATGTCAACCCACATTCCTATTAAGGTTTTAATTCAATTTCAATTTTAAAAATCCCCAATTATGAAAGGATGAACCCTAGAACAAAATAGATGAAATTGAAAGAAAATACTTACAATTAATTGATGTTAGATGATGGATGAGTGAAACCCACAACTTGGAATCAATTAATTTGAGTGATTGAAGGTTTTGGAAGCTTCAACAATGGTGGAAAACAAGAAACCCGTCGGCTGTGTGTTTTTGGGAGAGAGAGGGTTTGGTTTGAAAAAGAATAAAATACTCAAACTGGCGCTCTGACATAAGTTTCTGCCCGCGGTTCCTTATCGATAAGGTACAGCGGGTTTGAGCCGCCTAGATAAGGAACCGCCTACAGAGGCAGGTTTTTATCTATGAAAAACGCCAAATTTTGAAAACCAAGTTTTTCTAAAATACTTAAAATTAAATCATGAGCCTTTTATAATATCATTGGATCATCATAACACTAAGCAATATGCCTTAACGAAGGATTACGAGTTAAATCAAGATCGAAAAGAAAAACGACTACTCGTAGCAAAACGGCAAAGTGGAGAGAAGTCAAGGGAAGTGAATCAAGACTAGGAACAATGCTCAAGGGATTAATGACAATCTTCAAATAGTGGTAACGAAGAGCTTTTGTCATATATAGTGGCTTAAGACGTGCCTTTCCGGCGAAATGTTAAACGGCTTTGGTAATGAATAAGCACAAAGCAATTATTCAAGTATAGACTAAGATCACTTTCAATAATAGTCTTAGTCTAAACCAAAATATGAGCAAGGTATTAATTCACTTTCTCTCCCACAAAGGGCCTACTAACCGTATGGGTGCAAACCATGGAAATCATGCTTGATACTTTAAGCTTCTACTAACTCACTCTACATCACCATAGTGAGTCAAGTATCCAAGCAATGAAGGTTTGAGAGGATAAAAGAAAAGAAACACAAACCACAAATAAATGTCAAGGCAAGGATGCCAAGAACAAGCACATAGTCAAGTAATGATCAAAAGAATGATCAAAGGGCGTGTTCAAGAACGAAAGCGTACCTTGGCCACAAAGAGCAATCCATGAAGGAATCAATGCTATGCCCAATCAATGACTATGATGAGTATTAAGTCTTCAAGGACTAGTATCATTCCCAATCATCTTGGTATCATCATTCAAAGATGTTAAAGATCAATGAAGATGATTCTTCTACAAGTGCAAGTAAATCAATCCACAACCAATTAAGTGATTGATCTTCATGAGTACCTACACAAAGCAAGATGCAAACTAGTAGATACATTTCAAGGGTATATCTAAAATACATAAAGGCTACTAATCTTAAGTGGGATGCAATATTATCAATTAAAAGACCTATTTTCAAAGAAAACATAGTTTTGACCAAAGAGAAACTTTAGTATAACTTGACCTTCTAATTTGAGGAGACAATGGATCGATCCAAGTTTCAAAGTACAATATACTTTAAAGATCTTGAGTGACCATCGCTCTGATACCAATTGTAGAAACTAGAAGGGGGGGTTGAATAGTTTCTCTTCGATTGGTGACCAAATTAAAATTACTTTTAATTTGGTTTGTATCAAAACTATCTTTTACTTGAGGCTAAGTTGCATAATGATTAGGTTCAATTCAAATGCGCTAGCAAAGATAATAGGTAAGTGTAATGATAATGAAATAAGTAAAGAGTAAGGAAGGAGACAACCTAGTGGGAAGACACCAAGATTTATAGTGGTTCGACAACGAGGCTCTATCCTCGTTTCTACTCCACTCCTCGAGTACCCCTACTCGAGATTTTCACTATATCCACAAGCTCCTTCTCGGCGGAGAAAACCTTACATCGTTGCTTACATTATTTTCCGACACTAAGCTAAATGTCGAGACCTAATCTTTAGCTAGGACCAATCTACACAACGTTGCCTACTTCACAATTTAACGACACAAGGCTAGATGTCGGGTTCTAATCTTAAGGTAGAACCAATCCTCACGACGTTGCCTACTTCACCATTTTACGACACAAGGCTAGATGTCGAGTTCTAATCGAAAGCTAGAACCAATCTTCACGACTCTTCACTTTGAAGCTAAGTGAGAACTTCACACAACACAACAACTAGTCACTTTATAGTTTAGTGAGAACTCACAAGACACAACCACATCACTTTATAGTTTAGTAAGAACTCTTAATCAAATCTATTACAACTCAACTAGACTTATCCAAGTACACACATGTATCTTGGATTTACACAACACAAATCGAAGCAAACACATATGCAATGGATGTACACAACAAATCAGAGTATCCACAAATAACTTGGATGAACACAACTAGTCCAAGTATTCATAAATACATTGGATTGACCTAAAACAAAAAGGGTATCATGATGAATATGACTAGCTCATAGATTCATCTTTATCACAACACTAGTGAGTGAGTGATCTTCTCATTGGACAAGGTAAAGGAGGGGATCAAGAGGATAATCATATGTAAACATCCTTAACAATTTAAGTGATCATTTACTAATGATTATGCTATAGAAAATAGAAAGAGGGCTGAGAAAAACGTCCAAGAGGCTTGCTGGAAAATGAGATTTGACCCACTATTTAAAGGAGACAAAGTATAACGGATCTATAACGGCTAGCTGTGCGCGGTACCTTATCTCACCGTGCGATTCCATATCGCTAAGGAACCGCGTAGGTACTTAAGGTACCGCCACTAGACTATGCTCCGTTTTTTGTCTTTTAGTGGGGTGGGATTATCTAAGGTATTTGAAACCTTCAAAGGATATTCTAACAGCATTTGGAATATGCTATTTTCAAATTTTCATTTTCCATTTTAATAAAACATTTTCTAAAAAAGAAAGTCTATTAAAAAGTCTTTTGTCATATTAACAAAAGTGAGTTTTAAGGATAATCATTTTGATGATCACTAAGTATGATTAAGAAAGGTTAGTGATATGATTATTACCTTGATGATAGTGTTAGTCAAATAATTCATTTTGTGTTTTACACTAAATGTGTTGTATGGTTTGTTGTGATCAAAACTAAGAAAGATTAGTTAACACTAATAATGTTTTTAGGCATCACTTGCATTAACATAAGGCATGCAAGACAAGAGTGGTCATTGTAGAAAGCCTTTTCAGGCAAACCATCAACTAAACCATGTCTCACAAGTCTATTATATTTTTAAAATTAATGTGCCCTAATCTTCTGTGCCAAAGATTACTCTCATCAACTGAAGCCTTAGCATATAGACATGACAAATTATTATTCATCCTAATTCCATTAAGATTTACATTATAAATGTCCTTATACCTAGGTGTTCTATAATCAATGAATTTCTCATCTGGTATTTTTAAAATATTTGCTCAACACCAAGCATTCAGTATCAGTGAAAAGAACCTTATTTTTGTTATCACAAACCTATGATACACTAAACAGATTATAGTCAAGTTCTTTTAACAGAAACACGTTTTCAAAACGCAAATTGTTGGTGAGAAGAGTGCCTTTGCCAGTGATAGTTCCATATCTACCTCCAAAGTACACTTTGTCACCATCTTTAATGGGGATAAAATTTGTCAGATAATCTTCCTTCCCCGTCCTGTGCCTAGAGCATCCACTATCCCAATATCCATAATCATTAACCTGCTTTTGAATGCCCTACCCATAAAGAAAACAAATTAGTTTTCTTTGGGAACCCAAGCCTGACCAGACTTGGATTCATTTGGTTGTTCAACAAGAACAGACTTAGTCCTTATGACAACCCCTTGTTCATTCCTTTTTGGATTAAACACCCAGTTAGCCCCAATTGGTTTTGTTATGACCTTTGAAATATTATGAAATCTGTTACAGGTCATAGAAATCCCATCTGAATTAGGGTTTTGGTCTTGCTTAGGTCTCCATGTCAAGCTAGAAGAAGCTTTAGACCCTTTTCCCTTTGGTTGCAAATATTTTCCATTATTTGGTCTGGCAACGTTCTTGTCAGCGTTTAATTTGGTCTTTCAACGCTGAAATTACCCTTATCAGCGTTGAACCTAGGGTTTGCTACAGGAACCCATTGTCTGTTAGACCATGTATTGGTCTTCTGAAAAGGTCTTCGTCCAAAAGTATTAAACCCTTTAGTAAAGAATGTGGCTGGTCTAACAACTTGTGGACTTTGTTGGACAAAAGGTTTGGGTTTGACAGTGTTTGACTTTTTATCAGCATTGACCTTTGAAGCATTGACACACTTATAGGCTAAATGTGAAAAACTTCCACAAGTATAATAGGCTTTTCTAGACATAATTCTAGGTCTAGAAGAAAAGAATCCTGTCCCATTATCACTAATTTGGCTTTTTGGTGACCTAGGTTTTCTATACATTTCTGCATATTTAATACTAGGTTTTCTATCAACGTTTAAGCCAAGGTCAACAGTCTTTATAGTGGTTGGGTTTGTCACTTTTATGGGTGTAGACTCATTTGGGCTGTCACTAAGCATGCCACCATTAATAAACAAGGTAGGATTGGCTTTCTTCCATTAGTCCAAATCAGTCAACTTCTGCTTGTATTCCTCTAATGGGGTAAGAACTCTTGGTGGAGGAATAAATTCCTCTTCTTGGAGTTCTGGTATACCAGCCCAAGACAAGTCCTTTCTAAGGACACCATAGAAGTTCCCAGCAGGTAGTGGAACACCAACATACTCTTTCATCCCAATCTCATTCATATCCCTAGAATCCCTTTGTTCACTTACACATTTTTCTAGGGTTTGTGAAGCTTTATCAAATCTCTGAATTTTAAGATCTACATTATCTTTGTTTTTTATAGCCTCATCTAACTTAGCCTGTAAAGCACCATTGGCTCTCTCCATGATGTTTCTAACCTCAATACTAGCATTTAAATCATGAGTTAAAATATTGATTTGATCTTTTAGGTCAAACTCCATTTTCTTATACTCAGCTACAGTCTTTTTCAGTTTGAGTAAGAGCAAGTTGATAGTTAGATAACTTGCATCTTTCATTAACTACATCTGTTGTCAATTTTAAAACTTCTTTGTTAAGTTTTTCAGTATTTAGACGACAACCCTTACTACAAAATGCATCATCATATACCTCATTGTCTGATGAAGATGAAGAGTGTGCCATGAGAGCATAGTGAACATGCTCTTCTTCTTCCTTTTCTGCAACCAAAGCTTTATTCTCTTCCTCATCCTTGGCCAAATAGCTCCAATCCCAGCCCACACCATCAATGTCTTGCATTGTAACCATAGCTTTGGAATCCTGAGCCTTGATGATTTGGCTTGAGGGTTTTCCAGCATCAGATCTTCTTGGAGATCTGCATTCTCTCATAAAGTGTCCCATTCGATGACAATTATCACACTCAACCTTGGATTTATCAAATCTAGCAGTGTCCTTAGCATTAAAAGTCATTTTCTTCTTAAATCTTCTATTCCATCTATTTGCCCTTATGTTTGCAAGAGCCATATTCTACTTTATGTCCATCTCCTCCAAATGCTCATCACTAATTTGCTCAAGGTGCTTATATGTAATCAATGAACCATTGGGCAATGAAGCATTGTATGCACAAACAGTATCTAGATCAATACCAGCAGGCTTAACTCTTGGAGAGTTAACATTGTAAGACTTGGCAGACCTTTGGAGGTTACTGCTGGCTAAGTATGAGACTAAAGCACCTACTTCAGTTAATGGAATAAAGCTTTGGTCAACATTCAAGAGAATGTGTGCACCAGAAGAAGAAGATCCAATTTGGAAGGATCTTGAGGATGATATCAGTGGACTTCAGTGGCATTGACAAACCTTGATCCAATGTTGACACAAGTTGATCCAGTAACGGGGTGCATGTATGACTCCTTTTGATCAAATTGACCTTCACTATGTGAAAAGAAGGCCATATTTCCATTGGTAGACTTGCTTCCTTGATCCAAAAGAGTTTCATTCTCTACCAGCCTCAGTTTATTGTAAACATCATCAAAAGTAGAACTTTTGTGAGTATTATTAGCAATTATAGACCTTGCTTCAATCTTCCATACATCACCAAGACTTTTAAGAAAAGTGGTGATGATATCAACATCACCAAGCACTGTTCCCATAAAGGACAGCTTGCTTGTAATGTAAAGAAGTCTGCTTCTCACTCCACTTAGCTTTTCATTGGGTTGAGCTTTAAAAATAGCATACTCATGCAAGAGTTGCTTCTTTTTCTCTTGTACAGTATCAGCATTACCACCATAAGCAACTTCAAGGGCTGCCCAAAGATCTTTTGCAGACTCATAGCTTCTATATTTGTGCTAATTGGCTTATCCCAAGGAGAGTTTGATAATACTTAGGGTTTTCATGTCATTTATTCTCTTTGCTATGTCCTCAGTTGAGACGGCTCTACCATCTTCAGGTTTTTCTTTTCGATCCTCTTCAGTAAAGCCTTGAACATTTGATTTTGTCAAGATGGCAGCTGCAATCTTTTGAGCTTTATTGAATGTGTTTCCATATTCAATAATTTACCTAGGGTGTAGTCATGGATTTGAAGATACTGTTCAAAGTTAAACTTCCACAGCTCAAAATTGTATGGGTCTAGCATGGGAATCTTGATGTTGGGGGTTGAGGAGGAGGATGAGGTTAACTCTATAGTAGACATGTTGTTTTTAGGATTTCTTGAAAATTAGGGTTTTTTGATGATTTTAGGGTTTTTGTGTTCTTTAGATCATAGTTTCTCAACCTGGCTCTGATACCACTTGTTGATCCCAAACTTAGATCGATTTAGCTTGTGTAAATGAGATTAAATCAAGTTAAACACGTAGAGAAACTTTGTTGTGTATAAAACAATTTAAGTATTATGTGGAATTAATACTCAAACAAGAACACACAAACAATGTAAACCAAACTTTCACTTTGATTTATAAAACAAACTTGCGTACAATGAATGTGTGAAAACGTATGAAAACTTATATTGAAACAAAACCTAAAGGCCTCCTTTTATAGACATAAGGAGCCTTGTACAAGAGTCTACGTATCAGCTATTTTAGGTAAAGATAAACATAAGAAATACATTGTCGATCATATCTTTACTAGAAACATACTAGAAACATAATACGTGTAGACTAAGTCTTCTATCAGTGCTTGACTTCTTCCTATCAACGCTTTACTTCTTCCTGTCAACGCTTGTCCTATCAACGCTTGATTTCTTCTTAACAACGTCCAGATTGCTCTTGTCAGCGTCCAAGTATCTTGGCTACATTTTATTGCCAACATTCTCCATCGAGGGTTAATGATTATCGTCCCATTTCGTGTTGCAATATATTGTATAAATGTATTAGCAAAATCATTTCTAATCGTATTAAGGAGAGTCTTAAATTTCTGGTTAGTACGAATCAATCGGCATTTTTTCCTGGGCGGAGAATTTCTGACAACATTTTATTAACCCAAGAGCTCATGCACAATTATCATCTTGATCGTGGTACCCCTAGATGCGCTTTTAAGGTTGATATCTAAAAAGCTTACGATACGGTTGATTGGAATTTTCTTAAGATTATGCTTGTGGAATTTGGGTTTCATACTCGTATGGTTGCTTGGATTATGGAGTGTGTTTCATCCACTTCATTTTCGGTGTGTATTAATGGAGTTTTGCATGGGTACTTTAAGGGTAAACGTGGGCTTCGGCAAGGTGATCCTATGTCTCCATATCTTTTTACGCTTATTATGGAAGTTTTGACCCTTATGCTTCATCGCCAAGTTAATGAGTCGGAGTTGTTCACCTATCATAGGTATTGTTCAAAATTGAGTCTCGTTAACCTTTGCTTTGTGGATGATTTATTTTTATTTGCGCACGGTGATGTGGATTCTGCGAGTGTTATTATGGTAGCTTTGGAGGAGTTTAAATACATTTCCTGTTTGATTCCGAGTTTGTTGAAAAGTACCGCTTATTTTTGTAATGTTGTAAATCATGTGAAGCTTGGTATTCTCCATATTCTCCCGTTTGAAGAGGGTATTCTGCCGATTAAGTATTTGGGTGTTCCGTTAATTTCTTCTCGACTGGTTTATCATGATTGTAAAGAGCTTGTGGAGAAAGTTCAAAACCGTATTAAAGATTAGAAAAATAATTCGTTGTCTGCTGCCGGGAGACTTCAGTTGTTGCAATCGGTCATAGGCTCAATGCATGTTTATTGGGCATCAGTTTTTGTACTTCCATCCCAGATCCTTCTTGATATAGAGCAACTTATGCGGGGTTTTCTTTGGTGTCAAGGCTCTATGCAGAAAGGCAAAGCTAAGGTAGCATGGGAGATCGATTGCCTTCCTAAGTGTGAGGGAGGTCTGGGGTTGAGGAGGTTGGGTTGGTTTAATCAAGCGCTTATGTTGTCTCATATCTGGAATCTCCTTACAGGTAAGGAATCCTTATGGGTCCAATGGGTGCATGCGTATAAGTTGAATAACCGCAACTTTTGGGATGTGCCGAGTAGGGGTAATATGACATGGGGCTGGAGGAAGATTCTACAGTTACGTCCTTTTCTTCGTGATTTTATGTGGTATAGGCTTGGTGAAGGGAATAGTGCTTCGGCTTGGTTTGATCAATGGTGTTCAGCGGGTAATCTTGATAGGGTGGTTTCGGCTAGGGATATTCATCGAGCTGGATTTACCATGTCGTCTAAAGTCAGAGATATTGTTGGTGATGGTATTTGGAAATGGCCGGCAGAATGGACTTCTAAATATCCCTTGTTAGGGACTGTTGAAGCTCCCACTTTAATCCCGGGTCGTGAGGATGTTCTTGAATGGAGAGATTTGGCTGGGATAACTAGGCCGTTTTCTGTTCATAATGTGTGGAGTTGTATTAGGCCTCGAGCTGATGAAGTGGATTGGCATAATGTTGTTTGGTTTCCGAATTGTATTCCCCGTCACGCTTACCATCTGTGGCTCGTAGTGAAGAAGCGGCCTAGGATGCAAGACAAAATTTTTCATGGGGATGGTCCGTTATGTTGCTTTTTATGTGATGCCCAGGCGGATTCACATGATCACTTGTTTTTCTTATGTAGCTTTTCTTTACAAGTTTGGAATTCGCTTAGGATAGTGCAGGTTTGGCTTCTGTTCCAACGAGGTTTCAAGATGCTATGGCGTTCATACTTCCTTTTGCTCAACGTCGGCAAGCGAGGAGTCTTATAGCTAAATTGATGGTAGCAGCTGCTACGTATTTTATTTGGCAAGAAAGGAACTATCGGTTATTCAAAAACAAGAAAAGATCGGTTGCCCAAATTGTGTAGTGTGTTAAATCGTCGGTTCGTTTGAAGTTGATGTCATGCACGTTTAAGAAGTCAAACACGAGTAAGGAATTGCTCAATCGTTGGATATCTCTGATTCTATTATTGTAAGATGATGTTTATGTTGAAGGTTTTTATAGTTTCGTATGGGGTAGTTCTTTGTTACATCAAATGGTTCTTTCCAATTGAGGTTATTGGTGATGTAATTAGGTTTGTCGAGTGGCATGTCACTCTTGACAATTATTAGTTCAAGCTTTGCTTGAGGTTAATGTGGTACTGCAGCCACATTCCATTGTTCCTAACGTTTTTTGGTGTAATATATTTTACCTGGGTGAATCCCCTTTACCCAAAAAAATATATATATTTAAGAAAAAGATTTGAGCGTGTCGTAATATTTTTGGTCATCTTTTATTTGTCCGGGCTTCGTTTGAGCAATTCTTGACGTTCGACTATTTTTAATTGGGCCAACGTTATTGTATCCCAAAAGAATTAAAAAAAAAACTTTAGCACATGGCCCATAATATGAACTGACTGTAGAGTGGCATATATAAAGAAAACCCCATTCATTAAAAAAAGGAGGAGAGCCTACTTTCGGAGAAGGGAAAAAGATGACAAAGTGACTTTAACGTGAAGGAAAAAGGGCAAGATAAAAAAAATTTGTGAAGTCAAAGTTTTTTGTTGGCTTTTTAGTGCATTGATTGTCAGACACTATATTTAAAAAGTGGGGTTGAAGGTTGCATATTCTATTGCAATGAACAATGGAAAGCGGGTCGGGTACACTGCGATGTCCGGCTAATTTTGTTGTAATTCTTTCCGGTAACTTTATTTATGGTTTGATCATTACTTTTGGATTATTATATTTTATTACATAGATTTATGATTTATTTATAAATTATTTTGATTGACTTAATAGTATGTTTAATTATTTGTGCAAGACAATTTATTGTTAGTTAACGATTCATACTTATTCTATTTAGTTAAAAAAAAGATGGTCGCATAATCAATATAAATTGTACCTAAATAAATTATTAAAACATAATTATTGGGTAGATTAGTATAAGACTTATTATTGCAAGTCATTGATAAACATAATAAGTGCCGAGATTAATTCATTCATATTAAGTCTAAATAATCTTTGTAATCGGTTCGAAAAGTTTTGATAATCCATAAGTGTGATCAACCATAAATATTGAGAGCTGGAAGGGATTGCATTTTTTTTTGTTTACATCCTTATTATATTTTTCTAGCTTTATTATTAGTTTAATAAGTATTTTAATTTTTAATCAACATTTTTATTATTAAAAGTATTTTAGTGAATTGGATTTAAAAAACAAAACTTTTATTGATTAGTGATCACCCCAAAACTTGAATTAAAACCACATATTCCTCGTGGATTCGATACCCGCTTACCCTATCTAGTATAAGGTAATTAGGTTTATTTTTTATCGGTACTTCGATGCTGATCACCACCTTATAGTTTGTATCGATAGAGATTAAATTAACTAAGAGTATTTATCTACTTTGCCTTTAATTTTTCGTTTGAATTCCATACACACAATAATGACCGGAACGCCCACTATCGAGGTGCGATTTCTCGCGTATTTGGATAATATTGTGTATTAGTTGTGCTACATATACAATATAGTATTCACAAGAAAAACGAAAAACGATTTTGTGTTAACTGATTTCAATTTAACACTTTTTATTTAGTTTTATGGCTAATATATATACGAAAAATAAAAACGAGTATGTACGGTATTTACGCTTTCCAAAAATGAAAAGCAAAAACGCACTACTCACAGAAACACGATATATATGGCACTAAGACACCTTCCCGGCAGCGGCGCCAAAAAAGATTGAGGTATTTTATACTTCTTTTAGGTAAAAGAAATATAAATTGCAAGTATTAAATCTGTGGTTTAGGAAAACCTTAGAATCGATATTGCAAGTTCGTTCTCGGAGGAGGTGTTTGTGTGCCAAAAATATAATTATGTATTTGGATTAGTAACGTTTTTGGATGTGAGAAGAAAGAAAATTGAAAGACGAGTTATGATACGATTAAACTACAACGACGAATTAAACGTAAACGTAGAAAATAAAAATGTGCCGAAATTAAAATTTTAAACTAAAAATTAATTAAAAATTAAAATTAAGTCCTAAATAATATAGATAAGAAAAAAAATCAATAAATATATTTTAAACTTATTATTATGTTAATATTTAATTTTAAATGCTAATTAAAGCCCTAAAATTAAATAAAATCAACAAAAAGTCCAAAATAATATTTTATCAAATAAATATCTTACTTATATTAATTTATAACTAAAAAGTATTTTTCCTAAATTTTTAAAACCATTTTCTATTTTTAACTAGCTAAAAACAATTTTTATATTAAAATAATGCTAAAATATAATAAAATAATGGAAAATTAAAATTACGTTTTAAAAAATTCAAAATTACTTTAATAAACAGGAGAAAAATAAAAAACTAAAAAATGATGAAGTTTAGCCTAATAAGAAAAAAAACAGTAGGCAGTTGACTTTCTTGGTCAAACTTGTGTTATTTTGAGCAGTTTTGATGGTTTTATGCTCTTTTGAGCTTCGTTTGATGGTTTTTGGTGAAACAAACGGCACCCCCACAACCAGTGAGTTGTGGGGAGTCAATAATAAGCATGTAACAGTAACCTACAAGCAAAGAATAAGCTCCAAATAAGCTGAATCTAAAAAAGCATCACAAAAAGTTTTTGTGTGTCATCCGATATATCACCAGATGTCCTTTCAGTGTCGTTCGATATCATTTCTTAGTGCTGGCAGATATCGGACAGAACTAAGAAAAAAAAATATTGCAGCATTCTCGGACAACACACAGAGATGTTAGAGACAGCTAGAATGTTGTTGTATTTGCTGATATATTTAGCATTTGGTGAATTTTAGACAACAAAACTTGTTTTTAAGCTAACTAAACACCGAATATAATAGCATGCATCCCTATATTATCCTAATATGTAACCAAGAGCAAAATTTCAACACTCAAAACACTAAAATAAGGCCTAAATGACCTACTGTGTGGATTTGGTAGATTTATGCATTCACATGAGAACTTAAAACACTACTTTCTATCTTAAAACTTCCAACCAAGTCCTGCACTAACCTAACAAACGCAAAGGAACATGTGTAGACTGTTTTTAAATTTTATGTGTTGTCACCCACATTATTTTACATACAATCCAAAAACCCCCTTAAATTTCTTTTTAACATATTTTTCAAAGAGACTTACACTAAATCAAACCAAAATATTTCTAATCTATCAAGATAATACATGAGTCATAAACTAACTCCAAATGAATATGAAAGAACAATACTAAGCAACTATAGAACCAATCACCAAAATCCACAAATTTTCTACAAATCAAGAGGGTTAAAGTTGTTACCTTGTGAGACCCACATCCAGGCCCTACAATGGCTGCTGATGCCATCTCCTAACAAACTTAAAGTGAGGCTTTTGGGCATTTGGAAGCTGTGATGATGTAAGAAAAGGTGGAATGAATATCTTTTTGGACTACTATAGTCCACAACAAGAAAGAAGGTATTTCTTCTATTGTACATGCAGAAACACAGAAGAAACAAAGCATAAAACTAGAAGAGCCTTGTGTTAAACTTATTTGCCAAGTAAGCTTGACACAAGCATTTACTATAGTAACAGAAAATAACAAATAAAATATTTGATAAATCTTTCTTTGGGAATAGAGCTTTTGCAAGGACTTTGAAATAGTAACCAACTAAAATAACAGCTTATACAAGCTTAATCCAACTGCTTGGGTGTCAACCAAACAACCTATTAAGCTTCCATAAGCTAGACTAAAAAACAAAAGTAGACCAAGTGACCTTGAATCTAAGACTGATTTTTATGAAACCTAATACTACTTGCAGAAAAATTTAAATCATTACAGTAAAACATGAATAAAAGGGAACTCAACTGTTTATAAAACAAAATATAATTTTCATTAATATTTAAAAAATTTACAAAACAAAGCTGGAACAAGAAAGAAGGTGGTCACATACGACCCCTTTTATACAAATGGATAGAAGGATCTAGAAAAGCTAAACATCAAACCCTCACTGCTTGAATGTCCAATAATGCCCTTTGAATTCTTAGTCAAAATTTGAATCCCATATGATCTTGCTGTGCCAATTTGGATGTTTGTGGAGTGTAAAACATGCTTGAATGAATCAGGGTCGTTGCTTGATGACTTTGGGAGAAAGAAAAGGATCACAGCCATTGGATTACTGTTCCCCCTTTTCCTTCATGTTGCATATGAGTCACGTAGCCCCCCCCCCACTAGTGAGCTGGTGGAGTATTTGAGCGCGGGAAAGTGATAAGAGGAATGGGAATCAAGTATCTAAACGGTATTGTGGCATATCCTTTTGATTTGATGAAGAACAAGATTAGGGTTTATGAGTGTTGGTTTGGGGGGATTAAGGGGTATGATGTGAGCAGTGGTGTGTGTTTCCCCGGTATAAAAATAATAAACAAAGTATTTAAACTTTGTTTAATACTAATATGGGTTAAAGTGGGGGATGACGTGGTGAAGCTGTTTGGACCGGGTAAGGGGTAAGTTGGGCTGGGGTTTGGGTTGGATCGGGTTAAACATGGGTACAAGTGGGTGAAAAGGTGGGTTTGGGTTAAAATGTTGGCAGATTTGACAACTCAACCATCAAACTTTTGGCATTCTTGGTTTAAACAACAATATGTTGATTCCCTTTGTAATATCTCTTGCATACTTGTTAAATTTAGCACAATACTTGCAAATACTTTCTCCAAGGACTATTTGTGCAATAAATGAATTCTTCAAGGACCATTCATGTAAAATTTTGACATTTTAGGGACCCAAATGTAATTTTGAAGTTTTACAAGGGTATAAATGACAAGTCTTCCGAAGTTGAGCGACCAATCTTGTAATTCTTCAATTCTTCAAGGCCTTTTTTCAAAATTCATTGTTCGGGTCCGGTTCTTTGTGCGGCTTCTTTTCATGTGTTCGTTTTTGCTTGATTCTTGTGATTTTTGTTGAATTCACGATATATGTGCCTAAAATACACAATGAACAAACACAAGCATATTTTACGGTATTTTATGACATTTTATAGCATTTTAAGCCCGATTTGGACGATGAGACTATGTATAATTGCAGTCTCATCAAACGGCTGTTAGAAGATACCATTTTTCTAATCCAACGGTTAGCCATTCCTCTTCTTAATGCACTCCTTTTATAGGAGAAACATATCTAGGGTTTACATTCACATGTTTCCATGTATGTGTTTATCCAGTGGATGGTTGATGCCTATGCTGGATAAACAGTACATAGTACAAATAAACCAATCTAAGAAAAGATAAAGGTTGTACTTATACCTAATTATACAAGCAACCCATTCCTACTTTGACTTAAAGTAAATCTTTTCCCGCCTAATGTAAACCTTCAGAATACTGAAGTGTCTTCAGCATTCTAGAGGAGATCAACATCATTTAGTTTGGTATTGTCAAGCCAAACTAAACTGAAAGCTCTTCTTCAGGACTTGTTCTTTAGCAACTAGACCGTCTATATCTGAAGCAAAGACTCCTTTGTCTTTTAAGTTCACTAGAAGAGGAAAGTTGAACATCCTTTAGCAAA
Source organism: Glebionis coronaria (assembly GCA_025667525.1). Classification (NCBI taxonomy): domain Eukaryota; kingdom Viridiplantae; phylum Streptophyta; class Magnoliopsida; order Asterales; family Asteraceae; genus Glebionis; species Glebionis coronaria. Next base: position 335,498,793 of record CM046881.1, on the reverse strand, counting down.
ACATTCTTCAGTGGGAATCTTTGTTCCTCTGGTCATGCTTGAGGAGAGTCACCTTTCTACTGAACATGAAACAATTAGGGGGATTTTATATTTAAATCCTAGAGTTGCTTCAGGGTTAGTAAATACTGACCCAACAATCCTTAATTGTCAAAATAGGACCTTCCATGTTTCATCATTATGTTTCTGCCACATCAACTTTTAGACCCAACAATCTTCCCATAGTTGACGTTGTCAAAACTTCTATGTGCATCTCTTGTATATGGTACTTGATCTCCAAATTGCATCCCCTCAAGTTAAGCATCTATATCTTCCCCTTTTTGTCACATCAAAAGGGAAGTAACAAATGTATGCAATCGAAGATTCTCCAAAAGTAGGCTCTTTGTAACAACCTTGAAGAAAAATAAATATACTACTCTTGATGCAGAAGTAGAATAACCCAAACTTGTGTTCCATTTCTTGTACTAACCACGTCACGAAGAACTTATACTAATGGGGAAAAATATAAGTAGATCAAAATCTCTTTGTCAGAATCATCATCTTAAAATGAGACACTGAGCACAAATAAGGTAACTCCTTCAAGTGATAGCATCATCTACTGCTAGATTTGTCAAGTCTTTGTCACCAACCATGTAAGCACGAACAAGTTATCTTTAAAGTAAGTGGTTAGGAGTTCACGACTTTAAGATATGATAAAACACAAACCCGCGAAAATCTACTTCGAACATCAGTTTTACCATAAAATTCTTCCCCTTAATCATATACTTCTCTATGAAAAATATCTGAGCCATTAATATCATAATGATATTATGTATCAAATATAGTGCGGAAACCCAACCAAAACTCCAAACAACAACAAACCCATTGTTTTCTGATATCCTTTCATCATGTGTTGTCCAATATCAGACAACACTTGTCAGTGGGTAGAACATATATCAGACAACACTACCCTTGTCAGCGGCTATAGAGTATGTGTCGGTGGCTAGATCTACAATTGACAGTGGCTAGAGCTAGCCAATATTGCCCGTCAGCGGCTACAGTTTACGTATCAGTGGCTACGAATAACAACAGTGGGTAAAAAGAATATCATTGCCTAGAAAATATACTTTGTACGACTTCAATTCTTTTCAACTTTTTTATCCCACGTCTCTTCTCCAAAGTCAATAAGCCCAAAAGTATTGCTATAAATATGGAATAACTAAAAAGAATCATGTCCTAAATAAATAGACCATTATCTTTGAAGTAAATCCCTAAAAACCAGGGCTTGCACGTCCACTTATGATCATCATTAACTGCTTCCATAAACAGCTCATATCTCCATGGTTGTTGTACACATTTAGGAGTTATGCACATTCCTACAAACCAGTACAAGAATACGCAAAGCAATTGATTGCTTCAAAGCAACCCCGTCCTAAAATAAAGATATGTGCACATCCGATATAACTGCTTTTCTAATACACGGTCTGCTGCATTAAGAGTCATAACATGCTGCTAGGGTTCATTATCGATCCATGATGAATCGATTCCCAAAACCTAATAGCACATCATCATACCTGCTCCTTTTATTCAGATCAAACGCAGCAATAACAAAGCAGATTACCATGAAACTCTAGTTTTGAAGAACTAAGTTTGAAACCCTCATTAGGATTTGAGAAAATCGAACTAGGATCTGAATTATGCACCACATGTGTTTAACCCTCACAAATCTCATTCTTTTCTGTCTTAGAATTGATCTAGGGTTTAGAGGAAGAAACTCTAAATTTTATGCAATAAAACAAAAACATAAAATAGAAAAACCATTCTCTGCAGTCAAATTTGACTACCTGTAACTTTTCCTGGAGCCTCATCTTGAAAATCGCTCTGGTTAAAACCTAGCCACATATGTGTTCAACACACACACTAAATGTTCTTGGCGATCCAACCATTAAAGAAAAAGTTATGGCCTTCTGATTGCTGATGTACACACAAAACCGAACATAAACCCTCTATACGGGTTTCTTCTTTATTATACGACACAAACACCTAATTATTCCTAGCATCGAGAGCCACGAGGCTCTGTTACCAATTGTATAATCCTAAGATTCATGGATCTTTTAGGTACTAGGAATGATCATTGTTCATATGACATTTAATCATAGAGGAATAGAACAATAATCATAAACAAGGTGTTTAGAAACAAACGTTTGATCTTTTATTAAACATGAAGACTTAAACAAACAACCTAGGCGTCTTATAAAGACGCTAACGCCTAGAACACACACTTTGATTTTGGTTTACATTGTATGAAAAAATGATGATAAAACCTAAGGCTCTTGGTTCCTTTTATAGCACAAGGACCTGGGATATACAAGAGATAAGACTAAATAAAACATAAAAATATTCCATTCCTATAATTCATATGCTGAATTCTTATCATAATAAGAATCCTTAATTGTCGAAATAGGTCCTTCCATGTTTTCATCATTATGTTTATGACACATCAACTTTTAGACCCAACAGGTGGTTGTTACACCATAAAACAAAAGTTTAAGGTGCAAGAGAATGACTCTAAATGAGACGTTTTATAAAAATGCCTCGTTGATTTAATTTAAAAAAGTAAAGTTTACAAAGATCCCAATTCAAAAGACAATGCAACGGAATAATAAAGTTTTAAGTTGTCAACGAGATAATAGTTCAAGAGCATATAATAAAAATATCCGAAGATAGCCATGAATGCATGCGGACTCCAAGTACTTCATATACAACTCAAGAAATCATGATCAAACACCTAAGATAAATGCTAAATCGTCAACATAAATTTGGTGAGAATATAGGTTTCAGTTCAAAATCATAGTAAGATGGACCGAAAAATTCAGTTCAATTACACATGCAACTATGGGAGATATAGTGCCAAGTGTAGGATAAATCGGGTGATCACAGTATTTATGATAACTAAGCTCATGACATTAAAACTAATGATCTAGTAAGTACACCAAAATGCACATATAAATTACCTCAAGTGGGTATCTAGCCAAGATTGCCCAAGTTCACACAAATGGTATACACTCTGTTAATGCAAGCAATGCCTAAAAATATAATTAGTGTTAACTAATCTTTCTTAGTTTTGATCACAACAAAGTAAAAATACATTTTGTAACAATCCTCAAACTTCACTTATGTGTTATAAGCTATAACTGTCTCAATATGAAAATTTGGCTAGAAATTTTTGCTTTTTGTACCTTACTTGTTAAGATAAAATGCTTCTCACAACCTGAACTGCCATTACAACATATTCCTATATGTTGCTAATATAATGTATATATCAAGTCTAAGATTTAGAAGTGATCTAATAAGTTCAGTATTACTAAGAACATCTCAAAAGTAACCATGATGCCCTAAATTCCCTTAGAAACCCTAGAATCCCTATAAATGAGTTGTAAACTCAAGAATGGTAAACTATGAATGGAGAATACATATGCATAAGTCATTATGAATAATAAACAAGTTGTAAACTATACTTTGAAGACATAATAATACCTAAGAATGGCAAAGAACAAACCATACAAAGCTAAGTACAAGTAATTGTACATAATAGTCTAGATCACCACTTAGAAACCCTTGATAAGCAATATTTCAAGAAATGTAACTACATAAAATCTATGTAATATTATCAAAAACAACATTCTAATTATAATCTATCAAACAAAGGAAAGTTAATTGATCACAAAATGCTAATATTCACTAATCTAAGGCTAATTACAAGTTAAGACCTAGTAACCAAGATTAGCATATAAAATCCATTATACATTGAATTAGAACCTAATCTTTTGCCACAAATTATAATACTCAACTATGCACCATACTAATATTATACATTTATTTCAAGTCAAGTTACAAGTTGGTAAAGCATAAAGTACAAGTTATCAAAGCATAGGATCTTAAGCTCCCATAATTATCCCTAGAATATGATCAACCTATACAAACCCTTAAACTAAAAATGTAGAAACCATAGAAGTCATAAACATAATATATAAGACCTAGAATAAGTGTTTATAAAGGTACAAACACTAATTACCCTAGATAGAAAGTCATTAGGATTAATGGCCTAAAAACCCTTATATTAAGAAATCTACATAGAATCATCACCTAGTTCTTTTTGGACAAGTCTATAAATATTTACAGGACTTCATTAAGGTTATAAGATTATGTTAAGACAATGCAAAAGTACCCTAATGCACAAGGTACAAGATTTCAATGCATGGCTTGTAAATTAGGTCAAAATGGCTTTTTTCACCCTTTGGACATGTTTACTTAGAATAACTTAATAAAACCAATGTAGAGACTTCATGAACACATTGAGGAAAATGTAGGATGTATAAATTGAGTTTACATCAGTAGCTAATTGAAGGATAATCACTTTTACTAAGACTTAACCATAAATCATTAGAAACTCTGACCCGCCTAAGTTTTCTTCCCATTTTCACATCAAACCTTTGTTAAAATTCAAACCAAAGACCTAAACTTCTTAATTACAATGTACATACCCTGATTAAACCCTAATCCATTACTAATCACATTCCTAAAGCCTTAATCACCAAAATTACAAAGTTACAAGTTACAAGCCCTAATCTAGGACCCGGTTTAATGTTTTCCTTCCAAAACCCCATTTCAAACCTTTCCCTCCCAAATTTAAACTTAGGATCAGTACTAACAGATATTTCGAGGTATTTTAAAGTAGGTGATGCACCTACTTTAAGTTTCCACATCCTTGTTCCTATCTATTTTGAGTTGTGACATGTTTTTAACCACATACTTAGATATTTTTGTTCCTAGACCTCATGACTCATTCTTAGACTTGCATAGATATTTCCTAGGTTTCCTTAGTCACTAATCTCTGTTCCTTACACGTTTCATGGATTAACTTAGAGGCTAAGTGTTGAAAATAGTATAAATAGGAACCTTTAGCTTCATTTTAGAAACATCCTTCCATTTCTTACCTAAACACACATACATTATGTTCTTACACCTCTATTGAAGTATTAAGAAGTCCCTAAGATCAGTAGAAAACTTTGGAAGAAGTTCTAGGAGTTCTTGAAGAGTTATGAGGAAGATACAGTCCATATACCTCATTAGGAGCCATTTTGGAGACTTGATACTATATACAATGTATTAATCCAGGTTTGTGTAAGATCAAGCTGTTGTTTATGAGACCAAGTTGTGATTTGTGTGATCAAAGCTGTTTATCTGTGAATGAAATACATCTGATTATAACTCGGATTCTATGGACACAAGGTGAGTTCATAGCCTCACTTTTTAAATGCTTTCTAAATGATTTCAAAACTCGTGAGGGGGATATATGCAAAAACTGGAATACAAGTGCTTTTAAAATCGTATGGTATGATTAATGACACTATGTTTACTACTGCTATTAAGTCCCTTTTTAATCGTGAAACGCTACTCATTTCTTGAAAATGAGTGCTAATATTGTGAATAGTACTATTTGGGGATTGACATCCCCTACCTGGGCAAGTCGTGCTTGCCAGTAGCTGAACGTTCCTACCTTGGCTAAACAGATACACTTTATTTTGCTAAACTAAGGATAGTCTGGCAGGCTTCCTTCTTATAAGGGCAGTTTGTTGGTTATTGTCTAGCAGCGGGGTCATGAGCATAGTGCAGTATGATAACTATTTTATGTGGGTGTATAACAACGTATCCCAGAGGATATACTTGTATTGAAAACTGTTATTACAAACCTATGAATTCACTCAACCTTTGTGTTGACTTTAAGCATATATCTCAGATAAATGGTGACTGATAGCATGGAGCAGCACAAGGATTGCATGAAGGGGCACAAGACTGAAATTATTCTAGATTTTGGGAACCTCATATTGTAAAACTCTAATTTTTCAAGGAAATATAAAAAAAGTTGATTTCATCACTCTTTTGAGTTGGTTTCTATTATTATGACTTGTGTTCTATGAAATAATACCCCAGATCAATGTTCCGCTGCGTAAAGGTAAAATGGGGGTGTTACACATTTATCGTCAAAGACAACCGAACGAAGAATTATTCAAGAAACACTATCATCAAGGTAATAATCATTTAAGTCTTACACAAACATATCTTAATCATGTTTAGTGATCATAAAAAGTGATTACCCTTAAAACTCACATTTTGACAAAAGTGACAAAAGATTTTAATAAACTTTATTTTTAAAAAAATGTTTTATTAAAATGGAAAATGAAAATTTAAATATGGCATATTCCAAATGCCATAGGAATATCCTTTGAATGTAAAATCTACCTCGGATAACATTTCCCCACTAAAAGACAAAAAGGAGCGTAGTCTACTCGAGGCGGTACCTTAATTAGCTATGCGATTCTTTATTGATATTGAACCACATGCTAAATAATGAACCGCACCCAGAGAGCCGTTGGCTTTTGTCTCCTATAAATAGTGGATCAAATCTTCAGTTTCCAAGAACCTTTTTAGACATTCTTTTTGCCCCTTATCTTCTTTCTATACCCTAATCATTAGTAAAAGATCACTTAATGTGTTAAGTATGTTTACTTATGATTATCCTCTTGATCTCCTTCTTTACTTATCAAAAGAGAAGATCATCACTCACACATTTGTGATGTGATTAAAGATGAAGCTTTGATGAAGACCATCCTTCCTTAGATCTAGTCATGTTCATCATTTTGTTTAAATTGAGTCTTGTATAGATCTAATGTATTTGTGTATACTTGGATTAGTGTTGTGTTGATCCAATGTAATTTTGAATAATTGGATTACTCTTGTGTAAATCCATTGTATATGTGTATACTTGGATTTGTCTTTGTGGATCCAAGTTACATGTGTATACTTGGATATGTCTTATTGAGTTGTAATAAGTCTTGCGTGTCAGTTCTCACTAAAATACAAAGTGATGTGTGTATGTGTCTTGTGAGTTCTCACTAAACTTGAAAGTGAAGAGTTGTGAAGATTCGTTCTAGCTTTGGATTAGGACTCGACATCTAGCCTTGTGTCGGAAAAGAAGATGGGCGACGAAGATTGGTTCTATCTTTCGATTAGAACTCGATATCTAGCCTTGTGTCATAAAATGGTGAAGTAGGCTGATGTGATAGTTTTTAGTTGTTTACTAACTTTTAGGAAAAAGAAAGCAAAAACCAAAATCGTGATAAGTATTAAGTATTAACTTTAAGGAAAAAAAGGAGGTATTTGTGTTTAAATCAAAGATTTATAAACGTTTTTGGAGTTAATACGCTTTTGGAAAGATAAAATAAAATAAAAACAAAGACGGATTACGCTAAATACGAATCACGACGTAAAACGCGTTTTCACAAAAACGTAAAACGCGACGTAATTTTCGACAAAATTTAAAAAATTTAGAAAAATGCCCATTAAATCCTAATAATTATAACTAAGAAAAAGAAATAAGCCAAACTTTGTGGAAACACATTTTCTAATTATTATTTAATTTTAAAGTTCAATAAAAAAACCTAAAATTAAAAATAATTGAAAAATAGTCAAACCCAAAACTTTTCTTTTTGTAAACCTAAAATATATATTTCTGAAACTAAAAAGTATTTTTCAGAAAATTAAAATTAATTTTTGTTACTTTTTAATCTATTTTCTAAAAACAGAAATTAAATAAATTATAAAAAATAAACTAATAAAGTGAAAATTATAAAAATGTAACACCCCCAATTTTGGTCATAGCAGCGGAAGGGTCCTTGGGTGTTACTATCATGGTTCAATCTCATAATCATAGAAAACGGCTCAAAACGAGTCGTTTTAATAAACATCCATTCATTTTCATTCAATAAAAGTACAATTTCACACACGGTCTCAGTTAACTTCAAGTTTACAAAACCTAGTAAATGGAAAAAATTATTTGAATGGATATAATTTATAAAAGCGGGCCAAAACATTTAAAATAAGCAAGCTTCACGAAACCGCCTTTCTCGAGTGCCTTCCCAATGGACCTGAGATAAAGCATGCTAAAAAGTCAACAAAATTTTCCGAGTGAATCTATAGAGTTTAATTTAAATAAAGAGAACACAAGTATTCAAAATAACCTTTCATGGTTAATAATTTATCGCAGACAATTATGTTGTACGGACATAATTATCGGTGTCATTACATAAGCCTCGTGACGTTGAACGTTAACATATATTATTCCAGCCCAACACACCTAGCCAAGTGCGTATATTTCTCTTATACAATGCATCCGATGTTTCATTACTAGTGCATCACAACACCACGCGATAGCTAGTCGCGACCGGACTGGGCGTCACCCCGATAGATCTATCCATAGCATTAGCGTTACTTCGATTAACTATTCACGATTCATGGGTATTTTAAGGCTAAACAAACTTGTGTAATAACTTTCATCTAAACATGCAATCGGGATCCTTGTGTTCAATTTTTAAAACAAAGATGGTTTACCATAACTTCTCGTTGCGCCCTTCATTTATAATAAATGCTTTTCAAATAAGTAGGGTTTCCACAACTTCTTGTTGCACCCATACTTTTCTAAGAAGTAGGGTTTTCACAACTTCTCGTTGTACCCTTTATTTTAAATAAACAAGCATTTTATCCCCCCTCGCGGGTTTTATAAAACAAGTAAACATGTTAAAAGCGAGGCTATAGACTCGCCTTAGCCAATAGTGGTAATGAGACGATCGCCAACGATTAGTGATGCCCGTTTAAACACGAAAACCGCAACCTACCAAATAAAGCGCGTTCGTTAATAATCGACTTAAGTATAAATCATACTTAAATAATATAAAAATCAAAATTACAAAATCATGACAAATCCCGAAAATATACAATACAAGTGTTATTCTATACCCTTTTATCCAACACTATTCTTTTAAACATTGGCACTCTTGACATTGACCCGTCATAAGACGCCAAGTCGACGCAAGTCAAATTATCATTTTACTTCTCTCGGAACAGTAGCTAAGTCATTTATATAATGACTTAACACTTGAGTAAATCACCATGTCCAATAGTGAATACTCAACTCACGCCACACGTGTATTGAACTACGTGTCCAAAATACCAATCAGCATGTACACTCCAAATGTACACACCAATCTACCTTATCTAGACTTGTCCGATTTTGACAAAACTTGGTCACAAACTCACATATAATATGAATAAGACTCAGTTTAAATTTCATTCAAAAATATTACTCCTAAGACCTTCTGCCAGACACATCTTTGTGTTATAAAAACCGGACAGTATTACGCCTTTCACTTGTAAAATCATTTTGAAATATTTAAACAATTCCGTTTACAAAACCGACACTCGGGTTTGAAAATAGACTCATGACCTGAGGTTTAGCAACTTACATCAGTCCTTGAACATTTTTAAAACTCATTCTATAGTCCCCGAGATTCGATCCAAATATCGACGACAATTTTCGGATTGTGCCGATACTCGTCTCCCGGTACACGAATACTAAAACTAGCATAACTTTTGACTCGTAAAGAGTTATAAGCTCTATCTTATACCAAAACGAGCGTCTCGGAAAACTCTACAACAAAATCAAATAATCTAAGCCTATATCAAATCTCTAACCCACGAAAAATCTGTTTTAGACCTGCTGTCCCAAAATATACTTTTAGAAATCATGTCAAATCAATTTTCCAACCAAAACCACTCATTCCCAAACCTATAGTATCACTCTACTATCATACCCATCAACCAAACACTCCTAAAAACACTTGTATGTGAAATCTAACAAAAACCCAAGATCAAAATACAACTTTTAATATAAAAATAACATGATCTTGACTAAATCATTACATGCATGATTATAAAAATACCTTCCATCATTCTTGTTTTTATCAATTTTCAAAACTTCATGCATGTTGGAAATTTTTGTATAGATGTGTTCATCTTTTGATTTTAAGATAGGGTCTTGGATTAATTTCGAATAGATCATGATCAAACTAGCAAATTTGACATGATTTTTGGTGTTTTGGGGGTGTAGCTCACGGCTAAAAGAAAAAAGGGGAGGGAGGTGAAATTTATTTTTTTTATAAAATGAGTGTGTGTGTGTGTGTGTGTGTTGGTGGAGGTTTTTATATAGTGGTGTGAGGGTAAAATTTTTCAAACTTGCATTATTGTGGACAATAAAGCAATTTAGTAATTTAAAGGGTAGAAAATGACTATTAGTCAATTTAGAAAATATTTACGGGACTCGAGTTTCGTAAAAAAAATTCTTTTCAAAAGTTAAAACGCTTCATAAAAAAATAATATAACTTCGACACGACATAAAACCTAATTAAATCAAAAATGTCGAAAATATTAAATATCGAGACAATCGATAATAAAACGTAAATTTTTGGGCATCCGTCGGTATCGCGATCATTAGTAGTTCTCGTCATTTGTTAAAACGTAAAACACGAGAAATAAAAATAAATACAATAAAATCATTCATATGTTATTTTGAGAATATAATATCGATACTTAATGTATTTCTTGTCGATTTTTATCTAAACGACATTCTTACGTTAAGTTTCAAACTATAACCTTCTCGGTTAGCCAATATTTTAATATTCTCATTAAAGTAAACATATAATACTTAATAGTCGAGATTAAAATATCGACCTGAAATTGACGGATTGTCACAAAAAACTACCCAGGAAATCCTAAACACTACTAAGAATGGAAGAAAAATAAAAATGGTCACCTAGTTTAACCTAATAAGCCAATAAGTTGGTTTTTAGTCACGGCTTGTATTAAATAAGCAAAGTGAAAAAGATTATAAGTACTGGGCCTTGGAATCCAATACACAAGATGGATCCCATCACACTGGTAAGAGCTCTGAGCCCTCCAACGAGAGGTCAAGAGCTCGAAACCAGGCTGGGGGAGTTTTTGCTATTTAATTTTTTTTTTTGATTTTTTATTACTTGTTTTGGATACAAAAGGCACCCCCATAAGCTTTGGCTTGTGAGGAGTGAACTGTAAGAAAGATGTAACAGCTAATAAAAAAAAGAAAAGCCACACAAAAGCCAACAATTAAGTTGATAACAAAAGCATAGATTTTATACTAATGCCTGATATCTGGCAAAACCACCAAGTGATTTTTCAGATATCGGGTGAGTCTGAGAATACAATTGTCAGTTAGAAACCTAAACTTGATTTTTTGTGAGTTTTAATTCAAGCAATAAGCCACAATAAGCATTTCAATTACACAAAAACTATATGCAGACCTGAGACACCTTATATCCTAACTATCTACCAAAACTTAAGACCTAAATCTAATTCAAACACATAGAAAAGGCTCACTAAATGAATTGACTGATCTTGGTGAGCTTTTTCTAGCAAGAGTGGCATAAAACTTCAGTTAAACTGACTACAAACATCAAATAACTTCATGAAAACCAGTTCATCCTAATTATTATTTTTTGGTAAAGGGGACTATCCCCGGTAAAATATATTACACCAAAAAGCGTTGAAGTACAATCGGATGTAGGTAAAGTCCTAACATCTCGGCCCGTTACATGGGCTATAACCAGCACATACATAATGTGCACAACCATAAACCCTACATAAGAGTGACATGCCACTCTTATGACTACCAAATAAATTGAAAACCAATATATATTAAACATTACAAGGTCGAATTTCCAACTTATAGAAACCAAGAGCAATCTTTCCGTCTCAACATAAGCATTTACTGAATGGACATACTAAACCACTTCCATGCATAATGTACGGCATGGCAAACCATGCATGCACGAATTTCAAACAACCCTCTCCCTAACCTTAACCAAAGTTGCTGCATAATCCACCAGTTCAGAAATGGCAACATAAATGTCGTACCAAACAAGATCCTCCAACAAGGATACCAAGGACTCCGTCACATACCCTCGACATCAATAGACGGTAACCAAATAGGTTTGTTTTGCTCATCGGATTGATCAGAATGGAGTAAACTACTCACATCATTCTTAAGCAGAACGGATCATGAACCCAAAAATGGATCCTGAGCGTAAACATAAAAACCATACGCAACAGATCCTAGCTTTGCAACCTAACACCATGGATACGTTTTCAATATCTATACGATTCTCAAGCCCTAGGATAGCATAACATAGGCCAGCGACATCAGGAACCATATCTTCAATAAAAATAAAACCCTAAAAAATTAGGGTTTCTTGATCTCGCCCACCTCAACCATCGCAGCAAATCACCCAACCAAAAACCCCAATCGAACCATACTAGGAAAAGATAGATCATATACAGAATTCGTGACTTATATCACAAACCCTAGATGGCCGTCACCAACCATCAGTTCCACAACAAAAGGATCTGATGATGTGATCCAAAGGATCAACCTCAACACGAAATCGTTTTGAATCATCAATGAACGAGAACCCTAAAACTTAGGGTTTAGATTGTTGTTGTTATATAGAGGCGATATAAAAGATTAGATGAAGATAATGTATTCCAGCGCCCCCACCTTTGAAAATATATCCCTAAAGACCCGATTGCATATCCCTCATCAAGATATTAATGAACAGGAATTTGATCATAGGATGTAACAGATACAAACGAATGAAACAAAACCTTGAATCATAAAACACAAGATTAAGAAAATAGAGGTGGATCCATAGGAACAATATTGCCGGAATACTACGGTGGAGGCGCCGGAAATCGCCCCTAGGGGGAGAGAAAAATAGGGTTTTTTTATCTTTAGGATGTCTAAGTTCAGTTCATCCTAATTATAAGGCCTAAATAAGCATTGACACACATATTCACTCAATTCATACGACAGATTTACAGAAAATTGCACGAACACTCAAAGTCAAATGTATACACTAAATCTACCAATCTAAAACCTCAAATCAACTACCGTTGGCTTACTTAAGGTATTCAAAAAAATTCAGGTCACCAAGTGGTAAATCCCTACTTGCACACCATCATCCCAAACACCCCTTTACAATCAAATTCGATTTTTATGCAAAGAAAAGTGCTTACAATTTTACAAACTACCAACCTAATCAATGATTCACCTACACTAACACCTAATTAACATGTTTCATGCAGAAAAACACCACTTCAAATCACAAATAATAAAATCAAGAGAACATGAATAATTTGGTAGAAAATTAAAGATGATACTTACTTCAAGGGTGTACTTCCACACCTTTGAGATTTGTGAGCTTATGTGCTAGCAAACACGCACAAGCTTCCACATCCCTGTGATAAAATAAAAACAACAACATTGAAAGTATCAAGATCAAAGTCTTGTTACAATGACATTAGGTAAATATATAACCAACCAAATTTTTTATGAAGACTTCCTTTCTCAAAATATTTCTCAAACCTTTAGAAACTTGAAAGATGTTTTAAAAACTTGAACTAATCTTGCCTAATCAAGAGTAAAAAACGGATTTCTTTATCAGAAGTTGAAGAAAATGAAAAAAAATATAATTTTGGAAACCACTTATCTATACCAGCTTTTTCAATGAGTGAAAAAATGGATTACAAAATTAAGTTAAACACAACATATGTAAAAAGGATGGAACTCAGAACTAGCTTCAAAAATTACCAACTTTTATTGAACATAAAAAGGGATTACATTTTTTACTAAATTCTAGAACAAGTATGAAACTAAGCCTAGGTCCCTTTATATAGAGGGTATATTATCTTTCTAGAATCAAAGTAAAATAAACCCTAATGCCAGTTATTTCCTCAAATGCCCTTGGTGAGCTGAATCAAAATTAGTCAAAGAGGGTGCCCCGTGATCTTGCAGGGTCCATGTAGGTTTGCCAGCTATTGAAAAAGAATCTTGGCCGTTCATCAAAGAGTGGAAAAGAAGAAATAGTCCAGGTCTATTGATTCTCTTTCACTGTTGTCATTTTGCAAACTTGTGAGGGCAGGGGGTTCCCAAGGGATCACTTGGGAAAAGCAGAAAACGTTTTGAGCACGTGAAAAGGTTGTAGCAACACTCAATTATTGATCTGGAAACAATGGATTAATATCCCTTTGATTTTATTAGTAATGGGGATTAGGGTTCTATGGGATACAATGGCTCGTTTTTTAATCTGTTTTGGGGGTGGGGGAGGTGTAAACCGCCAAAATTATAATATAAAATAACGTTTAATAACGTTAATAAATATTATTAAAGTTGGTTAGTGGAGTGTTAGGTGTCACTGGGTTGGGTCGAGTTGGTGGTTTTGGGCTAGGTTTGGTTTAGGGTCGGTTGGTTTGGGTATTGGATATGGGTTTGATTAATACACTTTCTCCCCTTATAATTTCCAAAACTTAGCATTTGTCTTTCAAACCTTCACAACAACTGGTTAGGGCTTTACCCTTTGTAAATGTCTTTAGGCTAATTACAAAATCAGTCCCTTTGTTTTATCAATCTTGGATAAAGGACTAATAATGCAATTATGTTGATCTTCAAGGGCTTGTTTTGACAACTCTTCAATCTTTGAAGACTGGTCTTGTATAAAGTGATTCTTCAAGGACCATTTTTGATAATTCTTCAAAGATGAGGGACCAAACTTGTACAATCTTCAAACTTGAGGGACTTTCTTGGGAAATCAACAATCGGGTCCGGTTCTTTGTGCGGCTTCGTTTTTCGTGTTCGTTTTTGCTTGTTTCTTGCGATCTTTTGTCTTTTTCACGATATCCGTACATAAAATACACAACAAACGAATACAAGCATATTTCATGGTATTTTATGATATAATTACGCATATTAAGCCCAATTTGGACGATGAGATAATTGCGGTCTCATCACTCCCCCATTCTAAACCATTGTCGTGCCCTCACGCAATGCTAGAATAAAGTATCGTAGCATTTCCTAAACCCATTTTATATGACTTTTATTGAAATTTAAAGTTACTATACTACTACTAATACGTGTTTTAGACATAATGTATGATTTTCATCGCAAAATGAGACTTTTAGGTTCATAGAATAAGAACACGTGAATGCCTCATAGAGATAAGTTCGTCGTCCTCGATTTTCACCCAATTCCATGCTAAGCGTGTAACGAGATCATTGTCATTATAAGTTAGTAATGCTAACACTATTCATATGATCTAATCACATACTTAGACTCCCTTATTCCTAATTGGTATCTCTTATATTTTATTTTTGACTTGAATGATCACGAGGATACATTTTTTACTTATACGTGAATAGAGATTAAGGTCCCAAAATAGAGACAAAATGGTGTAACCAAAATTACCGAATTAATAACCTTTCCTAATAAACAACGATGTCAAAAAATTAAGTTAACAAATAAGATTCGATAAACATGGTTTTGTTACGGTTTTGAACATTTGACTTATTATCAAGACTTTTATTCGCCCCTTAATGGATGAGCCTTATTATCGTAGGCTTACCTCTGCTTTTTAGGGCTTCGATCTTGCTTTGCATTTTATTTAACCTCGCGATAAGGTGTTTATTATGGTCAAAGACGTGTATCCTCAACGTAAGACGTAATTTTGGATCTTTAAAGCTTCAAGATTTAAGACATTCACTTTCAATTTGTGCGTAAATTTTTCGGCCTTGTGAGCTTTAAATTTTTGCTTGATTTAGGTGAAGAGGTGCTTAAAAATTATGATTGGGTGAAGCTTTCGATTATTCGGGTTGCCAATACTTCAAAACCGTGACGCTGACAATTCTCAAATGTTTTTCCAATTTAATTACATGGAAGCTATTAGAATCAATTAGAAACCAACAATTAAGACTAAACCGCTAAGTTAATATTTATTAACAATTAATATATGTAGAATATTGGTAATCAATGAACTAGAGTGAGGTTGATGGTTTTCTAGAGATAGAAAGTATAGAGAGAAAGTAGAGAGAAAACTATGTGAGATATTATAGAAAATGTGAACCAAACAACACCATCTCCATCAAAGGAAGGGTTTATATACCCAAGTCCATAGTGGACTTGGGCCTCCGGCCCATGGACAGGCCCATGGGTCGGGTTAGATAATAAATGTTTTACTATAATTCAACTACGAGCTAGTAACAATAATAATATTGTTGGAGTGACCGATACTTCTAATATACGTTAAAAACGTATTCCAACAATCTCCCCCTAAGGGAGGTCACTCCAAATTACAAAGCCCTAAACATAGCATACTATACTAGATCTTCGTTATTGAGCTCGTAGTCCATTCTCTTTTCTTCTTTTTATTTTTCTTCGTTGTTGTGAATATGTGTTAATAATCTTTAGGCTTTGGCTTGAAGCATGTTCTCTTTTTACCTTTGACTTGTCATGTGGTTAGAGATCATCTTCACGTGTGACCTTCGCCTTCTTGTGATGCTTGCCTCCTCGTGACTTCATGTCCCACACACTTATACTTTGTTGAATTCTTGAAAGCTTCATAGTTTGATACAACGGAAGATTTTAGATCGAGCTTTCTTGAATTTGCTCAGATATTTGGTGCAGAAAGTATAAGTATGTGAGGATGACTTCTTCTGGTACACCGCAACGCTACCGTCTTCAAATGCCGCAACATAAGTAGACACGAATAAAAAAGGCTTTGACATTTCATTCTAATTTGGTAGCATTTTATGTCCGGTCAGTGAAGACCGTTGGACGATATTAAATATCGTACTTGTGAGAGGTAGATTTAATTAAAAATCTCCTTGAAAAGATTTCGCGGGTAAACCCATTCTCTTTATTCGAGCGTCCAAAGCTGACTACGAACATAAAGAGTGAATCACTTGGATCAAATTATCCTTAAGATTGAAGCCGTCAATTCATGAGCCTAGAAAAAGTAAAATTCAATTAAGAGCTTCACCATCGTTGCTTTCTAGTTGTCATGAGCTTGATTCTAATATAATCTTGCTTGTCACCTACCGTAGTGCTGTTTAATGTTGACACTAGAAGGATTTCCACTCATCACTGTGAAGACTAAAGAGTGTCACTCTGAGTGTTCTGGTAAGATCACTTAGATTTTGCGTAGAGGCCCTGGAACAAGTTTGAATTCAAGTAAGAATCAAACCATCGTTTCTTTCCAGTTATCATAAGATTGGCTCTTAAAGAACCACACGTGTCACCTAATATGAGCTTGTTTGATGTTGGCTCAAGTAGGATTTCCATCTTCATTGTAATACTTTCATATCACTCGGATGTTCTAGCAATATTACAAGAATATTACGTAGGACTCATAAACATCTTTCTTACTTTTCACAAAGAAGCAGGGAATATTTTGAAAGTGCCCTAATGAGGGTTTTGATGATCTCGTGGCTCTAGACTCAATAGTGTGTTTTGATTTACTGAGCGGAGGCTGGAGAGGATTGCCACTTTTTCAATATCAATTTATTCGGAGTGAATAAACTGATAGATAATTTGTTGAAATCTGTGAAATTAAAACAAATATCTTTTGAGAGATATTTGAGTTAGCTTGGAGGGGTTGTGCATTGCATCACTGGGTCCATGACGTCTTATGTTCAATGTCTTCAAGATGTGTTGACCCGGTTTCTGCCTAAGTTGTAAGGAGGGATACTTTCTTTACACCCTTTATTTTTACATTTCTTTTGCATTCTTCAACCCCTTCAATGCTTACCAATACGTCATCACTAGAACCTTGTTGTGATTGTTCCAGTGCTAGCTTAAATACTTGGTCGGCATTCTGCTACGTTCACAATCGTTCTCCATCTTTCATAAGGACTAATATTTCTATCTATGGGATTGTCCTTGGGAAGATTCCTCAAGTTCTAGAAGAATCATTGGACTTATACCTAATCCTACCACCCTTTTGTCACCACAACCATCATGAATTAAGTATGTTTTGGGTAAGTGTTTGCCATCATGAAAATTCCTTGAAAAATCACAAAGGTACTTGTGATATACATATCAAATGTTTTGTAACTTAGTGTTTTTTTATAAAAAACGCTCCCCCTTAACATGTGCATGACACATATTAAGTTGGTTTGTACATTAAGTCTTTTTTAACATTAGCCACATATATTTACAAATATCCATAATCCCATTTCTCCCTTTATCCAAAATGTTAACCCTTAATATTTTTGATATCAATGGATTAACCGGTCTTGGGTTAAAAAATGATATTTTTTTGGCCATAGAACATTTTAATGCTCCCCCTCAAATTAATGAGGGTTAGTTGTAGTGCTCAAGTACGATATATTTTGAAAGATTTAGAATCTCGTGAGAAATTCTAGAAAAATATCATACTCTTACACTACATCATGCGACAAAAGCCTATTATTCACAAATGTACATATTCAAAAATAATGTATGGAGTTGACCTGAGAAAATCTGAACACCACGTCAAGTGGATCGATCGAGTAGCTTGTGGTGAACTTTGTAAGGTCTGCCACCAATGAATCTTTCCAAACTTTGTATCAACCATCTTTCCCTTAGCTTTCCTAGATTTTCTTGATCATGCATAGAGCACTCTGCTTGTACCGGTCTTTCCATTCCTAATCCGCCTCTGGTAGCGTGTATCCGGCATTAAGATGTAACAATTTATCACGAACATGCTTGAGAATCCTGTCACTAAATTTGTGGAATTCAGCAATTCTCACGTATTTCATGAGATTGTTGTAGTTTACATAAAATGTGCTGGGAACCGGTGATTTAGTGCTCATGTATGGAAGCTTGTTGTGATGATGTTAGGAATGGCAATGCAAGGTGAGGTAAGATTCAGCTTCCTTTGATATTTTTCCACACCAAGTTGTAGATCTTCAACACGTTTCTTGATCATAACCTTGCGTGTGTTCAGTCGAACGGATGAATTTAATGCGATGACAACTTCAGAATTCAAATGATATATCTTTTGTTGAACCAGTATAATCAAAAGATCTTCTATATCTTTTTTTGGTAAAGGGAGTTACCCCGGTAAATATATTAACCAAAAAACCAATCTTAAGTACAAATGGAATACGGCTGAAATACCGTATTAACCTCAAGCCAAGATCTTGATCAACAAGTGCTTTTATGACAGGCCATAAACACAGCAACACTAAGCTAACATTATAAATCAAAAACTAGTGTAAAAAACAGCATTAGCAAAGTCCAATAAGAAGAAATCTTGAAACCAGGCGACCACCCCACAACATCAGCAGCAGCATAATAGAAGTAAAGGATCCAGATAAGGCTGCCTCCTTAAAAACCCTTTTTGAGAAAAGCCCTATGGGAAAAACCCCAAAAGGAAAAAAGAGTACAACCCTTACCCGGTACCCCCATCATGAGAAACACTTGAGGACGGAAGTCTCCACCGATCCAAAATAGCCAAAGACCGTGTAGTCACTTCTTGAATATGAAAGTAATAAGCTTGAGACGAACAGTAGAAGTAATGATACTAACAAGTTTATCCACAGAAAGTTGTTTCCCTTTGAACAATCTAGTGGATAGGGTGGTGGTTACTAAAGAAGATGTAACTATTGATGATGGTTTTCAGCAAGTGGTTAACAGGAAGAAGAAAACTAATGTTAGTAATAAAGGGGGTGTTCAACTAGGAAGAAGTTTGTGTATGCTCCAAAGGCGGATGGTAAGAATTTTAAGGGAAAAACTCCTATTGATAGACCTAATACGTCAACTGGTGGTTCAGGGAGGAATAGTGAGGGTTTGCATGGGACTTCTAATCTGAATAGGCCGTTGGTGTCTAAGGCTGTTTCTTTATCGTAGGATACCCCTATTGTGATTTCTAAACCCTATGATGCTTTATCTACTCTTAATAAGGAGGATAGTGGTACATCTAAGGTTACTGTTTCCGATGATGAGGAGGATGTGGAAAATGTTTATGATGAGACGGCTAATCTTATGAATACTTCTCAATCAGGGGCAAGCACTCCTGCTGTAATTGTTTTTTATTTTTAGTATTGCTTCTTGGAATATACGGGGCTTGAACCAGTCCCCTAAGCAGAGAGAGGTTCGACAGGTGGTTACTAAGAATAATTTAAGTGTATGTTGTTGTCCCTAATATATGATGATTGTAATACACGAATTTAAAGAAAGAAAGGTAGAAATGAGAAGAATTCTAGAGAGAGAAAGTAGTGAGAGAAAGTGAGAGAGAAATGGTTGGAACTAGGTGAATGTTAGATTGAGAAGTGAAAAATACAAATGAACCAACACCCTTCCTAACATGCTAGGAAGGGTATATATAGTCCACCCACATGCGGGCTTCTTTATGGACTATATGGTTTGGGCCGGGCTTTCCTTTTGGGCCTTAGTTACTTATCAATGAACTTTAGCCTAAAGTTAAGCCCATATAACACGACTAATATACTACCTATTACAACGTTCTAAATATATGATACATAATAAACATATGACCGAGCATTCTTGTTTGGCTCAATATTTTGAGGCTAACAATCTCCCCCAATGAGAGGTCATAAACCTTGGTCATTTAGGAAACTTGTAGAGATTACTAATCTCGCCATAAATGAGTCTTGAACGTGTAATTGTAGTCTTTTTCCTTCATGCTGTGATCTTTGAGCCTTTGTCGTTGTCTTTCGACTTTGTCTTTAAGCTTGAGATCTTCAAATCATTCTTGACTTGTCTTTGCCATCTTGTGATCTTGTGTCTTTATCCACATGCTCACACTATCAATTGTTGGATAAGTCTTTGGGCATGAATATGTGGTTGTGTATATCTGACTTTGCTGAGTACACCGTGACGCCACCTTCTCGAGACAAAACATAGACACGGACTGAATGGCTTTGACATTCGTCCTAAATCGGTAGCGTTTTACCTCCGGTCGGTGAAGACCGTTATACGATATTAAATATCGTACCTGTGATCAGGTAGATTCAATTAAGAATCTCCTTGACAGGGTTTCGCGGCAGTACTAGCCGTTCTCTTTACTCGACCGTCTCAAAGCAAGACTGCGAACATAAAGAGTGAATCAATTGGATAAATATCCGCTTGATTAAAGTCGTCAGTTCAAGTTCCTGGAACAAGTTTGATTCATAAAGAATCTTACCATTGTTGCTTTCCAGTTGACACAAGTTTGATTCATAAGAATCTCACAAGTTACCTACCGTAGCGCTGTTTGATGTTGACGCTAGAAGGATTTCCATTCGTCACTGTGAATATTAATAAATATCACTCTGAATGTTCTGGCAAGACCATAAAGATATTGCGTAGAAACCTGAAACGAGTTTGAATCAATTCAGAATCAAACCACTGTTGCTTTTCAGTTTTACATATGTTCAATTCATAAAGAATCTTGCATATGACCTACCGCAGTGCTGTTTGATGTTAACACTGGAAGGATTTCCACTCATCATTGTGAATACTAAGTAGTATCACTCTGAGTGTTCTAGCAATATCACAAGGATATAGCGTAGGACTCTCTTGATCTTCATCCGTGTGTCCTAACGAGATTTGATTGATCTCTTGGCTCTAGACTCGATTTGTGCACTTTTAGTGGTCGGAGGCTGGAGCAGATGCCACCTATTCAATATCAACTATCTCGGAGTGAGAAAGTCAATAGAAGTCGTGTTGATCTCCGTGACAATAAAACAAACTTCTTTTGAGAGAAGCCTGAGTAGCTAGGAAAGGGTTGTGCTTCACATCACTGGGTCCATGATGAGTTTGTCTTCATGATGAGTTGACCCGGTTTCTGCCTAAGTTGTATGGAGGGCTTCTTTCTTTACACCCTTTATCCTTACATTTCTTTTTCATTCTTCAACCCCTTCAATGCTTACCAAGACATCATTACTAGCACCTTGTTGTGATTGTTGCAGTGCTAGCATCAGTACTTAGTCGGCATTCAGCTACGTTCACATTCTACTCCATCTTTCCTAAGGACTTCTAATAATCTATTGGATTGTCCCTGGGAAGATCCCTCCGGTTCTGGTTGGATCATAGGACTTAAACCTAACCACCCTTTTGACACCAATAACGTCGTGAATTAAAGATGTTGTGGGTATTTGATCGTAACCATGAAAACCACTTTAAATTCTAACAAGGTGTTTGAAAAACATTTAACACCTTGCTAGTTTTGTCGTTTCAGAAATGCTCCCCCTTCACATGTGCATCGATAATCGAAAGTGTTTCGCACATGTAGGTAAGAGTTAAAGTGCTTGAGTCTTGTATTAGATCACATTTTAATCACATTTTCTCCCCCTATCTCTAATATATAAAATCTTTTGATATTAGAGATACCAAATTTGATTAAAATATATTTTGAAAAATAGTCTTGAAATCTCCGGGAGAAAGATGTGTTAAGCTTTTGCATGAAGTTGAAATGCTCCCCCTCAAAAATTGATCCAATTGAATTGTCATTATGAGGATATGATCCACATTTTGCTTTTTGAGGATGGGAGTTTGTTGAACACACAATTTTTGAAAGATTTTGAATAATCATTGATAAATTCTTGAAAAAAATTGTGTTCAATGCTTTTTGAAAAATCCTATTTCTTTTTGTCGAATAGGTTTTTCTAAAGCATAAACTTGAGTTCACAGACTTTGAATGTCTTGACGAATCCACTCAAGTGTAAGAAGATTTAACTTCTTTTGCTAAGGGTAAGAGCACGAAGTCGTACACTCCCCCGTGAATATTGATCCGGGTTGCAATCTGAAAGTGATTACAAGCCATTGTGTTGAGCTCAAAACGTTGAATGTTTTGTGACAAGCTCAACCCAAGATAGATTGCTCTACCCGTTGTTGGAAATATTGTCCAAAATAGACAATTTCCTTTTGAAAAAAAAATAGAAATGACATGTTTTGAAAAATATTTACAACTTTCATTCGAGCTTTATGTACATACCCGTGTCGTTATTGAGCGACATTTCTAGGTACGTCCATATTATCGATACTGAAAGACATGTCGAGAAGAATATTTTTTGGATTATCAAAGATTTTTTAATTTTGTATTTTCTTTTTCATTAATATTTACAGGTAGATGTTTGATAGATGAATCAAGCAGGCTTCTTTGCCAGAACCTCCAGTTCTGCTGGAGTCAAACATCTCATACCAATTTGCCTAACTAGATACGCAAACCTCTCTTTCGAAAGAGCTTTTGTAAACAAGTCAGCTAATTGGTAATCAGTTCCAACAAAGTATAATTCAACAATACCCTTTTCAACTTGTTCCTTAATGAAGTGATATCTGACATCAATGTGCTTCGTGCGGGAATGCTGAACCGGATTGCAGGAGATGGCTATGGCCGATTTTGAGTCACAGTACATAGGTACTTTATCAAAATGGAAGCCATAATCCGTGAGTTGTGTTCTCATCCAAAGAACTTGAGCACAACATGCAGATAGAGACACATACTCCGCTTCGGCTGATGACAGTGACGTACAATCCTGCTTCTTGGAAAACCATCCCACAAGCTTGTCTTGACCTAGAAATTGTGCACCACCAGAAGTACTTTTACGTGTATCAAGACACCCTGCATGATCAGAATCTGAATAGGCCGTTAGAAAGAAACCGGTTTCCCTCGGATACCAGAGTCCCATGTGAATGGTATTCTTAAGGTACCGAAAGATCCGTTTAACCTCCTTGAGGTGCTTTTCAGTGGGTCGTGCTTGATATCGTGCACAATAGCATGTAGCATGATGTATATCAGGTCTGCTCGCTGTCAAGTACATGAGGGACCCGATCATGGAACGATATCTCGTTTGATCTATGGGTAATCCCTCCAAATCAGCATCTAGAGATGTGGTTGATAATGGTGTCCCAACGGGGTCACATGATGTCATACCATGCTTTTTTATTATCTCTTGACAATACTTAGCTTGGTTAATGAAGATACCACTTGGGGATTGGTGAACTTGAATTCCTAGAAAGAATTTTAGTTCTCCCATCATAGACATTTCAAATCTGCTGTGCATTACTTTTTCAAACCATTTTGAAAGTTTTGGGTTTGTAGACCCGAAAATAATGTCATCAACATAAATTTGTACAAGCAGAATGTCATCCCCATATTTATAAGTGAACAAAGTTAGATCAATGGCACCTTTTGAGAAACCTTTGGAGACCAGGAATTTCGAGAGTTCGTCGTACCACGCCCTTGGAGCTTGCTTGAGTCCATAAAGTGCTTTGTGGAGACGATACACCTTGTCAGGATAATGAGGATCGACGAATCCTTCCGGCTGCGTGACATAGACTTCTTCCTTCAAAGGACCGTTAAGAAACGCCGTCTTTACGTCCATTTGATATACAATGAATCCCTTATGTGCAGCATAGGCAAGGAAAATCCTGACCGCTTCCATTCGAGCTACTGGTGCAAATGATTCTTCAAAATCAATACCCTCTTTCTGTCCATACCCTTTGGCCACTAGCCTAGATTTATTCTTGATGATCGTGTTTTCTTCATCCATCTTGTTTTTCCAGATCCATCGAAGATTTAATGGTGTTACATCGTATGGTCTGTCAACCAGTTCCCAGACTTTAAGTCTTTCAAACTGTTGAAGTTCATCCGTCATCGATTCAATCCAAGCATGATCAGCCATGGCTTCTTTGATGTTTTTCGGTTCGACAGTACTCACGGCGAGTGCGAACATACAAACATCGCCATCGGTGGCTAGTTGTCGTCTTGTACGAACTGGCTGTGAAGGGTTTCCAATTACGTGAACCAAAGGATGATCTCGGGTCCAATGATGTGTTGAAGGATGTCGCTGATAAAACGTATGCATATTTGACGGATCAACATGGCGAGTAGAAGACTCTCCAGTTTCGTGTACCGGTGTACCAAATGGGTTGATAAATTCGTCATTGTCAGATAATGCACCGTCTGCTTGATTTGTGTTCTCTGGAGCAATGACAGTAGTTGTGGATGTTGTAGGATCGATTGTTGAAGTAATATTCTGAGGAAGTAAATCTGCAACAACCCGTGTTGAAGTAGATGAAGTTGTATTCTTTTGTTGATGATGATCGATATCATCATTCGTATCATGAGTGACAGCGGAAGACTTCGATACAACTTGTTTCTCCCCCGTGAAATATTCATCATACATTGGTCCATACAACATTTCCAACTCTTCAATTGTCGTGTCGACTGTCATATCAGCTCTAGGAACATTTTCTGGAACCAGCGTTGAACTTGACGGTTCATTGCTGTGGTCTTGAGTTCCGAGTTCCGTGCGGTTGTGAACGGAAGTCGTTGGTCGTTGTGGATCGGGACTTAAACTGTTTTGTTCAAGTGCCATTTCTTGAGATTCATCAAATCGGATGTGAATTGTCTCGACAATCAATTTTGTTCTTTTGTTGAACGGTATAAATAAGGAAAACCTTTATGTTCTTATTGAACCTTTACTTGATTACCTGCACTTTCATCAGTAGTTTGTATGCTTGCATATTTGTTAGTGATATCTTTGTGAGAACCATGTGGGGGTTCACAGTGAACCTTTGTCGTGCTAGAGGGAAATATTTTTCCAGTAGGAACCCATTTAAGACCAGTTGTTTTGAAGATTCTACCTGTTTGTCTCCACTTAAGACAGGGTCTAGGAAACTTAGCTTGCTCATGCACCGCGGAAGACTTAATTGGAGAAAAACTATTTCCTATAGGGTTCCATCTTTGAGATGCTCTAGCTGTTTGGTTTACCTTGTTCAGTACTTTAGTGATGCAATCATCATGAATGGCATTAAACACACATTTGTTACATTTCGTGCAAACAAAGTGCTTAGCATCTGAGAAGGATCTAGTGTTCCTAGGATAAGCTGATTTGGGCACATCATAGAAGGGTCTAGAATTCCTAGATGTGTGATTAGCGCTCCTAGGTTTCGGTTGGGTCCTATCTCTTGCTTGTGTCTTTATCTTAGCATCCTCTAGATAGCTTTTATGACCCGTGTCATTTGAACTTCGCCTAGGTATGTTCTTGTGGCTATTGCTAGAGTTGCTTGAACCATTCATGTGATTGGGTTTAACATAGGCAGAATATCTTAAGGAGTATCTAGATTGTGGAGTGGCAGTGTTTGGCAAATTTCTACGCATGTCAACTTGGGATGCAAACCTCGAGTTCGATGTTTTGGGTCGTTCAGATTTAAACGCATTCGGTTGTCTAGCAACTGAGCGGTTTCTGAATGGTTGAGTAGGAGGTTTCCCCAAGATAGACTGATTTGCTAACTTAGTATCCACACTATTTCCTTTTAGCTTCCTTAATTCATTTTTCACTGCTGTTAATGCAAAAACCTTTTCCTAAATCTGAGCTTTCAATTTCTCATTTTGTAGAAGTAATTGAGCGACACGTTGTTCTAACTTAATGTTTATATTATCAAATATGTCGTTATCAGCATTCGCGTCATTACTATCTACAGTGTCGATAGGTTGCACAGATATTCCACTTATTGAAGCAGGCGGAGGACTTGGATTTTGAGAAGCCAACTTTGATTCTAACAAATTTATTTGTTTCACAAAATGTTCTTTTTCCGTATTAGAATCTTGAATCTTACGATCCAGTTTTTGTTCAAGAACAACGTTTGCTTTTTCAAGTTTTTCAAAATAAGATTCAAATTTGTCATTTTTCTTTAAAAACTCGAGTTTGGCATCCTCAAAATCTTTTGTCTTTTGAGCTAACATAGTTTCAAGCTCATGAAGCTTAGAATCAATATATTGATGATCATCATACACAGCATTTAATTGTACCTCAGCCATTGGCTCCTCATCATATATGGGTCTGATATCTGCATCATCGGTTGTTTGATCATTCCCTGAGTTGTTGCTGGTATGCTGCTTTTCTGATTCTATCCCGCTGCGTTCTGTGACAATCGTACAATCATTCAATGTTTGACCATCATCGACATAGATCTCATTCTTCTGACGTGTTCTTTCAGCAATGGACTTCCTTACATCACTCATGTGTTGAAGAAATGTCTCCTTGAATTCTTGAACTTCTAACCGAGTAAATTCAAAGAAGTATTTGTTTATGAATTCTCGATCATAGTGTACAGAGACATGTGTATCAAGGAATTGCTGAAACTGATTCTCAAGTACCAAAACGGCATCTATGGATTCAACCTCTTGAAGGTCATCGTTTGCAAGTTGTTGTTCAAGATTATCTGCATTGAGTTGCATTGTGCTTGTGAATGTCTCAACATCTTGACCAGTGAGTGACATGAATACCCGTTTGAATCCAAGTTCGGCGCGAGTGCCTTTTAACTCGTCAGTTGAAAGGACTTGAATGTGTGACTGGAGTGATCTAAAGTGTGTCATGCATCGTTCTTTTACAACCGACATCTTGGATTTGAGTGCATGCACATCTTGTGTTACAGAATCCATAATGGGTGACACAGTTGATGAATTGACTTTGGATCTTAAGTTGATATGGTGTGATTGGTTTGTGGTTGCAATTTCGAAAATTCCGATTTTTTCCCAGTCCGACAATAAATTCCTCAGTCCGACAAAACGGTAAGCTGAAAAAATGTGTCTTACCAAATTTTGAAATCAAATCTGAAATATCCAAAAACTAATAGGGAAAATTTTTGAAAAATGAAAAATTTTGACAAAAATAAAACCTAAAAATGGCCTAAAAATTTGAATTTTGGTCCGAAAATTTGAATTTTTGGTCGAAAAATTTTTCGCATCGCCAAAATTTGAAATCAAAGCATAAATGGCCTAAAAATGGTCTAGAAAAAAATAATTTTTAAAATGGTTTCCCCGCCAAAAAACTCTTTTTTTTTTTTTTTTTTTTTTTTTTTTTTTTTTTTTTTTTTTAATCTTCGTGTAAACGATATTACGAAACTAGTCTAGATGGTGGCTAAGTCGAAAAAATACTTGAACAAAATTTAGCTAAACAAGTCATCGGAATGTCCATCGGAATGTGTTCAGATGTGATCGCAATGTACAATCGTAATCTGTGATCGCAATGTACAATCGTAATCCCTGATCGCAATGTACCTGTCGGAATCCCAGATCGGAATGCTTAGATCGAAATGTGGCTGAAACAAATTTGGCAGAGTTACGACTTAACAACTTCCTTATAACCGTCGGAATCCCAGATCGCAAAGAACGATCGGAATGTCCAGATCGGAATAAGTATCGAAATCCTCAGTATCGCAATGTGGAACCAATCACTTTCCGATGGTGATGGTTATTGCGATGGGAGCCCCATTTACATGTACTTTCCGAAATTTAAGCTGTCGCAATAAGAGACCTTATTTCCAACTTTTTAGGCAACGATTTTAGCAACTTTTAGGCAACAAATTTAGCAACTTTTAGGCAACAAATTTAGCAACTTTTAGGCAACAAATTTAGCAACTTTTAGGCAACAAATTCGTGATTTTTACCAAACCAAAACAACCAAATCTCTACAACAAGTATATAGAAGATTTGTAGCAAGATGAAGAACACGAAAAACACAAAAAGAATTTGAATTCGTGATGATTTATAGATTAAATCATACGAATCAAATATAATAACAACAATCAATCACAAAACTACCCCGTGGCGATTGATACCAATTGTTGTCCCTAATATATGATGATTGTAATACACGAATTTAAAGAAAGAAAGGTAGAAATGAGAAGAATTCTAGAGAGAGAAAGTAGTGAGAGAAAGTGAGAGAGAAATGGTTGGAACTAGGTGAATGTTAGATTGAGAAGTGAAAAATACAAATGAACCAACACCCTTCCTAACATGCTAGGAAGGGTATATATAGTCCACCCACATGCGGGCTTCTTTATGGACTATATGGTTTGGGCCGGCTTTCCTTTTGGGCCTTAGTTACTTATCAATGAACTTTAGCCTAAAGTTAAGCCCGTATAACACGACTAATATACTACCTATTACAACGTTCTAAATATATGATACATAATAAACATATGACCGAGCATTCTTGTTTGGCTCAATATTTTGAGGCTAACATATGTGCTATTTTGGAGTCTCATGTTGACGTATATGTTGCGTATGATACATGTCGTAAGGTGTGTAGGAGATGGAAGTGGATTTCGAATGGTAGCTTGTGTACTAAAGGTTCTCGTATTATTTTTGGTTGGAATGAGGATATGGTTGATGTTGGTGTTATGGCTCAAACGGAACAGGTTATTCATTGTCAGATTAATACTCGGGCAGACCGGAAAACCATTTTCTGTTTTTTGTGTATGCTGCCAACTACTATGTGGATCGTCGTGGATTATGGAATGATATTGCTGCTTATGCTTATCTCATGCGTGATAAGCCATGGGTTTTGATGGGTGATTTCAATGCTGCTCTTAATCTTGAAGATCACTCCTATGGTGGGTATGAGCCAAATATTGCTATGCATGAATTTAAAGAATGTGTTCCACTCATGGAGGTTATGGATGTTAATGCTACTGGACTTCACTTCACTTGGAATCAAAAACCTCAGGGTGACTGTGGTGTTCTTAAGAAGATTGACAGGATTATGTCTAATATGGTTTTTATTGATGCGTTTCCGGGTTCTCTTGGGGTGTTTCAGCCTTATCGTATTTCGGATCATTCTCCGTGTGTTCTTCGTATTCCTAAGGTTAGTAGACCAAAGCCAAAGCCTTTCAAATTTTCTAATTTTCTTGTTCATAAGGAAGGGTTTCGTTCTGTTGTTCTGAATGGGTGGAATGCTAGTGTTTCGGGTTGTGCTATGTATCGTGTGGTTAAACGTCTGAAATATTTTAAAGCGCCATTTCGCAAGCTTCTTCACGAGAATGGTAATCTGCACGCGCATGTGATTCGGACCAGGGATGAGCTTGACGCGGCTCAAAGGGCTCTTGACTTAAATTTATCAAATACAGATGTCCGTGAAGTTCATGTTCGATGTCTTTTGGCGTTTAGAGAAGCGTCTCTTGATGAGGAAAGGTTTTTAAAATAGAAAGCTAAGATTGAGTGGCTTGATGCAGGTGATTCTAATACAGCTTATTTTAATAAAATTGTTGAGTGTTCGAATGCCCGCAACAGGATTGATATGGTGTGAGACATGTCTAATGTGTTGTGTGAATGGAATGATGTTGTGAATGCGTTTGTGGCACATTATGAGCAGTTTCTTGGTTTGGAGGGTTTTTCTATCCCTTTGGAATCACATGATTTGTTCTCTAATTTTCTTGATGCGCAGCGTGCTTTGGATATGGTTCAGTGGTGTCGGATGCTGAGATTAAGAATGCTATGTTCTCGATGGGTAATGATAAATCTCCTGGTCCGGATGGTTTTACAGTAGCGTTTTTTAAGAATGTCTGGGATATTTTGGTTGGTGATGTTACATGTGCTATTCGGGACTTTTTCACTAATGGTAAGTTGCTTAAAGAAATAAATCATACTATTATTGCGCTTATTCCAAATGTGATTGTTCCTAATAATATCACGGATTATAGACCTATTTCTTGCTGTAATGTGATTTTTAAATGCATCACGAAGATTATTGCTAACCGTGTTAAAGTGGTGTTGGGGGACTTGGTTAATATCAATCAATCTGCGTTTGTTCTGGGGCGAAGGATTTCGGATAATATATTACTTACACAGGAATTAATGAGAAGTTATCATAGGAATATTGGGTCGCCTCGTTGTGCTTTCAAAGTTGATATTCAAAAGGCTTTTGATACTGTTGATTGGGGTTTTCTTAGGGTGATTCTACTGGGTTTTGGCTTTCACACTATGATGGTTGAATGGATTATGGAGTGCGTGACTACGGCCTCTTACTCTATTTGTATTAATGGGAATCTCCATGGCTGGTTTAAGGGTAAACGTGGGCTAAGACAGGGTGATCCCTTGTCACCTTATTTATTTACGTTGGTTATGGAAGTTTTGACTCTCTTGATGCAGAAGCGTGTTCGCTTGGCGGAGGAGTTTTTGTATCATAATCATGGTGAGCACCAGCGTATTGTTAATCTATGTTTTACAGATGATTTATTTATTTTCGCTAGGGGGCATCTGGATTCGGTTCGCACCATTATGGATGCTATGGAGGAATTTAAAAATGTGTCAGGTTTGGTTCCAAGTATTCCTAAGAGTACAGCTTTCTTTTGTAATGTTCCACCTGATGTGAAAGCTAGTATTCTGGATCTTATGCCGTTTGCGGAAGGCACATTGCCAGTGCGTTATCTTAGGGTTCCTCTTATCTTGTCCAGGCTGCTTTATAAGGATTGCAAAGTCCTTGTGGAAAAGTTTGAGAGTCGGGTCTAGGATTGGCGTAATAAATTTCTATCTACTGTAGGGAGACTTCAACTTGTTAAATTTGTGTTATCATCTATGCACTTGTACTTGGCTTCAATTTTTATCCTGCCTGTTCGGATTATTCATGATCTTGAGCAGCTTTTGAGGAACTTTTTATGGTGTCAAGGTGAGATGAAAAAGGGGAGAGCAAAGGTGACGTGGGAGGATGTGTGCATTCCACAAAGTGAGGGCGGTCTTGGTATTAGAAGGCTTGATGATTTTAATGTTGCTCTTATTACCTCTCATATTTGGTCTCTTTTCAGGCGTAAGGAATCATTATGGGTTCAATGGATACATTCGTATAAGTTAAGGGGTAGGAGCTTTTGGGATGTTCCTTATATTGGTGATGTAAGTTGGGGTTGGCGTAAGCTTCTTCAGCTTAGGACATGTGTGCGGTCGTTTATTTGGTATAGGCTTCATGATGGTAAATCTGCGTCTATGTGGTTTGATAGGTGGGCTGCTGAGTGTCTATTACGGGATACTCTTACGGTACACAATATTGTTAGGTCCAGTTTTACCTATCATGATACTGTTGCTGATTTGATTGAGAACAACGCCTGGAAATGGCCGACTGACTGGGTGGAAATATTTCCTGTTGTCGTCTCTATTCCTGTTCCCGCTCTGGAGGAGGGGCGGTCGGATTCTCTGGTATGGCGTGATGGTGGTGGTTCTTTGCAGTCATTTTCTGTGGCTCTGGCTTGGGATACGCTGCGAACTAGACGTCAGACTATGGTTTGGTACCATGTTGTTTCGTTCTCTCATTGTATTCCTCGACACTCGGTACATATGTGGCTTGTTGTTAAGCAGAAACTAAAGACTCAGGATCGTTTGCGGCAATGGGATGTTGGGCCTGCAGTGGATTTAAGTCTGCTTCGGTGTCCTTTGTGCAAAGTCACTCCCGATTCTCATTCGCATTTGTTTTTTTAGTGATCTTATTCTTCACAGGTGTGGACGCATATTAGGGTACTTTGTGGTATGGATTCTATTCCTCCTTGTTTGGATGATGTTTTGGCATTTCTTATACCAATATCCGAAAGAAAATTTACTGCTAGTATTATTGCTCGTCTGGTTGTTGCGGCTACTGTATACTTTGTTTGGATGGAACGGAATGCTAGATTGTTCAAAGGGAAACAACTTTCTGTGGATAAACTTGTTAGTATCATTACTTCTACTGTTCGTCTCAAGCTTATTACTTTCATATTCAAGAAGATGACTACACGATCTTTGGCTATTTTGGATCGGTGGAGACTTCCGTCCTCAAGTGTTTCTCATGATGGGGGTACCGGGTAAGGGTTGTACTATTTTTCCTTTTTGGGGTTTTTCCCACAGGGTTTTTCTCAAAAAGGTTTTTTAAGGAGGCAGCCTTATCTGGATCCTTTACTTCCATTATGCTGTTGTTGGTGTTGTGGGGTGGTCGCCTGGTTCCAAGATTTCTTCTTATTGGAGTTTGTTAATGTTGTTTTTTACACTAGTTTCCGCTTTGTAATGTTAGCTTAGTGTTGCTGTGTTTAAGGCCTGTCATAATCACTTGTTGATCAAGCTCTTGGCTTGAGGTTAATACAGTATTTTAGCCGTATTCCATTTGTACTTAACATTGGTTTTTTGGTTAATATATTTACCGGGGTAACTCCCTTTACCAAAAAAAACAAGAATAGGCTTCGTAGTTCTAGCATTCACTCCATTACGATTAAAAGCACAAGCATCATGATTGAATGTACGAACACATTTTCCACATTTAACACAAGCAAATTCAACATTTGAAGTCTTAACATTCAAACTGTCATTACATGCAGTTACAGACGTTTTATTCTTAGAAAATTTAAAATTCCTACAGTAGTCTTCTACTTCCATCTTCTTCCCTTGACTATTGTTAGGGATGAATTTATCTTGCATTCTAGTGCTCTTAAGCTGTGGTCCGCTAACGCTAGTAGTGGGAGTTACTCCTATAGAAGAAGACACACGTTGATTAGTTTTCCTAGTATTCTAAGGTAACTGCGATGTTCCAATTTGAGTGGGCCTAGTGTTCATCGTATACTTTCCAGGTGCTATCACATTTATGCTCTTATCAGTTCCTAGCTTAGGCAAAGTCTGTGGTGGTTTTCCCAAAACAGATGATTTAGGGCATTTAACCGCATTCGGTTGACGAACGGCGGATGGTTTACCCAAATCAGACTTTCCTTTCATTTTCTCAATGAGTTTTTGTAACTCACTGATGGCTATGTCCCTTTCTTGTAGTTGAGCTTTCAAATCATTTATTTTGATACTTTTTTCATTCAATTGACGAAACGAAGAAGCTACAAGTTCTTGACACTTTTTATGATCATGAGATTTATCACCATTTTGTAAAGCAAGTTCAAGAGAAATGGAGTGTTTCTCAAGTTGGGAAAAACTTTTCGAAAGTTTGTTATATGACTGAATTTGTTTCAAAAGCTCAACTTCAAGATTTTGACATTTAGTGTCCGTTTCTGACACTAGACATGCTACACAAAAATATTGATCAAGATCGGTATACACACCAAGTATAACATTCATATGGTCAACATAATAGTATTCCTTAGAAATTCGATCAATTTCGTTAGAAAGTTGGTGTTCTTGTGTCTTTAATTTAGTTT
Source organism: Glebionis coronaria (assembly GCA_025667525.1). Classification (NCBI taxonomy): domain Eukaryota; kingdom Viridiplantae; phylum Streptophyta; class Magnoliopsida; order Asterales; family Asteraceae; genus Glebionis; species Glebionis coronaria. The sequence continues at coordinate 335,465,135 of CM046881.1, read as the reverse complement.
GAATAAAATCAACTTCGTCTTCAAGAGATTTAACATATCTTAAATCAATTATCATTTCCTCAGTGAGAGCTTTATAAAATATTTCCACATTATTTGAAAGATCATCGATTGTTGGAACAAGACATTGTTGAATGACGACTTCAACGTGTGGGTTAGGTTTAATATTCCAAACGGTATCTCTAGAAACTTTTTCATAATCGACGACACCTTTGTACAAATTTAAAACCCCTTGTTTTATAAATTCAAATTGCTGAACACTTTTACTTTTCTCATCCCATTTACGTTTTTCATCCGAAATTTGTTTTTCTAACAAAATTGATTGCTTTTTGAAACCCCTTTTTAAAGAAACTTTCTTTTCCGTTTCATGACTCGGTGGTGGAACATTTGTAAAAAACTCTTGTTCTTTTGAAAGTTCTTTTTGAGGAACAAACTTAATATGATGATTAGAATCATAAAGGTTTATCAAATCACTAAAGTTGGATTGACTTTCTTCATGATGACGGATGATTTCGTCGCATTCAGGGGAAAGCATATGAGCAAGATTATCATTATAACAACCGATATCATAAAGAGAATGCTTGATACTTTGAGCTCTCTTGAGATATTCAGGCTTAACAAAACTCGTTTTCATTTTTCTATTGAGCATGTTCATAGTTTGAATAGACTGGCCCGTTTTGTAAATAATGTTGTTTAACGTTTCGACTCTCTTTTCCAAAGCAAGAACCTTCTCAATGTCCTTTTCTTCACTAGTTTTATAAAGCTCAGTTTGTTCTTTATTAACCGAATCTAATTCAGAAATCTGGAGTTTATGTAACAGCAGTTGTTCTTCAAGTTCCGATATCTTTTGTTTTGACATATAAATTTCATGTGTTACTTCAGAACAATATTGTTCGTTGAGCACCTTGCGTTCATGTACCAAACCATTAGCTATAGCAACGTGTCGATCAGCTTCTTTTACATAATCACACTCCTTAAGCATGTCTATCTCCTCGGCTAAAGATGTGTTTCCTTGCTTTAAATGTTTATTAGCCTCTTTGTTTTCATTAATTTCATGCTTCAAAGTTTCAATAATAGACGCAAGCAAATCACGGTCCTCATCTGATTCAGTATCCTGAGCAACATTATCGTCATCATAACACATATGTTATGAATCCGTAGAGATATTGATATCCTCTATGTCCATTACATATGTGTCATTGATGCTTTCGGGTTGCTCAGGATGTCGTCGTTCATTTGCAAACACATTATAGTTATCGTATGATGGTACCTTTTCAATTGGCTCAGTATCAAAGATAGGTCCATTATTGTCAATAGTCACTGGAATCACTTCATGAATCTTTGCCATGTATACATAATGTGCCTCCAACTCTTGATCACCGTCTTCATCATTAGTGTCATCACGCCAATCAACTTCATCTGCTATAAGCGGAATCCCTGCCTCTTCTTTCTTACACATCAACATCTTTTCCTTGTGATATGCGGAATCCTTAACCCTTTTTGGCTTCTTGCATTCTCTAGCCATATGCCCAAATTCCTTGCAATTAAAGCATCGAATCCCAGTCTGATGCACAACCGGAGTGCCTACATTTTCTCTAGCCCCAACTTGATTTGGCAACCTCGGGTTATTATACCTTGCATTACGATCATACCTTAGAGTATTGTCGACTTCCTTATATCGAGCATTGGAGGATGATCTGGGGTTGTTGTTGGTAGGTTTGTAGATCTTCTTATATGTTGTGGTGAGTAAAGACATTAGTTCCTCAATCTTCTTGTCCCTTGAAGTTTCTTCATCGTTACTGTCTCCATCTGACTCGGTGTCATACTTTGGAGGTAGAGTGGGGAAATTGCTTTTGCTTTGGTTCTAGCAGTAGCTATAGGTTTGGTGGATGAGCTTGATGACCTTGAAGAATGAGAATGTGCTTGTTGACGTTGAACGCGTTTTGTTGAGGTAGCAGCCACAAAAGCAATAGAGTATCGTTCTGCCTTTTTAGCTCGAAGTTCATTCACTTCATTCTGATGTTGTTTCAAGATATCATAAAGTTTGTGATAAGAGATAGTCTTGATATCTTCCCTTTGTTTAACCAAAGTCACAAACCTTTGCCATTCTGGTTTTAGTTGAAGTAGAAACTGAACATTGGCATGATGATTGGAGATGGTACACAGATTTCTGACAAGATCATTCATCATTTTGTAGAATCTCGAGTAATATTAGTCAATGTATTCACCATCTTCGGATGTGAATTTTTCGAACTCCCAAAGTAGATTATTCTCGAGATCTTGAACATTGATCGACTCACCTTGCTTCAATATTCCCCATTTCCATAGCATTAGGACATGCATCAACCGTGGAATAGATATCGTTATCAATCCCAGTGAGTATGTAGTTCACAGCATCAGCTTCAGCTTGGAGAAGTTTCCTTTACTCAGCAGGACATGTGTCGAAATTCTCCATAGCTCTTGTGGTTGATGAAGTACCATCCTCTGCCTGAGTTGTAATTAGTCTGAATTCAAAAACGAAAGGTGCATTTTCAAGGCAATGACGAAGAGCTGTTCGATTCTATTTTGTGTCTAGAAATCTCAGGAAACGAGATCTCCAGTGAACGTAGCAACCGGTTGTCAGCACAGGTGGATTACCGTTGCCACCTTGTTCCAAACGAATTTGATTAGAAGTCGCATTGTTGATGTTTGACATGGTAAATTCTTGTGAATGGATTACAGATCTTAATAGATTTGTTGTAATGAGGTGTGGTTGAAATTACGGAACATTCCAAAATTCTTCAGTCCGACAATAAATTCCTCAGTCCGACATAATGGTAAGCCGAAAAATTTTGTATCACCAAATTTGAATTGAGTTAGAAATAGCCAAAAACTAGTAGGGAAGAAATTTGAATCTACTTGACCTACAAATTTTAACTCCTTTTTTTGAAAACGATGTTCCGGAACTAGTCTAGATAGTGGCTAAGTCTAGAAATTGCTCCAACAAAAAACTGAGTTCGGAATACCTGAGAACCATTGGATTCGAAATGTTGGATACTTAATATGAATTCGAAATGTTGATTTTGAATGATGAATTCGGAATGTTGATTCTGAATGATGAATTCGGAACGTTTTCTTATTCACGGATTCGGAATGTTTTCTTAGTACCCCAATTCGGAATATATGGTGTACCCCAATTCGAAATGCAAATTTCTTAACCAATCCGGAATACGAAAAAAACTTCAGTTCAGAATGTGCCAAAACTTCTGAATTCGGAATAATCTGTTACTTACCAATTCGGAATCTGGCAAATAACTTGAATTCGGAATAATTTGTTCACCAATTCGGTATCTGTTTGTACTGCAATTCGGAATTTTTATACTGCCCAATCCGGAATATTTTTGCACTGCAATTCGGAATTTTTGTACTGCCCAATCCGGAATATCACCAATCCAGAATATCAAGGGTTTTTGAGTTTGGAATTTTGAAAAAAAAAATAGGATCTCAGATATCAAGGAGGAAAGACGATATTTTTCACCAAAAAATCGATCCAAACGCCAAAACATTTTTGTGTTTTTAACCAAAATAATTATCCCAAATCACTACCACAACTATGTAGATGATATTGGGAAAGATTAAACCATAAAAAATACAAAAATTTTGAAAATCGAGCTCCTTGATCCTTAAAAAACCAACGAATTTTAAATCAAACAAACCACACAAACTTCAATCACCTGTCTACTATAAGCTCTTGATACCAAATGTTAATCTCAATCAATCTATAACACAATACATATGATAGAAATAGAGAGAATTTAGAGAGAGAAAGTAGTGAGAGAAAGTAGAGAGATGGTGGAAGGTTAATACTTTAGAGAGAGAAAGTAAATGAACCAACACCCTCTTCCACACATGGAAGAGGGTTTATATACCCATGAGCTTGGTGGGCTCATGGGCTTGTTTCATGGGTCGGGCTTGGCTTGACTTGGGCTTAGAGCCCCTAACTTACATAATATTATCTTAAGTCCAATCCCGGTTAATCCGACTAGCCAATTACTATACAAGACCATTAACGACTAAGATGACCTATTACATTCTTGTTCGACTATATAAAACATAGGGCTAACATTTTACCTAATTTGGCCATTTGGAATATTCTAAATTCAAATTTCCATTTTCCAGTTCAATAAAACATTTTCTTTAAAAAGAAGTTCATTAAAAAGTTATGTCACATTTGAATAAATGTGAGTTTTAAGGTTAATCACTTTTAATGATCACTAAACATGTATAAGATATGTTTGTGTAAGACTTAAATGATTATTACCTAAATGATAGTGTTCGTTAAATAATTCCTTTTACGGTTATCTTTGACAATAAATGTTTTTACACTTTGTCATGATCAAAACTAAGAATGATTAGTTATTACAAATAATGTTTTTAGGCATCGGTTGCATTAACAGTGAGGATCCCCTAAAACATATTTATACTCTATTATCAATAAAAGGATTAAGGTTTTGAGAGATGAGCATTAAAACAAGATGAGATGACAAATGATTTATCACAAACCTATTAGAAAAATAAGTTAGTGGCAAAGATGTCAATATGATGGGAATCATATGATAAAAAACACATTTGACAGAAAACCCCACGTAACAAGATAGCATCAAGACAGAGAGTCATATTTTGTAATAGAATGACATATAAAACACTTCATTATGAAATGATTTTGTTGTTACTTTTAGACACATATGCATACATACCTATACTTTACACAATTATTGAAAAGATAGAATAACTTCTAAATGCTTATTATGCCAGAAAACATTAAAGACATATAAATGCACATATAGTGTCACATAAGCAAGATGAACTATTTATGAGTCATGGTTAATATTAGTGTTGCTAGTGTTATTAGTGCTACCGTGATGATAAAGACAGAAGACGTGTGAAGCTATCTATAGAAGATATTATGTATGTATCTTCAAGTTTCAATTATTTCTTGTGATCTTTGTCTTGTAAACGACTCCTTGTGTTATAAAAGGAGGTCCAAGGGTTAGATGTTAGGCACGTGATAACGCCCAAATCCAACATGTTTTTTGGGAGCGTTATCCGCACTTTTGTACATGTATTTTGGTTATATCTATAATACTTTTGTGCATATTTGTGCCAAAATGTGTTTACAAGTCTATGTGTAGCCAAATGCAGGGAAAAGAATAAAAGCACGAAGAAAGCAAGTAAAAGTGAAGATTAGTAGAAGTACGAAGAATCCTAGTCAAGTTCGAGACCCGTGTACGAGTTACAAGCCTTTGAAGATCAATTTCGGGTGCGAGAACAAGTGTTTTCAAGAATGTACAAGCTTTACAAGTAATCCCGACTTGAGAAATGCAAGAGAAATCATGTAGCTATTTGTAGTATCAAGTGTTCAAATCACTCAGCATGGAAGTAGATGTCAGTCGTGTGAGTAGATTTCAGCCATCCTCAGCTGTCACGATCTCCTTTTCACTCAGCTGCCACCAGCAAGAAAGTAGATTGCCAGCCAACTCTAGTTGCCATCATCTCCTTTTCCTTGGGCAGAATTTCTACTACAAGCTATCAATACATTCTTGAAGCATCTAAAGACTCCACAAGAATATTCTATTAGGGAGTCTAGAAAACCTTTGGCACCAAGCAAAATACTTAGCCAACAAGCCATGCATTCAAGTCTATGCCATCAATTTGCCAATAAATAAGACCCATGGGGTCACAATTTCACTATACTCTTTCATAACCATCATATTACTTATTATTCTACCAAGAAAACTCTCACTCCCTTGTTCAAAACCTAAAATCCGAATTTAAGCAAGGAGGTGCAAGAAAAGTCACTTTTGGAGCCCGAAAAGCAAACTTAACATCACCAAACTCTTAGGGATCATTACCCTAATCATTAGCACTATATTTCCACTTTGTAAGACTCTTGATTATGACTTTTAAGACTATTATTTCTGAGTTTATGTCAATGAGTGGCTAGTTTATTTTACACTTGGTAAGATGATGTTTGTGGTATGAAGATGTGGTTGTGATTGTGATTTATGTTTTAATTAAATTTCAAGATTTGCCTTTGAACCATTGGCACTTATGTTTCATGTGACATTGGTTGTCAAAACCTAATTGGTTGTTAAAGATTTCATAGGTCGAAAGGGTTATTTTCTAACAACAAGTCATAGCTGGTTTGTCTATGGATTGGCTATCTTTTGTATTGACCATTTACTAAGAAGTTTTGATCACTAAAAAAACATAATTATAAGTATTTACAAGTTTTTGAAATGAACCGCGAATCAAACGATTTGAAATTGGATTAGTTCTTGAATTGAGTGATTGAGTCTAATGCTTGTTTTCCTTACCCAAGTCTTGACGAAGATTGAAGCTTTTGAAAACAATATATTTTATTAACCATCTAATTATCATAATATATGTTAATGTGTCATCACAATCATACTACATCGGATGCCCAAACAAATCTTTACCAAGTGTTGTTTTTAATCTTAATATTTCAGATCAAATTACTTATTATTACTTGTCATCATATTGTTACAATAGAATAGATTATATGCGATTTTTGAATGATCATATTTTTGCAAATCCTCGTGAATGATCTCGGTTTACCAATAAAAATTATATAACAAACGAAAGAGTCGTACTTGCTCGTGCGTTTTTAGTTCATTCCGGTAATTTGTGTTTATAAATTTAAAACTTGTTCAATTCAACCATCGGACACGCATCAAGTTTTTGGCGCCGCTGCCTGGGACTTGATTATATTCTTAGTTCTAAAATCCGTTGTAGCGTTTCTTGTTGTCAAATTCCCAAAAAAAATCACTCAGACGACGAGCAGCCGCCCGCTAAGACACCACAGTTCGCGAGTTGTCGGTCAGCCTACGCGAGCAGCCGTCCGTCGCCCGTTCACAGAACGCGAGTTTCCGGTCATATTCTCGAGAAGCCGACCAGCTCCTCGACGACAGAAGCAGCCTCCGGTCGACCTACCTCAGTAGCCGAGAATCCGGCCAGCCTCCCAAAGCAGCCGGTGGCTTCTCGAACGTTTATAAAAAAATGATTTTATTTTTCTTTAGTTTGTTTTATTTAATTTCCTATTTCTTTTATTTTTCTATTATTGTTCGTTTGTTTCTTGTTTGTTTTTTGAAATCTTTTTCAAAAAGTGTTTTGAAGACTTGAATGAACACCCGTTCTTCCGGTCAGGAACCACTTAGTCCTTTCATCGATCCTGAGCGTTTTATTCGTAAAACTCGAAAGAAAAAACAAAGTAAACAACCGTTTGTTCCTTTGGAGAACCGAATTCCTAGATTCAAAAACCCACCATTCGATAATCTCTTAGACGCCTTTGTCGTCTACAACCCATTTAACGATCTACCATTTCTAATGGTCGACGATCAATCTATATGGGGTTCCAACCGTGTTGCAGCACCCCACTCTCGAGGCTACTATCGTTCAAGTTGAACTTGGAGAAAACTTCACCGTGAAAGGTCATCACCTTTCAATGATTAAAGACCGCCAATTTAACGATCGTGCGCGGGCCGATCCGCATAAGCACATTGCCGAATTCGTAAAGATATATGGCATGTTTCGATATGGAGCCGACGTTGATTTAGACGCTATTAAACTTAAAATCTTTCCATCATCTCTATCCGGAGATGCAAGAGTTTGGTATAATGATTTGACGTTCGGTACCATCGCAACATGGGAACAAATGAGAACCGCTTTTGTTAGTCGTTTCTTTCCACCCGCCATGTACGAAAGACTCATTGGATAAATCCGTGGTTTCGCCCAAAATCCCAAAGAACCGCTCGTTGAAGCATGGAAGCGAATGAAAGACCTACTTCGTATTTGTTATGGACATGGTTTAGTAAAAGGAACCATCATCCAAATCTTTTATCATGGTCTCAATGAACCGACGCCAGCAATCCTTGACACCGGTGGAATCTTTCTCTATAAGACTCCTAACAAAGCATGTCAATTACTAGAGGACCGAGTTCTCTTGAAACTCGATTGGTCTAAAGATTCCCGTTCCAAACGTTTCAAGAAAACCGTTGCTTTCGTTGGAATTAACAAAAATTCCAAGCTCGTGGAGAAAATGGAAGCTCTTACATCTAAACTCGACTCGCAATAAAAAGATATCGAAGATGAGATGAAAGAAATACGAGACGGATGTAGCATTTATGGAGGACCTGACCCATCTTCGGATTGTGATGACACATCGATAGGAGGACCTAAGCAAGAAGCAAAGTACACTCAAGAAGGACATCGAGGAGGTGGTTATCGAGGTAACTACTACGGTAGAAACTCCGGTATTTGGCGTGAGTATCCGAAAATGAAAATTGTACCTCACGACCTCGTGAGAACGATGATCCCACTCTATCTAACGAAAAGAAACCCGAAGAATCAAGCTTAGAGAAGACTTTGCGAGAGTTCATCGCATCTCAAAAAGCTACAAACACGTTTATCAAGAACCAATTATTCGATCTCAAAACCAATGTGGAAAGAGGACAAAGACACCATACTGCCTCTATCCATGATCTCGAAACCAAGTTAGGTCGATTTTACGATCAATTCATTGATCGACCGAGTGGTTCGTTACCGAGCAACACTCAATTAAATCCAAAACCATCCGCATCTACGGATAAACCATATCGCCCACCCTCCACCCGTAATGAGCATGTGAATGTCGTATTCACACAGAGTGGGAAGAGTTATGATCCACCACCTAACCCAAACACCAAAACTACCACTTTCGTCGACGAAAGTGAGGATGAATCTGATGAACCCGAGAAGGAAGAACTTGTTTCTCCTTCTAAACCCAAACAACCCACACCAACACCAACAAAGGCGTATGCACCAAAAATTCCATATCCTCAACGCATACGCAAAGAAAATATGGAGGCTCGAAATGCCAAATTCTTAAATATGATTAAAGAAGTTAAGATCAACGTACCCCTTGTTGATATCTTAACTGGCATGCCCAACTATGGGAAATTCCTTAAAGATCTTGTGAGCAACAATAGCAAAATGGAGCAAATCTCTGTTGCCATCCTAAGCGAAGAATGTTCTGCTGTTTTGCAAAACAAACTTCCACCAAAGCTTGGAGAACTGGGAAGCTTTCTTATCCCATGCACCTTAGCCAACAATGTTGAATGTCACGCTGATACAATGAGATTTTGTATGGAAAAAGTTATCGTCATAGTCTCTTCGAATTGATCCTGGTTAACTATGCGACTCAGCTGTCTTTGGTGAAACAAATGTTGTGTCGTTGTAGTATATTGAAATGCAAGACTTAAAAGTAAATGACGTTAATTTAAATCTAAAACTAATTAAAATGTAAAAGTTGCAAATTTTAAAACTTTGAAAAGTAATTTAATTAAATGACTTAAAATTAAAACGTGACGGAAAATTAATCAATTTAAAACTTAAAACTTAACAAAAATAAACAAACAAAGTGAATTCCATCTATTTTACCGGGGTGAAGTCCCTTTTACCCAAAAAAAAAGTGAATTCCATCGCAATGCGATCGGAATCCTGTCGCAATGTCACCCAAAGGAATCCAATCGCAATACCGATCGCAATCACCTATTGCAATAACAAAAACAAACCTGTCGCAATGATCCCAATCGCATTCCTATCGCAATAATCCCAATCGCAATACCGATCGTAATACCACCAAAATCAAACCAATCACAATCCCAATCGCAATCTGCGTCAGAATGCAAAACCCTTATGCGATACACCAATCGCAATACAGGTCGGAATACCTTAACCCTTATGCGATGCAGTGATCGCAATGAGGATCGGAATACCCCGTCGCAATGGGGTTTATCATGCGATGGCTTGTGATTCAAAATAAGCAAATCTAATAAGCTAACTTGAATAAGCACAAACCAAAACTTGATTAAAAAGATATAAAACAAGACAATAAGCAACAAAGTTAAAGACTTTTTAAGACACGAAATAAGAAAAAAAACAATAAGCAAACTTTAAGAAAAATGAAACTTTTTAGAAAACTAAGAAAAGCAAATAAGCTAAGTACAAAACAAGCCAATAAGATTGTCAAACTTATAGCTCATCTCATACAAAAACTTAGATGAAAATAAAAAGATAAACTTTTTATTAAAATAAGCAAAGAGATTAAGCAAAAGCTTGCTTAATCCGAATTTGTAACAAACCAAAAACAAGAAAAGTAGGATGAGAATGATGAAAAGAAACTTGATCAAAGGTAAATGAAGATTAAAGCAACAAAATTAAAGAACACTTACTTGGAATTAAAAGGTATTAAAAGTGCAAGACAATGTATTTAAATTGACATGAAAAGTAAATGTGCAAAAATTAAAGATGGAAGAATTAGTGTCACTCTAGCCAACAAGAGAAAATGAAATGATTATCTAATCTATTTATAGGGGAGCATTAGGAGGTGCTTAGGAAGCTTCCTCCCCTCTTTCTTCTTTCCTTAATTGCACCATTAAGTCCTTAAGTCTTTAATCTTCTTAAATCTTGGACTTTAATGACTTTGTCTCAGGATTTCTTTAAACTCGTCTTGTAATTCTTCAATAAATTAGATTTGATTTCTTCGGCTTTTAGTAAACTTCCGTCTTTTGAATTTTTCTTCGATAAATCTTCAGAATTGGTCTTGGACTTCCGTTCTTTTTGCACTCTTGACTTCTTGACTTCGTCTTTCATCTTTTTCTTCGATAAAAGCCTGTGAATGCCCGTGTTTTCTCCCTTTTCCACATTTTTGTCCTAAATCACAACAGAAACACAAACCACGCATAATTCCGACATTTACGACATAAAATACACGTTTTGGCTCGGTTATTATTGTAATTAAGTGGTAAAAAGGATGGGTGTTTACACACCTATCAAATCCCCTACACTTGACCATTGCAATGTCCTCATGCAATGCATTAGTTACAAAGCACGATTACATTTTTTTATCAAAATCAATCCACCTTGGCCTTTATTAAAGAGATAGAAAACTATAAACATTCAAAGTAAAGAAATCAAAAGCATACCTTCGGGTTTTGGAAATGTCATGAATGATCATCATCCTCAGGTTTTCACTTTCTCCAAACCAAGCTTAAAAACGAGATCATTGTTATTATAAGTTAGCAAACTTAACACAAACTCATGTGGGCCAATTATTCACTTAGACTCCCTTATTCCTAGGTGTATCTCTTATATTTTATTATTGTCTTGAATGATCACGAGGATGCATTGTTCACTTATTTCGATAGTTATTTAGGCTGAAAATAAAGTGGGACGATTTAATCAATAATTAGCTAAAGGACAAAATCTTTTAAAACTGCTTCTCGGGACCTCATAAAGTTCATATCTTGGCATAACTCGCTTCGCGATTTGAGACCTTTCTCGGAACGATATTTGGCAGCGACTTCATACTTCAAACCTTGAGAGACGTTCATGAAATAATGGCCTTCTCTTCATAATAGGAATTTCTTCACTTGAAGTTTTGAGAGATTTTTCATATTAGGACCACGACTTCTTCATTTTTCTCCAATCTTTATTTTGGACTTTGATATACAACGATCCGCCTCCTTTTTGGACTTGGCTTTATTTATCCTCATACCTTGTTGTGGCCTTTTCGGATAGACTTCTCCATGACTTTTGGGGAGTTTTTGCTTTTCGTCGTGTGTCTCGATCCTTCATATTGATCTTTGATAAATGATTCTTCACATCACTTTGGATCTTTAGCAACAAAATATAGCCCTCATGTCTTGTTAGGACCTTTTCGGACTCGCCAATCTTCGCATCCCGCTTCAATAAGTTATGCCTTGGCTATGAACTCTAATCTATACCGAGCAACTTTTAAACGATCTTGGGCTAGAAGCTAAGTAACTTTTCAAATCGTACAACCTTATTTATTGCAGTTAAATTTATTAGCAAGCGATGGGAGAATAGGCTCATAATTAACTCACATAAATTCACGAAAGAATACCAAACTTATAATTGACTCTATCATCTCTCGTTCTCCACAGTTTAAAATCTCAAGGAATGAGACTCGTGGATGCTTAGCCTATTAAATGAAAGTTTTGGGTTTTCGAGTCGCTTATAGGATCTTGCAAACTCTTATACTTTTTCAAGTTTAGAAATCGCATTTTAAAGTTCCCTTGATAAACGACTCTCTAGGGGAACTTACGAAAAGTTCTTGTTCTTAACCCGTGAGAGTTAAGACTTTCGCGTTTTATAGCTCCCTATATAAAAGCCTAGCAAAACTTGACTTAAACACGTTAAGGATACTAGCTAGAGTAAACTCGGGCTGAGTCAAAAGATTCACAACGTTTGAAAATTAAAACCACTTTATTGAAATTTATTCTAATAAGGAAAGAAAATAACTATACAAAGGTAAAAATTAATAGGCCAAAATAGATCAAAAAATTTGAAAAATGTCGAAAAATTGATTTTCCGGTTAAAATGAGGACAAATACAAGGAAAAGGCCACTTGACTTCGATAGAAGTCCCCCCTACACTTGATATAAACATTGTCCTCAAGGTTTAAGAATGTGGGAGTAAACTCCCCTACACTTAGAACATTGTGCACGTTGTTTAAATCTCGCTGAGGAAGAGACAACTAAAGAGATTCCTATTTTAATATTGAGAAATATAAAATAGTGAATCGAAAAGAGTTTAGGATAGAACCGGGAAGAAGGGAACACGGAATCACGGGTCGTCAAGAATCATCAAGAGTGGATCATTGAGCGCTCGAATCCCTGAATATTAGAAGAGAGGAGATAGCAAACACCAACGGGTCTCCCCTACACTTAGGATAAAGAAATTTAAAATATAGAAACATGGGTTGCCTCCCAAGAATCGCTTGATTTTTGTTCACCGAGTCGTGAGCCTGACTCGACCTTGATTAGCATAGGAAGAAGCATGAAACATATCCAACGGGATCAAAGACATAGTTTTCGTCCATCAAATAGCACAAGCTTAAGGCGAACAAGGCAAGCTAAAGAAGAGTAGGCAAGGTTCCCTTAAGCAAAGACGGATCACGGTGGAAGCAAGGGTGAAGTGGTGCAAGCATATCTTCAGTAGTGCCAAAAATCTTTCCTTTTATTTCATCAGATAGATACTGAGATGGCTGAAGAATATCGATACCGGGGTCGAACACCTTTTCCTTTAGGGGAAAATAACACCTGCCATACCTAAATCTTCTCGAGTATCAGGCTCTTGATAATTAGAAGATCTAGTACGCATACACCTACAAAGGCAAAAGAAAAAGAAACCAAACACAAAGAGAATATATATACACAATAAAAATAAAATATTTTTGGATTTTTGAAAATTTTTTAATTTTTATGGATTTTTAACAATTTTTAATTTTTTTGATTTTTGAAATTGTTAAGCAAGAAAAATAACGCTCACGAATGAACGGATCCCAAAAAGCAACGCGTCTCTCACAGAAAACCGTTAATCCTTACGAAAAGAGCCGGCAGCGGCGCCATTTGATACAATGAGATTTTGTATGGAAAAAGTTATCGTCACAGTCTCTTCGAATTGATCCTGGTTAACTATGCGACTCAGTTGTCTTTGGTGAAACAAATGTTGTGTCGTTGTAGTATATTGAAATGCAAGACTTAAAAGTAAATGACGTTAATTTAAATCTAAAACTAATTAAAATGTAAAAGTTGCAAATTTTAAAACTTTGAAAAGTAATTTAATTAAATGACTTAAAATTAAAACGTGGCGGAAAATTAATCAATTTAAAACTTAAAACTTAACAAAAATAAACAAACAAAGTGAATTCCATCGCAATGCGACCGGAATCCTGTCGCAGTGTCACCCAAAGGAATCCAATCGCAATACCGATCGCAATCACCTATCGCAATAACAAAAACAAACCTGTCGCAATGATCCTAATCGCAATCCTATCGCAATAATCCCAATCGCAATACCGATCGTAATACCACCAAAATCAAACCAATCACAATCCCAATCGCAATCTGCGTCGGAATGCAAAACCCTTATGCGCTGCACCGATCGCAATACGGGTCGGAATACCTTAACCCTTATGCGATGCAGTGATCGCAATGAGGATCGGAATACCCCATCGCGATGGGGTTTATCATGCGATGGCTTGTGATTCAAAATAATCAAATCTAATAAGCTAACTTGAATAAGCACAAACCAAAACTTGATTAAAAATATATAAAACAAGACAATAAGCAACAAAGTTAAAGACTTTTTAAGACACGAAATAAGAAAAAAAACAATAAGCAAACTTTAAGAAAAATGAAAATTTTTAGAAAACTAAGAAAAGCAAATAAGCTAAGTACAAAACAAGCCAATAAGATTGTCAAACTTATAGTTCATCTCATACAAAAACTTAGATGAAAATAAAAAGATAAACTTTTAATTAAAATAAGCAAAGAGATTAAGCAAAAGCTTGCTTAATCCGAATTTGTAACAAACCAAAAACAAGAAAAGTAGGATGAGAATGATGAAAAGAAACTTGATCAAAGGTAAATGAAGATTAAAGCAACAAAATTAAAGAATACTTACTTGGAATTAAAAGGTATCAAAAGTGCAAGACAATGTATTTAAATTGACATGAAAAGTAAATGTGCAAAAGTTAAAGATGGAAGAACTAGTGTCACTCTAGCCAACAAGAGAAAATGAAATGATTATCTAATCTATTTATAGGGGAGGATTAGGAGGTGCTTAGGAAGCTTCCTCCCCTCTTTCTTCTTTCCTTAATTGCACCATTAAGTCCTTAAGTCTTTAATCTTCTTAAATCTTGGACTTTAATGACTTTGTCTCGGGATTTCTTTAAACTCGTCTTGTAATTCTTCAATAAATTAGACTTGAGTTCTTCGGCTTTTAGTAAACTTCTGTCTTTTGACTTTTTCTTCGATTAATCTTCAGAATTGGTCTTGGACTTCCGTTCTTTTTTCACTCTTGACTTCTTGACTTCGTCTTTCGTCTTTTTCTTCGATAAAAGCCCGTGAATGCCCGTGTTTTCTCCCTTTTCCACATTTTCGTCCTAAATCACAACAAAAACACAAACCACGCATAATTCCGACATTTACGACATAAAATAAACGTTTTGGCTCGGTTATTATTGTAATTAAGTGGTAAAAAGGATGGGTGTTTACACACCTATCACATGCCTTTGCCGATCTAGGCGCGAGTATCAATCTCATGTCGTACTTATTGTACGCATCTCTCTCAAACACTACCTTGCAGCCCACAAGGATGAGTATACGGTTAGCCAACCATACTTATCAATATCCTATTGTGATAGCTGAGAACATGCTTGTTCAAGTTGGCAAATTCATATTTTCTGCCGACTTTGTAATCCTTAAAATAGAGGAAGACCGTCAAGTCCCTCTCATTTTAGAACGCTATTCTTACACATCGCTGATGCTATTATTTGTGTGAAGAAAAAAGAACGCAACCTTGGAGTTGGTGACGATAGAGTCACATTCTTAGTTGACAAAGCTATGCAACACTCCCATTCCAATGATAACACATGCTTTTGCGTGGATGTTATTGATGGAGTCACAGAGGAAGAGTTGGATGCATTGCTTGATGTCAATGAACCATTCAAAACCACTTTGGAATAGATCAATGATACCGATGTTGATCGAGAATTCACGGAATTCATGACCGTTGATTCTGAAGTAGTTCCCGAAGAAGAAGAGGGAGAAGAAAACACGAACTTCGAAGCCTTACCTTCGAAGTCTAACTTTCAAGTCACGAAATCTATTCAAGAACCACCGACGGATCTTGAATTGAAACCTCTTCCCGAACATCTCGAGTACGCTTTTCTAGAAAAGGATTCACTCCTTCGAGTGATCATATCCGCTTTACTCAAGGAAGATGAGAAGAAATGCCTTGTTTCTGTGCTCAAAAACCACAAAGAAGCGTTTGCTTGGAACCGGTTATTAGCCCGAACTTTTACAAACCCAAAATAAATCTCGAAGACGGTGCCAAACCCGTTATCGAGAGGCAACGACGACTTACCCCAAACATGAAAGAAGTTGTCAAGAAAGAAATACTCAAGCTGCTTGATGTCGGAGTCATCTATGCCATAGAAGACAGCCCTTGGGTTTGTCCCATCCATTGCGTTCCTAAGAAAAGAGGAATGACCGTTGTGACCAACGAAAAGAACGAACTTGTTCCAACAAGAACTGTCACAGGTTGGCGTATGTGTATTGATTACCGCAAATTAAATGATGCCACACGTAAAGATCATTCTCCTCTACCATTCATGGATCAAATGTTGGAAAGACTTCCAAGGAACAAATTCTTTTCTTTTCTCGATGGTTTTTCTGGCTATTTCCAAATACCTATCAAACCATCCAATCAAGATAAGACCACATTTATGTGTCCTTTTGGAACGTTTGCTTATAAATGTATGCCTTTTGGTCTTTTTAATGCATCTGTGACTTTTCAAAGGTGTATGATCGTGATCTTCCGAGACATGCTTGAAGTATCCATGTATGTTTTCATGGATGATTTCTCAGTCTTCGGAAACTCGTTCGAGTCTTGCCTTTTTAATCTAGAGCATATGCTCATCCGATGAAAACAAGCTCATCTTATGCTCAATTGGGAGAAATGTCACTTCATGGTGACTGAAGAAATTGTGCTTGGTCACAAAGTCTCCGGATCCAGATTGGAAGTAGACAAGGCTAAGATCGAAGTGATATCAAAATTACCCACCCACTAACCTTAAAGTCGCCGATTCATAAAAGATTTTTCCAAAATCGCTAGACCAATGACCAAACTTCTAGAAAAATACATAGTCTTTGACTTCAACAAAGAATGCATGAAGGCATTCGACAAGCTTAAATACGAGTTAACGAATGTGATAGGTGTGAAAATACCCATCCTTTTACCACTTAATTCTGGCTAAAACAAGACCAAAACACGTATGTAATATCATTTGTTTGGAATTATGCGTGGTTTTTGTGTTTATTGTGTTTTCAGAGTCGACCGGATGAATATTGAAGAAAACATGGGATTGCACGGGTTTTATCGAGGAAAAAGACTCAAGACGAAGTCTACTGTCCAAGAGATGCAAAAGATTTGAAGTCATTGTGCCTATTTGAAGATTTATCAAAGAATAGAGCCAAAGATGGAAGATTCATATAAGTCGAAGAACTCGAGTCTATTAAACAAAAGATTATAAGACGAGTTGGAATTATTCACCGACACTTCTCAAAATCCAAAGTCGGAAACGTTTATGAAAAGAGACGTGAAGACTAAAGAAGGAAGAAGAAAAGAAGCCAAAAACCAAGCCCATTCACAAAGCCCACAAGACTTGCCTATATATAGGGCCTTACTTCACAAAAATTCACACTTAGTTAGTCTTAGTTTAATTTTCATTCTCTCTAGTTTTAGAGAGAGAAAGTTCTAAACTTTCTCTCACTACTTTTCATCTTTTTCTCTTTCAAGATCACACCTTTGTATTATTCATTAATCAAGTTCAAGTTTCAAGTTTTTAATCTTTAATCTCATCCTTCCTTTCTTTGATTTTGATTGATTTTGGTACAAATCTCGTATGATCCGTGTTGTTCATCTATGATTTGTGCTTAAAAAGTTGATTTCTTTTCATGTTTCCTTATGTGTATACACAAATAAGCTTTGAGATCCTTGTGCTTATTGGATTATTTGTTGATTTAGCTTATTTACAAATTAAAGTTTTTATAAAAAGTTCATCTTTTTATCATTTAATTTATGCTTTTGCTTATTTGAAGTTAGATAAGTTGTTCTTAAGTGCTTATTTGATCAGTTTATATTGGATTCGAGTTTGTTTGGGAGTTAGCTTATTCCATAAGCTTATTTCCCTTGCCTTTAGTCTCGAATTTGCACTATTTTCGGAAAGGGCAAAGCCCTTTTCCGATCGGGTATTCCGACCAGCCACCCCCTTCATTCCGATCCTTAGATCGGAAAAGGGTTTAGATTTTCCGATTGTTCCTTGTTTTGGGGCTTATTCCGATTTGATCCTGTGTCGCATATATTCTGATTGTCCTTGTTTTTTACAATTCCGATTGGTAAGTTTCCTTGCATTCCGATTGAGACCCATTTTCATTATTCCGATTGGCATGAAAAACAAGTATTCCGATTGATGCTCTTGTCCATTATTCCGATTTGCCTATTTCTCAACATTCCGATCAAAGTGATCGGAATATATTCCGATTGGTGCAGTTTTTCCCTTATTTCGATTTAGCCTAATTTGTTTTACTCCGATCTTACTTTCTTTTAGTACTTTCAATTAAGTTCATATTTTTACAAAGTTTTCCAAGAGTTAGTTTTTATTGAATGTCAACTTGTTTCTCTAATATAATCTTTAAGTTTTCAAACATTTATTTTTAAACTCGTTTCTTTACTTTAATCGTTTAAAGCTTTAAGTTTACTCTTCGACACTTAATTAATTGTTATTAGTTTAAAATAGATAAACAACCTGTTAGCCTCAAAATATTGAGCCAAACAAGAATGCTCGGTCATATGTTTATTATGTATCGTATTTTAGAACGTTGTAATAGGTAGTATATTAGTCGTGTTATTACGGGCTTAACTTTAAGCTAAGGTTCATTGATAAGTAACCAAAGCCCAAAAGGAAAGCCCGACCCATGATCATATAGCCCATTAAGCTACATGTAAGCAAGGCTATATAAACCTCTCCTTGCATGTAAGGAGAGGTTGGTTGTTCATTTCATTCTCATTCCTTAATCTAATATTCTACAAGTTCCAACCATTTTTCTCTCTACTTTCTCTCACTACTTTCTCTCTCTAGAATTCTTCTCTTATCTACCTTTCTTTCTTTAAATTCGTGTAGTATATCATTCACATATATTAGGGACAACAATTGGTATCAATCGCCACGGGGTAGATTTGTTATTAGTTGTTCTTCTTATATTTGATTCGTGTGATTTCTTCCCTAAATCAACTCGAATTCAAATTTTTTTTGTGGTTTTCGTGTTCTTTATCTTGCTACAAATCATCTATATACTTGTTCTAGAGATTTGGTTGTTTTGGTTTGGTAAAAATCACGAATTTGTTGCCTAAAAGTTGCCAAAAACCGTTGCCTAAAAAGTTGGAAGAAAAAGCACCAGTATTGCGACAGCTTGAATTTAGGAAAGGAGAGTACGATTTCGATCGCAATAACCTTAGGGTTTTACTTTGCGATCAGTATTGCGATAGCCCCTTATTCCGATCTGCACATTCTGATCGTTATTGCGATCTGGATTGCGACGGATTTAAGGCAAATCTTGAAACGTTACTCTGCCCACATTGCGACAGCCACATTCCGATCTGGGATTTCGATAGGTACACATTGCGATCTGAACATTCCGATCTGGGATTTCGATAGGAACACATTGCGATCTGAACATTCCGACAGGTGCACATTGCGATCTAAAGGACATTCCGATCTAAGAAACATTCCGATGGGTATTCCGATGGCACATTCCGATGGACATTCCGATGACATGTTTAGCTAAATTTTGTTTGAGTATTTTTTAGATTTAGCCACCATCTAGACTACTTTCGGAACGTAGTTTACACGAAGATAAAAAAAAAAAAAAAAAAAAAAAAAAAATAAAGAGTTAAAATTTTTTCGTCAAGTAAATTCAAATTTTTTCCATACTAGTTTTAGGACATTTCTAGCTCGATTTCAAATTTTGGCGATTACAAAATTTTTGGACTACCGTTTTAGTCGGACTGGAGAATTTATTGTCGGCCTGGAGAAAAATTGCAATTTTCGGAATTTAAACCACAACAACAATCACAACAAATCTACTTAAGATCCATATTCACTTCATCATTTCAGAGAATTTTGGGATGGATTCTACTGCAGAATATCGTGTGACGAACAACAACATCATGGTCGCGGGTAATAAAGAGAGACCACCAATGCTTGTGGCTGGTCGATATGCTCAATGGCAATCACGCTTTCTTCGCTATCTTGATACAAGACCTAATGGTGATGCCTTGAGACAATGTATTAACCATGGCCCATATGTCTTTTCTGAAATTGATGTTCCTTATACACCAGCCACAGACACATGTCCAGAAGTACCTGCAACAAAGAAAAAGGAAACTTTATCTGACCTTACACCCGAGAAACGTGCTTGGCATGATGCAGAAAAAGAAGCGATCTATATGATCCTAAGTGGAATTGGAGATGATATTTATTCCACAGTCGATGCATGTCCTACAGCACAAGAAATGTGGACGGCCATTGAACGCTTGCAACAAGGAGAGTCTCTCAACAAGCAAGATGTCAAAACAAACTTGTTTTGGAATTTTGGTAAGTTTACTGCATTGGATGGAGAATCAATTGAGTCCTATTATTCAAGATTTTACAAGATGATGAATGATATGACAAGAAACAACTTGGAAGTCTCCACCATGCAAGTCAATGTGCAATTTCTACAACAACTCCAACCAGAGTGGACACGTTTTGTCACTTTGGTGAAACAACAGAAGCAGTTAGACAAGGTAAACTATCACACTCTCTTTGATATCTTGAAACAATTTCAGCATGAAGCAAATGAGATTCGAGCTGAACGAGTGGCAAAGACGGCTAATCCACTTGCTTTATTAACTACCACTCAAAATGTCCAAGATCATCGATCTCATGCTCCTAAGCCATACTCTAGCCTATCATCCTCACCACGATATTCCACATCATCCAAGTCTTAATCATCCACAAGATCACGCGGCAAAGCACCAAGAGCACCTTCACCACCATCTGAGTCATCTTCAGAAGAAGATAGTGATGAAGATCAAGCTCAGAAGAATCGTGAGATGAAACAACAAATTGCTTTCATTATGAAGACTTACCAGAAGATCTACAAACCCACCAACAACAATCTTCGAACATCATCTAACACAAAGAACCGATATGTTGCGAGTCCTCCAAGGTATGACACACGTCGACGTGGTGAAAGTCCTTCTAGGTATGATCGACATAATCCAACGCATGTTGAGGCTTCTTCAAGATATGATCGACATACTGCAAAGTATGATACTTAGAGGATTGCTGCTGCTACTGGGAATAGGGAAACGGTTGGAAGTCAAGTGGTTCAGCAGAGTGGGATTCAATGTTTTAATTGCCAAGGATATGGGCATATGGCAAAGGAATGCAGGAAGCCGAAAAGGGTTAGAGACTCTAGCTACCATAAGGAAAAGATGCTGCTATGCAAGAAGATGGAAGCAGGGGTCAAACTGTCAGCTGAGGAAGGAGCTATGCTTGATGACACTGATGATGAAGCCTCCGACCAGGAATTAGAAGCACATTACTCGTACATGGCACATGTTGAAGAAGTTCTCAAAGTCACTGAAGATGACAATGGTCCTATCTTTGACACTGAGCCAATCGATAAGGTACACACTACTGATGAATATAATGTGTTTGGTGATATCCCTGAGCATAGTGATCTACCCAATGCCATTAATGACACGTGTATGATGGAAACGGTTGATAGTAATACCACACCCGATTCATCAGACATGTGCAATAATGAGTCTGAGGATGATCAACATGCAAATGAATATGATGAAGAGGAACGTATTGCGCTTGCTAATTTAATTGCTACTTTACAAAAAGATGTCACTGAAAATAAAAAGAGTCAAAAGCAATTAAAGAAGGCAAACGCTACGCTCACTCAAAGTTTTGAAGAATGCAAAGCTGCTCTTATCAAATCTACTGAGATGACTGAAAGCTATAGAGATGAGCTCCTTCAGAAAACCAAAGAGCTTGAGGGGTACAAGGGAAGTGCGTTAAAAGGTCAAAAGGACGATTTTGAAAACAAATATAATACCACTCTTGAGTTATTAGCTAAAGAAAAGCGTCAATATAATGTTTTCTTAATGGATGAACGTCAAAAAACGTACCTTGCCAATACCAAAGTTAATGAACTTGAACAAAAGCTCTCTATGACCACTACTGATTCTGCTAAAATTCTAGAGGATAAGAAACAAGAGGTAGATGCGTTAAAACAAGACTTCAAAAGTAGATATGATAAAGAAACCGAAAAAGTTACGAAACTAGAAGCACAAGTCGACTTTTTGAAGAACGTTGTTCATAAAACGCATGATTCTATTCAATCCGTAAGAATGCTAGCACCTCCATCGATGTTTAAGGGTCAAGCTAGCTTTGCAAGTCCTGAGTACCTTGCCAAAGCTCAAGCTGCGAACCCGCATCTTTATCTTGATGAGACTGAAAGGACAGATCTTGATTGCATGCCTCTAAGTGCCAATAGTGAAGAGACTGCCCTTTGGGATGCTGATAGTCAACCATCAGTTAATAAGGAGTTTGTGAAACCATATAATTATGCTTATGAGAATAGTCTTTATGGTCTGTTCCACAAACAAACTCAGAAATCTCGTGAGGAAGTATTTTTAGAATGCAGGGAAAAGAGAATTCAATGGAAGAAAGCGTTTGCCACTAAGAAAACAAACGTTTCTAAGTTCATCAACTACTTGCCCCTAGATGCTTCTAAAAGCAAGAGTAGGCAGATATTTGGGTTTCTTACTCATTACATAGATAATATTAAGTCCATTATTGATAATGATTGGAAACAACGACAAAATGACGAGTGGAAGAAACCAATTCCTCAAGACATAACTGTGCTTGTCAAACAAATCTTAATACCGAACGCGGCCACACTAAAAGAAAATGTTCTTAAATTCGAAAGCTTAATTCGGTCTGAAATGTTTGATGATTTACAATATGTTGAGTCTCTTGAGAAAGCAATTGATGATCTTCAAATGGACAAGTCCGTTTTCTCTGATGAATATGATTTACTCTTGCAAGAATGCGTTTCTAAAGATATTATGTGTGCTTATTTTACATCTTGTGCCGATATTGATGAATATTCTGAAGTTGCATGCCAATATCTTGATAAGCTCAAAGAATGTGAACGTCTTGAAATTGAGCTTTCGAAACGTAAAGAAAATGTTGACAAAAAGGCTTTTGAGTTACTTCAACACAAAACTGAGTTCCTTCAAAAACATTGTCATTCACTTGAACTTGCTTTGCAAAAAGATGTTGGTCGTTTTCCACATGATAATAAATTGCAAGAAAAACTTTCCCAAACATTTCGAGAAATGAATGAACAGAATTTGGAAATTAAAGAGTTGAAAGCTCAATTACAAGACAGGGACAGAGCGATAGCTGAGTTGCAGAAACTTATTGCTAAAATGGGTGGGAAAATTGTGGAACCTAGCATTAAGAAAAATGTTGTTAGACAACCCAATGCCTCTAAAGAGAATAGATCCTCTATCTTGGGAAAACCATCTGCTTTATCTAATTCCTCATTTGCAAAACCTGTGTTTGCCCCCAAGATGGATGGAAAGGAAAGGTTACCACAAGCTCAACCCATAAGGAATCCTGTAGCAC